>PYXC01001172.1:2182500-2750000 GCA_015244755.2 Tenualosa ilisha | reverse complement strand
AGCAGTCTAATAAAACAATCTCTCTGATGCAATCAGCAACAAAATGGTCCCTGCTGCGTCCACATTAACTAAAGAGAAGCCATTAGCGGCTCCAGACTTGGGGCGTGGTTGGAACCCAGCCCGGGGATCATGGGCTATTAACGGTATGTTTAATTGGGGCGCTTGAGGCTCCAATCTCACGCACAGTTCCTGTCATATCACAAGACAGCAGGAGCGTGCCGTGGGCCTCCATCCAAGAGCCAGCCTTTCCACTAGCACACCAAGGCATGGTGCAGAGAGAATACTTAGCCATGCAGTGAGTGAAGTGAATGTGAGACAGTGTGAGAGTGTGTGTGTGTGTGTGTGTGTGTGGATGTGAAGATGTACGTCAGTGAGAGTGTGTGAGATATTTTGACATCGAGGAACAATGAGTGTTGGTATGTATTGTTAAAGAAATGTTTTCTTGATTGTCAGTGACATGACTGGACAGCATAAACTGTATGAAGCTAAAAAGAAGCTCAAAGTTAGGAAGTGTGTGTACTTGTGCAACTAGAAGACTGTGTATAAATGTGTGTGTGTGTGTTTGTTTTTGTGTGAGTGTTTGTGGTGAGTGAGTGAGTGTGGTGTGGGGTAGGATGTTTCCACAGAGCTGTGCTGAAGACCCACCTGGAGGCTTTGCGTCTGTAAAAACACGGGACAGCATTCAGTTACACCAACACGCACATGCAAACACACACGCCTAACCTTCCTCACACCAGCAAAGATCACCTAGCACACCCCCTTAGCACAACCTGAGGTAGAGGAACCCCTGACAAATCAAAGCATGACTGGAAACAGCTAAGCAACAGACAACAACAGCGCCATATGCTACACAACCCATCGCAGCACAAGCTACAAGCTTAACATATGCAGTGCTAACAAGTGATGGAGGATTAGCTGTGGTAAACACCATTAAATAAACACAGTCATAACGTCAGTCATAACAGTTTTCACCAGTGTAACACAAGCAGAGCAACTCCAAGCTGAAAGCGGATCGACGTAAAGACTGTTACCACACCAGGTGCTTAGGACCCATTCAACTGGTGGATTCCATTTAAGGCATTTTTGTTTTTCTCTAGAACCTTCCAAAGCAAGACATGACACACGACACAGAAGATCTATTATAGACTACAGTCCATCACAGCTTGGCAGCAACAAAGACCATGGACAGAAGAACACAACACAACACAACACAACACAGAGAGAAGCTTCTGCTAGCTAAGGGCACAGCAACACACACACACACACACACATCTCAGGCCCCAGGACTGGGAACCAAAAGCTAAACAGAAGCGAACGCCAACTAGAGAGCGGACTAGATGACCAGACAAGCACAGAAATATGAGATACGGGATGGACAACACAAAGCAGAAAGGAAGGAGAGAGGACAAAAACAAGGGAAGCAGAGACAAAAAGAGGGGGGAGAGGGAAAGAAGAGGAGCGAGCGCCGCAGTGTGAAGGTGGCTGGAGGCCCGGGACTGGGGTGGGGGGGAATGGTCTGAAAATGGGCCAGGATCGATGGGACTCCACTGAGGCAAGGAAGTTGGTGTTTTTCGGGGAGCCTCTGGTTCTGGAGCGGACGGGGCGGTAAGCGCTGCTGGCAGCGACAAAGAGCAGGGGCACAGAGCAGGACGCAACGCCAAGGGAGTTTTACCACGCCCCCTTAGCCTGGACACAGAACTGGGGAGTTTTACCACGCTCCCTCAGTCAGCACAGCCAGAGGACTTGGTTGAATCGCACACATATTTCTGTTTAGAAGGATAATAATTCTTCAGCTAAAAATTATGCGCTGGCTATGCTATTCTATGCTATGCTATGCTATGCACTGCAGTACAAGGCAGCCTAGACAAGTCTAGACTTCAGTAAGCCGAATTCATCCTCTGGCACTGTCCTTTTCTCTGTTTGAATGGTGTCTCTCGTTGTCTCACCTGTCCTTGTCCGCACTCTCTTCCATGGGGATCTCTGGAGGAAGCTCCCAAGGGGAGGCTCCTGGTTGACTGGCGGGAGACGCGTCACCGCACTCAGACACAGACTGGGAGTCGGAGCGACTGCTGGTTGGACCTGAGAGAGAACAGTTCACCAGACACCATGACCAACAACAAAAAGATACTACGTCTCCCAAAAGTCCACAAAACCAAATTCAAGTTTGTCATACTACACAAAACTACCATATCTAAAGTGCTCACATCCATTTGTGCTCTTCAGCCGGAAATCTACATTATTCCAAACGACAGATTAACCAGACCGTGAAAACTCAACTTCCCACAATCCTGCACTCTCCCCCTGCTCCTCACCCATTTCGCTGTCGGGGCTGGAGGTGATGCTGATGTTGATTGTGGACGCCTCGCTGACCTCAGACCCAGCCTGGCTGGTGGAACCGGTAGAGCCCGACTTGCGGCTAGTGAATGGAGCCGCGTCTGGAGGCACCCCGCGAGATGGGGCATTCCCACTGGAGCCCTTACGTTCATGAGAACCCTTATCTTTATCACCTGAGAGAGAGAGAGAGAGAGAGAGAGAGAGAGAGAGAGAGAGAGAGAGAGGATAGAGAAAGGAGAGAAAGGTGGGAGGAGAACAAAATAAGACAAGGCGATATATGGATTCACTCTCCCAACTATGAAAGGGTACAGTAGCATCCATTTAACTCCCACAGTCATTAGGACAGCTGAACTACAAATCACTTTAAGCAGAGACAAAGACACAAGAAGAACGAGACCAAGATCAAGGGATAAAGAATTGGCGAAGAAATGACCAAAGTGAACAGTGAGGGTGTGAAAAAGTATGAAGGATGGAATGAGGAGTAATCTGTGATTGGAATCAGAATGAGAGTTAGTCTTCCTAAAGAAGGTGGGGGGTGGGGGGGTGTTAGCTGTCTCAAACCCATGAACCTTCAGGACAGATGGGCAGACTCTGACAGACAGAAAATGCTGTGGATTCGACAGCTGGCTAATTCTTTTTCAAATCTGAGCACCTTTTGCTTGTGTCTACACGAGGATCAGAATGGAGTCTCAGAGAGTTCTGCTCTCTTTTCCTTCATTTCTGATTTGGCTTGTCCGTGCAACACTTGCATTATAGACTTTCAAAATTGCTCCACTGCGCACAGTTGTACTGTCAGCGTCCTTGCCTTGTAGAAATTGCATCTGTGAGAGAGACATGCCACAGACTTGACAGCTTTACAAATATCCAGTCTTCCTGACTACAAGCCAGTGCCCACCGATTGATCTGAGACATGCACGCATGCAAACTGCTTTGATTAGTTAAAAAAAAAAAAAAAAAAAAAAAAGGGGGAGTCACTATTTTGTAGTCTACAGTTACGGAGGGTAAAAAAAAGGAGAAGTAGACAATATTGTTGTCAGGCTGTGGTACCTTCGTTGTCCGATCTAGGAGTTTTGATTTCACCTGAAAGCAGAAAAGATGACGAGACAAACGTGTTTCCTCACAATTGTTCAGCAAACCCAGCATCACAGTTTACAATCTCAAGAACACAGGACAGTGCTGAGGTTTTATGCTGACACGGCCATACTTAGGCCATACCTAGAGCGGGCCTTCCTAAATGGAAATTGACCTATCCTACTATCACAAGAATAGCATAGATATTAACGTAAATAACTATGTAATGCTAACGTTTTACCAACAATTGACAAAGGATCTTCTAAATAAGTATTGACTCTAGTCAATAGATCTGGTTTAAATCATGTGTATGGCATTTATATATATCTATATCATTTCTATAATATAACCTCATGCATCTAAAGTCAGGGAGCGTTAACATGTCATGGCCATCTGTTACCAATGCCTGATGGCTTGTGTTTCAAACAAATCAAACACTGGGTTGGTTGTACCTGACCTGATGGAGATTATACAGGTGACCAATAAGAACAAGGGCTAGGTTTAGTGATGAGTATGGATGCATGGCTGTAGTGTGTCTCTATGCGAGATGTGGTGAGAATCCAGCAGGTAGCATGTAGATGTCTTGTATGTGGACTTGTATGTAAGTTATAGATGTTGGATTTGGAGGGGTGGGGTGAGGGGATAAACCATTTGCTGGGGGAGAGGAGGTGGTGGTGGTGGTGGTGGATGGTGGATAGTGGATAGTGGAATGGGGTGTATTTTTGTGTGGTGGGGTGGGGACGATACTTACTGCCCCCGCCTATCCAGCTCCCGGCCTCCCGGAGGAGGTTGGGTAATCTGATTTGGCTGCTGGGTTTGGGCAACTTCGGCTCCTCCTTCTTGTCCTTCAACTGAAACAAGTCATCATGGCAAAACGTGTCATTTCAATGGGTTTAGCAGATCAGTAAAAAAAGTTAAATAATAAAAACAAATAAAAACACAAAAAATACAGTGATGCTGCAAGTGCTACAAACATGATCAATGGCTGATAAGGTAGAAAATGAAGTGGGCCTTTACTACAGTACAGTACGGTACAAGAAAGAGGAGCCTCACCTTCTTCCGGAAGAATCCACGAGATTTCTTGCTGTCTGTTGCCCTGGTCTTCACCCCAAGGTGCTTCATGTAGTACAGCACTGATGTAAAGATGGCTGAGCTAATTAGGGAGGAAGAGCAGGAGTCAGAATGAGGGCACACTCCACTCCACCCCACCTCTACCCCTGGCCCTGGCCCTCTAGAACATACACTTCTATACCTCTATGACTCAGAACATGAATCTTCCATTTGGTCTCAGGGCCCGCTGGCCTGCAGCATCAAGGTTCGTGCTCACTGGACACGATGCGTAATTCGAATACGATAACGCGGAAAAAACACATGCAAAAGTTTTGTCCTCTGTGTGGACGGGCAAGTATGAACACGTTTATATCCTGTGTTATTTCATGCAATACAGCCATTATACATAAGCAAAATGTAGTATACTACAATGCATCCATCTACCCTACACTTTCACCTCTCTGAAAAATATTAAAAACATATAAACAGGTTTGGGGAAGGGAATGAATGAACTGTTCGGAGCAGTGCACTGGTGAGAAGCTTGGAGCAACAAACTAAGAGCGAAGGAGGGAACATTCTGATGGAGGAGGAGGAGCAGTGAAAAGGGGGAGGGATGGATAGAACAAGAGGACCTGTGGGAGGAGAGATGGAGGTATTTCAAGAGGAGGAGAGAGAGGAAGGGTGGAGGTGGAGGAGTTAGAGGAGGAGGAGGAGAGGGAGAGAGGAAGGGACGAGGACAGAATGGGAGGAGAAAAAGGAAGAGACAGCATGACGGTATTTTGTGCAGCAACAGATATCCAGGGGAAGAGAACGTGAGAAGCCAAACTGAATAAGAGTGAGGAGGAGGAGACTCAGCCACAGCCTGCCCCTCTGGTGCTTGGGCCCTGCATTTGCCCAAAGGCTCTCTCTGGGAAGCCCCTGGCTGAAGGCCACAAGTGCGGGCAGAGCAGCTGGACAAAGCCAGCATCAGGTTTCAGGGCTCCTGACAGGATCCCGTTTCACCAGTCAAACATGTGCTTTGTCAGCAGTATGCCCAGACTACACTGAACAGCACTTAATCCTACCGCTAAAAACCCTGCTCATATGTACACAGAAACAAAAACCCTTTCAGTGCACGCACACAGATAAGCATTACAAACAAGTGGCGGAAACAATTTGCACATTTGCATACACATTTGCATATCACTATGCACATTTTAAGAGCAAGTTTATGACAACGGGTCTGTGGTTTATATTCATATAATGCCAATGAGGAAACCACACCCCAAATAAATTTAAATGCAAACTGTGGTTTCCAATTCTGCATAAAGTCACTATTATAGGATGTAAAAAGACAGCATATGCATGCAAACACACACACACTTACCATTTCTCCTCATCTGCTACAATCGTGGGGCTGAAAGAGAAGAGAAATTGCCGATAAGTCAACAGGAAGAGAAACGGACAGAGAGCACAAAGAGCAGCTGTCTGTGCCCACGGTCGCTCGCTCGCTTACCGTTTGAAATTAAGTCTCATTTTTGCTGTCTTTTTCTGGGCTGCTCTGGCACTGTGTTTTCGGACGGTGGAACCTGAAACGACTGATCTTTTCCTGACTAATACGCAAACTGAAGGCAGTGTTGTTGTTGTGTTCAGAGCTCAAGCTAATGAACATATTCTGAGATTTGCAAATAAAAAGAAGAAAAAAAAACAAAACAAAAAAAAAATCTAGAAGAACTGGAGCTGCATTAAAACCATGCACTCCTAACGAGCTTGACAAAATAAAGAAGTAACTTTCTCACACTGCAAAAAGTTAACAAAAAAAGAAAACGAAAACTGTCCTAAATATCTAGTCTGGCATGAAATACAATTGACTATGTAGTCGCCTTTTGGAAGTTGCTGTACAGAACTGATTTGAAAAACAAGTCCTTTTTTCTCCTGAGGCTCTGTGTCCTTCTCTCTCTCTCTCTCTGTCTCTTCCGGATGGATTCAAACTCAAAACAAAGCTGCCCGGCAGCGGAAGCAGCTATTTAACTGTGCTTTTGTCTGATGCAACGAGCCTGCAAGAACATGGAAATAGGATCCTCATGTTTTGCTATGAACATAAAAGCTGGGCCGGGCTTTGAAAAAAAAAAGAAGTGGGGGGGGGGATTCCCTAAACCTCGGCCAATCGCTGCCCTGCGTCTGCCGGGCCAGCTTGGGAGTCTGGCCAATAAGAGCTGGCGCACGTGAGGTCATCGCGGCCACAGGGTTGAATGGGCCAGCGTGGAGAAGCAAGGGGGTGCCATGGGAAGAAGAGGCTGATTGTGAGACTGAGTGACATGTTTGTGAATATGTGGCAGAACAAAGTCTGGTAGGCGGACTGTGCATGAACAGTTTCTCTTGATGGTCACCCTGACCCTGTCTGACACCCTTTGATGTGATCTTTCTGTGATGGCTTTCATGCAAGAGACACGCTTTTTTTTTCTCTTTTGCCTCCATCCATCTCTCCATCCCTTGCTTTTTCTTAACTGGGCTTGCCTTGGTCGTCCTTTTTTTTTCTCTCTCTTTCCTCCATGCGGTGCAGAGACTCTGACTTCTCTTGTTGCTGCAGGGCAGTGGTGTAGAGGAGAGCTGAGGTCAAGGCTGGATTAACTTCCCTGTGTCTCTGAGTCCAGAGCAGCCTCATATCAACACCTTCTCTCGGTCTCATTCGTCCCCTCCTCCCCCTCCTCCTCCTCTCTCACTCTATTCCTCTCTCTCTTTCCATCTCCCTCTCTCCAGCGTTGGCAGCCTGCCAGAGGCGAACGCGACTTCCTGCCAGCGTGGCAGTGCTGACTCCATCCTCTTTCTCCTGCTTCCTATGTTCCAGTGGCTGCCCTTCTTCTTCTGCCTCTCCAAATTACTGCCATCCACTCTGCACTCCCTCTCCTTCCCTCCCTTTCTCTCCTTCCCTTCCCCCTCTCCCAATCCCTCTCTCCCACACACATTTCTCCTCCAGCAGGACAACCTCGGCCAAAACCCCATGCTCCCCCTCCAAAAAAATGATAAATCTTTCCTGAACATCCTGCAGCTCTGTCTGCACGTGAGCACGTGTTTCTTCCAAGTTCCACCCATAGCAAGCCTTGCCAAACTCTCAGCTTCATTTCCTACGCCCCCCCCGGACGCAGACACGCAGACACACACACACACACTTTGTTTACAAACATTTACTTGTAAGTTCTGTGAAGAGCTGTATGTGGTTGTGTGAGCGTGTGTGTCTGTTTGTGCACACATGTGTGAATGTGTCGACGACCGCCTCACCCAAAGGTCACCGCCCTGCTCTGTTTGGATTTGGCTGATCTCAACTGTTTGTGGAGCTCAGCGTGGAGCACAGTGAAAGAGAGAGGTTCCACCAACTGTGTGTGTGTGTGTGTGTGTGTCTGTGTGCGTTGCAGTATCAGTGCAGCACTAGAGTTTCAGTGGAACAACATTGCTGCTTTCCCACAACACACACACACACACAACCACCCACACACACACACACACACACCCAATGGAACCAGTCAGGAGGGAACAAATCCCTGTAGTGTACAAAAACATGTAAAAACAGCTGTGCATGTCCCCATACGGGGGCCTGCTACACAGCTGTGTCTCAGCAGGGCTTCGCCCATCTCTTGGACATCTTCTGAGAGGTGAAACTGCTAAGGGAGTGACTGGTAAGCTATAATAATCAGATGGCTGGACATCAAAGACAGCCCTGACAAGTGTTTAAAATACATGTTGTGTGATGTATCATAAAAACAGCTTGAATAACATCACCAGTGATGGTGCCACTGTCTAGCCAGAACTCCTGATAACGACCTATGGATTGACTACCATGTAATGTTATGGGGACAATATTTTAGAACTATTATGATGCTTAGCTAAAACCATGGACAACTTGTAGTCTATCATACCGATTGTACTTTTCCTGCATGACCCTTGGCAGTTAGATTAGCCCCTTGAGTCGTGGATCTGCCCAAGGTTCCTTCCTAGACTAACTAAACATAAGGGAGTTTTTCCTTGCCCCTGTTGCTCTTGAGTGCTCATTGCTGTAAAGCATCAGACAATACTATTGTATAAGGCGATGCATAAATATAACTGATTTGAATTGAACTAGTGTCAACACAAAGAATGAAATACCAGCAACCCATTTACAGTGCACAATCAGAAGCACGTGGATGCTGCTTTTCGTCTGTGCAGCAACACTTCACTAGTTCCTTATTTCACTCCTCTTGCCTTTCTCTTCTCCTTCATTCAGCTTTTGAAATACACTTCCTGCTTTGTGTGTCCCACAGATAAGATAACTAACGCTGTCTTTCCTGCCTTTCCCCAGACTGAGGTACCTCAGACAGCCATCTCTTGCTAACCAGTTCTCCTGCCTCTGGCCTTTGGGGTGACATTACATCTGCCGCTGTCTCCCTCAGCAGTGTGTGTGTGTGTGTGTGTGTGTATTTCACTCTCATTCTCTGTCTCATATTAAAGGTCTCACTCTCCCTCCCTCCTACTCTCTCTCCCTTAGTTAAAAAGACTACATTATTCTCATCACAACACTTTATTTTTGCGGGGTGAGGGGTTGTTTTATGATCTTGGAGATGATGTATAGAAGGGTGACATGGGTGTGTGTCATGTTTTTTCCCGCCTGTGTGATGTGATGGTGTCATCTTAGTGCCATAATCTTAACACACAGGATGTGGTGTCAGAAGGTAAGTCAGTGGAGTTTGAAACGTGTCTCTCTCTCTCTCTCTCTTCTCCTTCTGTCTACTGACAGGGTGTGCACTCACTGCATCTCGGCTATTTTGTCCAGCAGGTTCTCAGCCACAGCCTTCTCCTTCATCTCAGTGGGGATGCGATCAGTCGAGTGGTGGTTCTCCACCTCCTGTAGCTCCTGCTCGTTAGGGGTCATCCCCATCATTCTTTTCTGCCTGTAGCCGGACACATGAACGAACGAACACACACACACACACACACACACGAGGAAGGGCAAAAAGAGGACAACAGGAACATTAGAATGTTTTAGAGACACCTAATGAGGTCTGATGAAAGCAAGAGACAGAAAGTGAGTGGAGTTAGCACACACAGGAATATGGAAGATCAACTTCGTGCCATCTGAGCAGCGTCAGCGAGAAAAGCTTTAGATCTAGACGGCCCCCTGATAAGCTAACAAAGACGCTCCACTCGTGGGAATGCATGCGAATCACAACTTAAGGATTAGACTTGACTCACCACTTGCTAATTTACTAGATGACTGAATATCTGATGAAACAGATGACTATAGCACTATAGCAACGATGTGACAAATGAATGCTGTTAGGGTGTATTGGTGTGACATGTATCTTTGGATCTCGATACAACTTCACTATCATTACGTGCTAAGAGAGCAAAGGATAAGGGACTCCGTTATATGCTACCCCAAGGTGTTTTTCTTTCATTCAGGATAACGTCAGAGAAAAGAATAAACATCTTGAGTCTCAGACTGTTTTATAAACATCCCTTATCTCGCGATGTGAGAAACAACCATGTCCAATTCTGCTCAGTATTCCCAGGCGGTGGGCCTGGTCTAAACACTAGTCTAACTTGACTGGTAGCTGTGACGGTGAGAAAACACTTCAGGAGGGAGGGAGTGGGAAGAGAAAGGGGCAAGCTGGGACACGTGGGCACGACAGGTGAGCTGGGTGGGGTGGACAGAACAAAAAGGTTCTAGGAAGTTCCTGATTATGAGAGTAAAGGCTATGAACAGGAATCGTTTTCTCAGCACAGCAGGAACTTTTTTGTGGGTAAACAAGGGCCGATTTGCTGTACAGCTGCTGGCCAATATGCAGTCTTGGACAAAACATTGTAAACTCAAAAGGCTAATCAAGGCTTATCAAGAGGAAGAGAAAAGGTCTTGTGCTAGTGCCATGAAGTGGTTTTGATATGAATGTAGGCAGGCGGGTGTCCAGGTAGGACGGGACAGAAGGTCAACACACCTGAAGTCTTCCAGTTGCCGGAGGACCTCCTGGACTTGTATGTTCTGGACTTCCTGCGCAAAGCGCTTCTGTTGATCCTCTGGGATGAGGTCTGGTCGAGTGCGGTCTGACAGGAGGGAAGGCATAGCAACACAAGTACAAACAGTTAAACACACACACAATCAACACACATTCAACATGGACAGACAGATATTCTTATGTATGATGACTTGTCCTTCTCAGTAGAATACAATACAATAGAGTTGAGTAGGTAGAATGGTGCACAACAGTAGATCCTCAAACAAACAAAAGGTAAGTGTTACACAAATACCAATATAGCTATTCACATAATAAGTCATGGCCTACTGGTTAGGGCCTCGGGCTTGGAATCGAAGAGTTACCGGTTCGAGCCCTTGAGCAAGGCACCTAACTCCTCACTGCTCCCCGAACGCCACTTTTGCTGGCAGCACACTACACTGGGTTAGTGTGTGCGCCATCTTACTGTGTGTTTCACTAATTCAGGACTGGGAAAAGTGCAGAGACCAAATTCCTTGTGTGCGTAAATACACTTGGCCAATAAGACTGCCTAAGACTCTGATCTCTGTTCTCTATAATCATACACACACCAAGCCATCTTCTAGAGGGTATGCACAGACCGAGACATGATGCATTTATGATGTGTGGATGCAAAAGCAGAGAGGAAGAGAAATGGAGGGACTTACCGAGCTCATAGCTGACATGAGGCGGCACAGTGACGCGGAGAATCTGAAAGAAATTGTGGAGAACATGGCCTCTGTGACACTGCTCAAAGTACCCTATCTCTTATCAGTGTGTCTTAGATGACAAACTACATGGGATCCATTACAGAATCATTACAGACGGCTGACACTGCAGCCACAGATCCTTAAATAATGCTGCACCTAAACGATGTGTTTTGTAACCACAAAGTAATAGACACACAATGTCAGGGCACTGCGGTTCTACTTTTCCGCCAACAGATGGCGCAAGAGGACAGAGATGAAGGTGGTGGTTGAGTTTTGGCTGGTACAGTACATTACAGGACAGGAAGTGGGGGGAACAAAAACACACAGCTGTGAAATCTCAGAAGCTCCACCACCACTTGACATCTCTCTCTCTCTCGTTCTGCCACCCAGGGGGTAAGTATCCAGCCAGAGGTTAGTGGCACCAGTGATAAGAGACACACATAGACAAAGACAAAGACAGCACCCAGAGAGAGGCAGAGACAGACAGACAGAGAGAGAGAGACAGACAGAGAGAGTGGAAGAAGAAAAGCAGGAGGCCCGAGGAAAAACATACGCATTTATACATTGGGGGGTGGGGTTCGTTTCCACGACCCCCACAGGAAGCAAGGGTTCAGACAGAGGGAGCGCAATGCACCCTGGGTAAAAAAGGCATAGGAAGCAACAGATTGCATAGAATAGTAACAGCAGAGAGAAAGACGGACAGACAGACAGAAAGAACGCTGAAAAAGGGCCTAGACAAAATCAATGGACACCAGCCTTCTACTTACCGCTCCCTTGTCCAGGAAGCTATTGTAGAACTCCACAAAGTGCTTCTTCGTTTCTTTGGTACTCAGGGTCCTGAAAATGTCAGCATGAAGGTAGCAGAGCTGTAACCGAGAGAGAGAGGGAGAGGGAGAGAGAGAGAGAGAAAGAGAAAGAGAGAGGGAGACAGAGGGAGGCAGGGAGGGGGGCAGAGAGACAGATGGGTGTTGGAAAGATTGGAAAGTGGGTGGGAGGGATGGAGGAGAATGGAGGATGACTACGCAGTAATATTAAAGAAAACAATGATAAAGAAGGACAAATAACATACTCAATCTGTATCATGCAGTGTTGTACAAATTACTGGAGTCTCACTTGTGAAAGTACAGACTTCCCAAAACTTTGTTGTGGTCACTCAGGTAACTATGCTGTCAATTCAAAATGTAGTGGAGTAAAGCTTTGCAATTAACTGAGGAAATGTAGTGAAGTAAAAGTTGACAGATTTTTAACAAATCAAGTATGGATATTTTCAAATTATACTTAAGTGGTGTTGCGAAGTATTTTTACTTAATTACTATATATCTCTGGTATCATGGATACAGTGACACACACACACACTAAGACAAAGAAAGAATGAAACTACAGCATAGTACACAAACACACAACTCAGATATTAAGCTCACAGAAAGCCAAAGCCAGAGACAGAGACACACACACACACACACACACACACACACACACACACACACACACACACATCCCTGTCCACAGCTACACAATTCTACAGTGACACAGAGAGGTGGGCTATAATAGCACTACTTTTCCCACGCTGCGCATTTCGTTGTTACTCACCGAGAACAAAGCTAATGTTTAAACTGATAACACATGTTTTTTCTGAGCGAGGACAGCATTGCAAAAGTGACTCACTGATTCAATGAACAGCATGGGTTTTCTTAGGAAGTCCGAAATGGACAGTGACGCTGCGCAGAAGGTGGGAGAAAATGTTCTTTTTGGAAGCAAACGGTAACAGACTAAGGCTAGTGTGGCAATTTTGGTGTTGGCTGTTGCACCACCAGTCACTTACTGTCAGCGCTATCTGTTTGTTTCACAGGAGGGACTGAATGAATAAAATGGTTATTTATTTTTTTAATTACCGAACAAAGGCAACGCAAACACAACTACTGCTGTTATCATCAGTACACAAGTAACTACTGTTTAAGCTGCATAAACTATATACTACACAGAAACACTAACTGTTAGCACAATACACATGTGACTGACTGCATATCAGTATGTTACCCCCGCCAATATCTACAGGTCTGCAAGCACAACTTGGTAGAGCAGAGCTAAGACTACAGGAAGCAACACACAGACACACACACAGGCACACACACACGAGCATAGAAACGCATGCATTCTAAACTAAACTAACATGCATGACTTGGTGAGTTGATGGGGAAGTGGAGCAGAGAGAGAGAGGTTGGCAGGGTGGAGTAGCATGCGCCGTTTTAAAAATGTGCTGAATGAGGAAGTGTGTTCCCTTAAACAAAAAGACAGAAAGGAAGATAGTTCTGTCATGTGGCACTGATACCACCACACAGCACTGTGTGCTTCTGTAGGGCTGGGCACTGACAACAGAGATGGGGTTCAAGTGTCACTGAATCCATGTACTGTGCATCAGATGCTTCTAGGTCAGTCATTACAAAACATGCCTATGAACATGAGACTGGACCCTGGGGGGAGAGAAAGCGAACAAATCTATAGAAAAGAGGTTATAGCATTGATTTATGGATCATTTGATCTACTTATTGGCGGATATAGCCCATGTCATACGTAAATACAGCTGGACGCTAAAAAGAGCCAGTTCCCCACTGCATAATGGGAGAGGTTGAGCATGCAAACAAAAAGGCAAAAGAGATGAACTCTAGAGCAGTCTGGTGTTGGATCAGGTGCTCATGGAGAAGTTTACGGGTGAGAAAGAGAGGAGAGGAGAGGAGAGGAGAGGAGAGGAGAGGAACGGGTTAGGGGCACAATACCTGGCAGGGGTCTCTGTGGCAGCATGCCAAATAAAGGGAGAGACACTCATGCTTATCTTATGAACAAGGGGAGGGTCAACAAGCACGGATTGGTTCTTCAAACACACACACACTCACACACCTTATGGCATGGCAGCTCTTTTTTGCACTGTGTTATTGTAGGGAGACCTACTCTGTAGTTTATAACCATGACTACTAGTGAGTAATGGGCCTAATATGACAAATAGCACTAATGTTGTACAGTAGTCTATACCACCATGTGTGTTAAAATTACACACACACACACACACACACACACTCACACACTCAGAGAATTGTAAACTCCACACCAGCGCTCATAACCTAAATTCAAACTTAGGAGGAATGTATTAAAAGTGCCAACTTTAAACACCCTATCCTTATCGTTTGAGCTCACCAAGTGCTGTCAGCAGGAGAAAGAAGGAGAGAAATGGGTTCAACACAGCTGGAATAGCGAGACCTGCAGCTAACTGAAATGAGCTCACTCTTAGGTTTTGTTTGCTGTTGGCCCACTCAACAAGCACAAGCTTCTGGTTCGCCATTTGCTCCATGCTGTACCAAATTCTCTTGTTTCTCTTCCTATCGACAGCATTTGGTGAGCTTTCATAGAGGCTCAATGGGAACCCACTGCCTCTACCACTCACTTTAACAAACACACGCACAGGTTACAGATGAAGGAGACAGGTAGGCTGGGAGATCTTACCACTGGGGCGCAGTCGAACTGCAGCATGACATGCTGCAGGAACACCAGCAGGTGGGTGGGCCTGCACTTCAGTAACTCAATGCTGTTAAAGGTGACACAGCTGTCATCCACCATCTACCAGAGAGAGAGAGACAGACAGAGGGAGAAAGAGAGAAAGAAAGACAGACAGACAGGGACAGTGGGGGTGGGACGGATGCACACACAAACACACAAACACACACACACACACACACACACACACACACAAACAGAGAGATAGAAATGGAAGTGACATTAAATTACAGATTAACAGTAAGGCAATCACATTAGCACTGAGGTCTGGGACTGATGCTGACGTAAATCAGGAGATGAAGACGAAGACAGAAAGCCTGAATTCGACAAGAGAGGCATCCAAATGGAACAGAGAGACAACGGCATGAGCAAAATAAAACAGTACACAGGGAAAGTCTAAGAGTGTGCATGTTTGTGGTGTGTGTGTGTGTGTGTGTGTGTGTGGTGTGTGTGTGTGTGTGTGTGTTGGGGAAGGGTGAGAGTGGAGAGTGGTAGACAATAATTCTGTACATTATGGAGCTGTGACTAGATCAGTGGGAGGCATGCTGGAAGACCCACGGGCACTATGTGTGTTAGCAAGTGCACAGACAGGGAAACAGATGGACAGACACTGATACATGGCAGAACACAGAACAACACTACCAGTGCAGAGACAGACACTAAACCAGAGAGACACACATCCAGATGGTCAGAGAGAGCAGGCCAGAGACCGGTGGAGACAGACAGACAGATAGAAGGACAGACAAACAAGACAGACAGACAGACAAGTCACTCACAGGGTCCAAGTCATTCTCAAAGTCCTCGTCTTCTGCCCCGATGATGCTCATGGCTGGATTGGCACTATGGGCAACCCAATGCCCCCGCTGAGAAAGATAAGAAGGATGGATATGGAGAGAGAGAGAGAGAGAGAGTGAGAAGGGGGAGGAGAGAGACAAACAAAATCACTAGGTTGTCAAACACTGTCTGCGGTGCAGAGCGTATGGAGCTGAAACCACATGGCAGTGGATATCTAACATGGAGTGTTGGGGAGCGTGCGCACACACGCACACGCACACACAAACACACACACACGGCTAAACAGGCCAGCACAATCCTGCAAAAGCACCTTTGGGGGTTAGCTTAGACAACTCATGCATGTGCACGAGCGCCTGTGTGTGTATGTGTGCGCACATGCACACCCACGCGCACGCACGCGCACGCGCACACACACAGCTGTGAAGCAATGAAGGCCAACAGACAGAGAGGAAGAGGGAGAGTGAGAACGAAAGAGAGAGATCAGTAAAAGAGCCTAAGTGACTGCAGTGGGATGGCTTGTGAGCAGAAGTGTGAGGGGGGGAGAGGAGAAAGCTTGGAGAAATAGGTCATGTGGAGTTGTCAGGCGCAGAGTAATCTGACCCAGCGAGCGGCGCAGAAGCCAAATGCCCTCCTTTTCACAAATATGAGCACAGGGGCCTGGCCTCGCATTGCCTCGCCACACTGGGCAAATCACGGCAAACCGAGCCGCAAGCGGCGTTCTCACCGACCAATTAAGGCCTCAGAATCCAGACGGCTGTGATGCAACTTCCATTTATCAAGGTCTCCTCTCTTTAAAGTTTTATGAGGCAAAAGACAGCCGGGGGGTGGGGGGGGTAACTGTGAGAGTTAGGGAGAGAAGAGGGGGTAGGGAATGTCACTGTCTGGTGGTGGTGGTGTGGGGGGGTAACTGTGAGAGTTAGGGAGAGGAGATGGGGTAGGGAATGTCACTGTGTTTTGTTTTTTTTGGTAATTTCTTCCCAAAACTGTCTGAGGACAGGAGATGGAACAGGAGTGACTGAGGGACAGAAGATGGAAAGACAGAATGAGTGAGTGTGTGCGTGTGTGTGTGTGTGAGTGAGAGTGAGAGTGAGAGTGAGAGTGAGAGTGAGAGTGTGAGAGAGAGAGAGAGAGAGAGAGAGTGAGGGTTAGTGTGTGTGAGTATGACAGTGTGAGAGTGTGTGTGTGTGTGAGAGAGAGAGAGAGTTTATGTCAGTGTGAGAGTGTGTGTGAGTGTGAGAGAGAGAGAGAAACAGAAACTGTGTGTGTGTGTGTGTGAGAGAGAGAGATAGAGAGAGAGAGAGAGTATGTCAGTGTGAGTGTGTGTGTGTGAGAGAGAGAGAGAGTATGTCAGTGTGAGTGTGTGTGTGTGAGAGAGAGAGAGTGAGAGGAAGATGGGAAAGGGTGGTAGTAAAGACTAGCCAGCAAACACAGGATGCATCCCCAGATGAGAGACAGAAGGACAGTGAGAGAACCTGACATTTGGAAAAAGAAAAATGGGAGAGACACAGTTGAAGAGAAAAGAAAAACTGTAAGAGATAAAGAGAGACAGAGTGTGTGTGTGTGTGAGAGAGAGAGAGAGAGAGAGAGAGAGAGAGAGAGAGAGAGAGAGTGTATGAGAGAGAACACAGGCTGTTGGTTTCCTCTCCATTGGCTGGACTTTATGAAACCCAACATCCATACAGCGGCTCCACAACCAACCCACCCACCCACCTACCAACACACACAATGTGTACACACACACACACACACACACACACACACACACACACACACACAGATCCTGCACCACTCCGTACCACTTGCCAAATGCCCAGGTACAAATACGCCATTGTTCAATCCCACCACTGTGAAAGCACACTTTGTGTGTGTGTTTGTATGTGTGTGTGTGTAAATGGAACAAGGTTGAATCTGTGTTCTGTGCTGATGTGTAGCTACATATTGCCAGTGGAACCTTTGAGTGTGATTCAAGCAAGGTGACAGGGAGGGACATGAGGATGAGTGACTGCATGTGGGGTGTGTGGTGTGTGTGTGTGTGTGTGTGTGTGTGGTGTGTGTGTGTGTGTGTGTGTGTGTGTGTGCACGTCTTAAATAAGCAAGGGAAGGGCTACAGTGGATGCTGAAGGTAACTTCAGAACCAGTTCCAGAGGGCCAGGAGGAAAGGGAGGAGAGAGAGAGGGATGAAGAAAGAAGTCAGGGCGGACGAGTGGAGCACCAGTAACAGGAGAAAAGCCAAGTGAGCTGTTGCTCAAATTTGCTCAAGTTAAGCTTGACTAATATTTAGCAGGCACTTTTATCTACAGCCAAATGGACAAATGAGAGTGAGTTTGGGAATCAAAACCGGCCGCCTGACTGTCAGTCGGTGATCTTAGTACTGCTCCAACAGGCCACTCAGATCATTGGCTGCGTGAGGCGCCACTGATTATGATTGGACAGACAAAAACCGAAACAGAATCACTAGCCAAACCAAGCTGAAAAAAAAAAATGGGCTTGCCAAAACGCAAATTAATGCAACTTCAAACTTCCAACACTCTGGCATTACCATGAAGATGAGGTCCACCTGAAGTCTGTTAAAAAAATGATCAGTCTTAGCCTACAGCAGGAATGCTAGTTCTCCGCCAAAAACTCATTAGAGTTTCTTGAGTGATGGCGTTTAAGCGTTTAAGCACAAAAGCCATCCAAGCGCACCTGAAAGTATCAAACGCATGACTGATCAGATCAACGGGCTCCACTTATCAGACATGCCTTGGCAGAGAAAAATGTGCGACACCTGCTAATAGGCTACCCTTTTAACTTCGTCTGACAAATATCTGACTTAAAATGCTTGACATCTCAAAGGTCGAAATGAGCAACAGTTGACACACAGCTCACCAGGAAGTGGGGGACTCGTTTAATGATTATATTTCATCTTTGCAACTCTCAGCGCTGCTGTTCCAAGAGTACCTTTCATCCCCAAGGGCGTCGCCACACAACAATCCAGAAACCGAGTGAGAGCGGACAGAAACCTGTTGGCCCACTCCTGAGGAAACTCCATCAGGCCTGTGAACCCGCGAGGCCTGAGGCCCTCTCCCCAACCATCTCTTCACCCCAGGCTCTGGCCCTAACAGTCGGGCAGGGTGAGTTTAGTTTGTGCTGGAAGAAATGTGTGTTTGAGCGAGCGAGTGTGCACGTACGGCATCGTAAGTCCATGTGAGTGTGTGTTGGGTCGGTTGGGACTGCCAACAAAACCACTTGTCTTTTTCTTCACGCTCTCTATGCGAGTGTTTGAGACATGCAAAGCATGTCAGCTCTTCAACAGCTGTGTGTATGTGTGTGTGTTTCTGTACGCGTGTGTGTGCAAGCGCACACACTAATAAGGTTGCATTCCTGCTGTAATGAAGTCCACTGGTGGGGAGCTCCAGCAGCCATCCCTACTGAACAAATGTTTGTAATAAGCCTCCAAAGTCTCTGTGTGTGTATGCGTACATGCGTTTCTGTGGATGTGTGTGAGAGAGACAGAAAGAACTGATGCAGGCTAGGTTCTTTCTTTCCCCTGTAGCCTATATATTGAGACTGTAGTCATGGTGTAAACATCAGGATAGCCTAGTTGAGGTAGGCTATATTAGTTGAAGAAACGGACAATAATACACCACTACCAGTGAAGAGAAATAGTTGGGTTATTGGTTAATGGTTGAGATATCCCATCACCATGAACAAAGACACAAAGACTGTACATTAGGCACACATTTCCAACCGAAATCACCACGTATCCCCGACATCCATATAGCCATCAGCCGAGACCAAGACAAGTTCAGTGTTAGTCCCTGGAACAAAAATAAAGTAAAAATAAAACTAAATAAATCTGGTATACCACCATAAATGCACCACCAAAACAAAGCTAAATCCCAATTATTTTTAATTAACTATATTTAGTTCCAGAGACGCAAACCGAGGTAAACTGCACTGGTCAGAGATGACCTCACCCCATCGCGGAAGTCGTCGAAATCCATGGTGTGGTAGGCGGAGCCAGCACTTCTCAATCAAACTCCTGCAATGACATCACAACCAATGTCAGAACAGCCTATGGTCAGTCGAGTCCGAGGCAGCCCAACGAACACACAGAGAATTGGAGGTCAAGCTCACACGCACTCCACACAATGCCTCACTCACTCACACACAGAGCCACAAAGCCTGAGGTGATCTGGAGTGTGTCAACTGTCAGGGTCCAGGGTTTGTGTGTGTGTGTGTGTGTCCGTGTCAACGGTCAGGTTTCAGTGTGTATGTATAAAGATCGAACATGCACAGGGTCAGAGCCTGTGGGAAGGAAAAGCTCGACGAGAGGTTGTGTCAGTGTATCAATGCATCAATGAACGCAACTGATCAGCTTTACATAATCTAGAGCACTGGTTGTCAAACTAGGGTTGGGGAACTGCCAGGGATTCACAGCGCATCGCCTGGGGATCCTTGAAAAAGTTTGCTGCAAAATAGCATTTAGCATCTAACAGAACAAATAAATATAAGCCTGTGTGGTTAAATTAGTGTTGTGATTATGAGGGGTCCTTGGCAAATGTTCTGCCCCATGAGGGGTACCCAATCCAATAAAGTTTGAGAACCCAAGATCTAGAGAACTGGCCTGCTTGGCTTACTCTGGACACAAAGACCTTAGATTCCTTAGCATGGGATTCCTACCTACTGGATACACAGAGGCAAACAAGGCCAGACAGCTTGAAAGTTCTGCTGAGAGTCATACCGTAACCATGGTAGAACACAGAGCGCTAAACATACTACACCAGGTCTCCTGTAAGGAAAGCAGGTCAAAAGCAGGATGGACTAGGCCAATCAAATATACAGTAACCAACGTTTGTATACACAGCTTTTTAGTAACATTCAGCTAATATCCCCTAATGATCTGACAGCTCTCTATTCTCTGTATAGGCCTACATTGTAACAAAAGAAAAATTAAATTCCTGTCACACATCCCTGTCTCTGAAGCGCATAAAGTGGTATGCAGTGCAGGGATGTCTGTTCCTCAAAAATAAAATAAAAAATCTGTATAGAGTTCTCTCAGGAAACACTGCAAAGGAAAGGTTGAGTCATCTATACCTTGCTTGGTCTTTGGTTCAAATGCAGACTATTGGAAGTTGCTTTTCACAAAAGCACGTCTACTTAGAACCATAAATTAACATGACGTGATCCAGCATTGCTTACCCTCCCTGTCACCAGCCACTGAGTGAGTGGGCTGAGTGGCCTCAGTCAGTGAGGAGTAAGTGGCATTGGTTGGGCATGAGGAGTGGGAGGGCAACCTCTCCATTCAACATTCAGGCAAGGAGAGAGAATAAAGCGTGGAGTTATGAATCTCTGAGAAGGTCTCAGAGAAGAGTCTCTCTGGAGGTAATCAGCAGGTTCTTAGGGATTGCCTCTGAAGTGCACAAGGAAACTGGTAAGGCAGTCAAAGTCATGAGCAAAGATTAGATAGGATTGCTGTATCAACACACAACTTTCATGTAGTGAAAACGTGCATATTCGTACAATTCGTGCAGTTATGGCAGTTTCTAGATCGTTCTAGTTTGACATGTTAGGTAAATGTATGTATCCAGACTATCCACTTCTATCTACCACCAGACTATCTACCACCACAAGCAGTAGCCTGTCAACAAGACTTGTCATGTTTTCATGGTCACCATGGTAACATATTAGTGACAAATGTACAGCCATTTCTTTTACATAACACTTAAACTCACACCCACAGACATTCTCATGTATGTTTATCAGTCAGACAGACAACCTCTGTATGCACCGAGAAGACATAGCCTCCTTGAAAAGCCCATTTATTTTAGAAAACCTACTCCATTTGATTTGACACAATCCTTATCCTCAATTGAAAAAATTATATCTGAAAAATGTTAAACACAACAAAAAAGTAAAGTATTTTGTAACAGCTTTTGATGATGGCCATGTGACCAATTCCACATTCACTATTACTGCATTTGA
Source organism: Tenualosa ilisha (assembly GCA_015244755.2). Classification (NCBI taxonomy): domain Eukaryota; kingdom Metazoa; phylum Chordata; class Actinopteri; order Clupeiformes; family Clupeidae; genus Tenualosa; species Tenualosa ilisha. The sequence goes on along the minus strand of PYXC01001172.1, from coordinate 2,728,549 downwards.
GAGTGTTTTAGTCGTGAACTTTGAGTCATACTGCTGGACTCCAAAACCCACAGACAGACAAACAATGGGGGCCGTGTCCTGGCGAGACAGGGCTTGCCCTAAAATAGACATTAAGTGGGGTTTGTTTATGTAGCGAGGAGCTATCGACAGCCCTAATCAGCTCTTGGATGCATGATGGAGAATGAGCCAATGCTCTCTGGGGTCCTCGCAGCTCTCCGAGGGGCCACCCTGCCAGGCGCCTGCCAAGAAAGACCAGACTGGGTGCACAGCAGTGTTAATGTGTGGGGGGGGGGACTGCGTGAATGGGACAAAGTAAGAGAAGGGGGGGAGAGAGGGAGAGAGAGAGAGAGAGAGAGAGAGAGAGAGAGAGAGAGAGAGAGAGAGAGTACAGTGACAAGGGGGGGCAGAGGCAAACAAAATGAACGAGAGAGAGAGGGAGGGAGTGCTTGTGCAGTGAAAGAAAGAGAGGCAGGAAGTGGGCGTAATTTCCTCAGGAAATGATCAGAGCCATTTCCTGCCGACCTGTCTGCAAGAGTCATGGTAGGAGTGCCACCACGAGAAAGACTGACGAATGAAAGAAAGAAAAAAGAAAGAAAGAAAGAAAGAGACTGATTGAAAGCTAACCAGCAGAGAGAGAAAGCTTGAGAGAACTTGACAGAAAACAATGGCAGTTTAAAATGTGTGCTTAAGAGACCCATTAGCAAACACTCATATTGGAAATGTTCAAGAGCTAACTCACAGAGAGAGGGGCGGGGGGGGGGGGGGAAGCAGGAGACGGCAGATGGCATGAGAGAGAGAGAGACAAAGGCCTGAGGTGGAGGGATGAATAGAATGTACGACACCGAGTGAGAGAATGAGAGCGAGCGAGCGGATCGAGGCAGCAGGTGGAGAGAGCGAGTACGAGGGGATGGGTAGTGGAGGGGGGACGGGTGGGGGGCTTATGGGGGGGGGGAGTGAAACCTGCAGATGTGATGAATAGAGGGATTACAGGTGCATTGGTGAATGAGAACCAGACCTGCTGACAATCCCCCGTCCTACGAGTCACTGAGCCTGCCAGCCAACCAGCCAGCCATCCCAGTCCCGGAAGTATGAGAGAGGGCAAGCATGTCAACATAAAATGGCCTCTACACACAACTCGCCACGTACCTAGGCATCTCACATTCACAATATTCACCTTGTGGCAAACACCTACCCTGAAAAGGTCCTGCTTCCGCTTTGATAGTTCTCACACTGTGAGTAACTAAACCTACATTTCCTCACTGTGTAAAAAAAATGTGACTCTCCCATCCAATACAGGCTGCTATGGTCTGTGGGATACATAAACTGAACACAAATGAATTGATGGTGATGCACTTACTAAGCCCATAGTCTATTAATCTATTCTGAATCCATTAAGGCTGTTAATTTTCAGCCTCACGTTTGCAGCATTGCTTGTAGTGAGATCCACAATTCAGATGGTAGGCCTGTGCAGTGAGTGTGGCCAATGACTCATAGCCAATGATGCCACGCAGTCATACTTTGTATGTTGGACAACAACGCCTTACATTCATACTTTACGACATGTAAAATGAGCTGCTGAGATGATTTGGGTCACTATCTCTCTTACATACACACACACACTCAGCTTGACTTTCAGATTGTGAGGTCATTATGAAAAGGTTAGGGTGAGAAAGGTAATGGAGATAATGCTACACGGCCCCCACACCCCAGCTGTTCCCAGAAACATTAAAGGCATTCCCTCTCCTTTATGACCCGCGGCACGGCCGACCCTCTGCCGCAGGAACCACTCCACATCAAATGTGTGTGCAGACGACTTCACCACTTCACCATGGACTTTCAGCCAACACTTGAAAAACCACAAGAGGCTGAATAAACCTCTGTCTCTGTCTCTGTCTCTATCCAGCAGATGTTACATAGGGCGGGAGAGAGAGGGAGAGAACGGCCGAGCAAATGAGCAAGCAAGGGAAAAAGGGACAGACAATGGGAGAGAAAGAGAGACAGAAAAAGAGGGGAGAGAGAGAAAGAAAGAGAGAAAGAAAGGGAGGGAGGGAGGGAGGGAGAGGGGGAGGGGGAGGGAGAGAGAGAGAGAGAGAGAATCTGCTGCCATTTGGTGACATGACTGATTACACAATGCCACTGTGCTGCTCTATACTGGACTGCTGTATCCCATCATGCTATGCTGTGATGCTGTGTAATGTTGAGCTGATATGTGAGGTCCTGTTTTGTTTTGTGATGCTGTACTGTACTGTGTTGCTATGTCCTGGAGTGTTCTGTGATGCTGCAGTGTACTGTATTGTGTTGCTGTGTTCTGTGATGCTGTATTGTGTTGCTGTGTCCTGTTGTGTTCTGTAATGCTGTGCTGTGCTGCTATGTTCTGTTATGCAGAGCAGTGGTGTGCTGTTCTTTTCTACTGAGCGGTGATGTCCTGTTCTTTTAGGCTGAGCTATGCTAGGCTGTCCTTTTCTGAGCTTTTCTATGCAAGGCTGTCCTGTTCTTAGCTGTGCAGTGCTAGGCTGTCCAGCTCTGTTATGCTAAACTGTCCTGTGTTATGTTCTGTTATGCTGTCCTGAACTGCTGGAGCACGGGCCAAGCTGCTGTGGCTCTGGGTCGAAGTGTGGTGCTCATCTGTGTGAAAGCGCTCTCTCTCTCTCTCTCTCTCTCTCTCTCTCCGTGTGTTAGCAGACTGACCGCGTGCTAAGACATGCTAGAGCAGCAGCACCACACCCTCTCCCTCCTCGTCTGTCTCTGCCCTTTTCACTGCACACACACTTCCCACATTGCTCTTTCTGTCATCCTCTCATCGAGCCTCTCCTGACTCTCACTCTGATGCTAAGGTTGACTTGAGCACCATTGTAACTTCTGTTACACACACACACAAACTCACCTCATAATTTTCCTCCAAACTCAAATTAAATTCTCTCTCTCTATCAAACTTCTACTCCATTTCTTCTCTTGTTCTACCTCTCCTTGCCCTTTTGTTTCCTCCTTCTTCTCTTTACCCTCCCTCTTCCCAGGCTGGCCCTTGCTCTCTTCCTCTTTCGCAGCGTGATGTGGTATTTCAACACTGCAGGAGATTAACGTGACCCCACTTAATCGAGCTCCATAATGAGGGAGCGGAGGGGCAGCTGAGGCCTGACCACTGCACTTAACTCTTCAGGAGCAAGGAGGGAGAGGGGGAGAGGGCGAGGGAGAGGGAGGGAGAGAGAGAGAGGGAAGGAAAGAAGATTAGTGCAAGAGGGATGAAGCTCAGATGGAGGGAAGGAGAAGAAGAGAAAGAGGGCTGGGGGTTGAGATGTAAGGAAGGAGAACGAGAGAGTGAGAAAGAAAACTGAGAAGATGAGTGCAAGAGGGATGAAACTCAGACGAAGGGGGATGGAGAGATGGAGATAGAGATGGAGAGAGAAAGAAGAAGAGCAAGAGAAAGAGAGCGATGTAAGGGATCTCGTATAGAGCAGATGTCATGGGTGAGTGATCTCAAGTCCCAGCAGGAGAGAGTGATGATGAAGGTGTTAATTTGTCACCATCGGCACACTACTCTGCACACCTCAGTCTTTTTCACTGGCTCTCCGCAAACCTCAATGGGATTGCTCTCTCCTCTCTCTAACACAGTACACACACAGTACACACACACAGGAGCCTGTTATGTCATCTGCAGACCCTTGTGACGTAGCACCTTAAAATAGTCCCAAAGATTACAACATCACACCCACTCAACAGAGGAGAGAAAACAGTTCTTTTGCTGCTGCACCAAACCCCCCCCACACACACTTCTTTTCATTCCTCCCTCATGGCCTTTCCAGGACCCTCCGCCCTCCCCCTCCTTCTTCCTTCTCTCCCTCCCACTCTCTCTCTCTAGCGCCAGGCTTCTGGCCTTCTTTTCATTCCAATGCTCTAAGCCAGAGCCCCTTTCTGAGGCAGTGCGCTAGCAATGTGCCTATTAGCAGCTAATTGGTTCCCATTTCACTCAATCAAGTCTAATATCTAGCATCTGGACCCAATATGGTAAACATTATGGTAGCCAGGCTAAGCAAGTAGGGGCATCTGTGATAGCGAACACTGGCCCATCTTAGCATGGTCACCTTAGTATCGGCATCTGTCATAACTTAGCACTCAATGCCACATTCCATCTGAGTCAACGGTGATTCTGGTGCCGTATTTACCAGTTTGGTGTGAACATCCATTTCAGTTGACTTTGTTTTGGTCAAACTTTGTTATAGGGACTGTCCAGTTTGCATCAACTCATCATCATCACCACCTTATCTGCAGGGGTGTAGGCAGCAGAGAAGAGAACGAGCTGCTCAGCCTTTCGTTGTCCCTGTAGGCTTGTGAAATTTAGCCTCATGACACAGCAGTGTGTGGAAAGTATGACATAATGGAGACCAGTGCCTTCAGTGCCGGAGCCTTCCGTTACACAGTAGATGTGATTCCTAAGCCCAAGTATCCGCTGTGTGCGAGTGCTAGTCCCATCAGGATCTAGGACTGCTGCTGTGAGCTTCCTTTATCTCTGAGCACATTTCAAGGTGTCTCTCTCTCTCTCTCTTTCTGCAGACGCTCGCTGGGAGGGAGACGAGGCGGCTATTTGTGGAATCCTTAGTATTATAAGGATCTGAGTACTGGAATGCTCTAATGTGTTTCTGTAAGGGCCCATTTTCAAAAAGAATGAGAGCTCTGTCGAGCATCCTCGGCCGAACCGTGCCAGGTTGGCAAGTGGCTGAAGTTTCCTACCAGCTCCACCTACCCAACCCCACCCCCACCCTCCTCATTCTTCCACTCTTTGCTCACCCTCTCTCCATCTCCTTCACTGTTCCAGCCTTTGTGAACGCTGTTTTGATCATTGACCATTCAGAGTTCATCGTAACTGGTAAACCCCTCTCTTCCGACACATTTGTTTATTGGCCAATTCAGGTTTGAGTCCCAAACACCATGTTGAGAGTCTAGTCCACATAACGCATCTACTAAACCAGTCTTTACTTTACTAAACTACACCTTTACTAAACGTGTCTACTAAATCAAACTTTAGTATTTGTCCTTTACATACTGATATAATAAAGTTCTTCTGGTAATCGCTGACAAACCTGCATTGCTCTCTCTCCACATCTAGTCTGCAAGTTAACACACAGAATTAGCTGGGTATATGAGAGATAGCCTATACACACAGCCACCCAACCACAGAGAATGAGAATCAGAATCAGGAGGCCATTGATTGGCCAGTGCTGACTATACGCTCCATGTTTAACCACTTCCAAATGTTACCAGTGGATCTGAGGGGTAATTGCCCTGCTGGAACACAGAAGGCCTTTGACAACAGGGTGCATGGGGTTGGGCTGTTACCCACACACAGACACACACACACACACTTCCATGTGGGTGTGTGCAAGTGTGTGTGTGTCGCTGGTGATGATTATGACCAGTGATTGTAATCAATCCTATTCAGACATGTGCAAATGAACTGCTCTATTCAAAAGCAGCAGTGTGTTTTAAAAAGTGCGCAGCTGGGTACTGGTGTTCTCATCTGCCGCCTGTAGCCGTCTGCATGGGGGCTGCAGTCTGGTTCGATTCCTGGACATGGAGTGTGATGTTTTCTACAGTAAGCACCTTCAAAGCTACACCTTAACCAACTGCACATCGCCCCGCCCCTCTCATCCCAACCCCCATCCCTCTCTAACCTCAGCTTTAAGATGGTGAGGCAGGAGAGAGGAGGGGACTGGCGGGTAAGGGCAGAGTCACTCTCTGACCTCATCTCCACCTCCACCTCAAGAGACTTTCTTTATTTCTTTTCCCTTCTATCTCCACAACCCGCCCCTTTACACCCCCCCCCCCCCCCCACCAACACCAACACCACCCCATTTCTGTTCCACTGACTACACTGACGCATGTAATGCAACAAGGCTTTAACACACCCTCGCTCTCTCTCTTTTCATCTGTTAGCCTACCTCTCCCACTGCCTCCTCATCCTACTCTGTCTCCTGCGCATGAATGAATAAATGAGACCACACACACATACACTTCGCCTCCGCCTGTCTCATTGCCTGCGATAAGCCTTTATTTAAACATTAAGCGCCTATAATGAGTCCGTTATGTCTGACGGTTTGGATGGAGTGCCGACGGGGTCCTGCAGTTTGTCACAGACAGGCCGTGGCTCAGCGCTGCAGTGGAGGCCGACGCTACTGCTGTGTGCTAACATAAATGATTGCTGAGGAGTCAAGCCCACCCTGGTTGCTTACACTACCGCTACTGCAAACTATCAACACAGACCCTGATGTGTGTGTTTTTGGGTGGTGGCGTGTGCGCATGTTTTTGGGAAGAGCATGCATGTGTGTGTGTATATATATGTATGTGTGTGTGTGAGTGAGAGAGAGAGAGAGCGAGAGAGAGAGAGAGAGAGAGAGAGAGAGAGTGAATGAGTGTGAGTGAGTGAGTGAGTTAGAGAGAGAGAGTGTGTGTGAGAGAGAGAGAGAGGCTGAGAGACTGAATGGTTAAATCTGGTCCGTCTTTTGGCTTTTCTCCCCCCTGCCCCCACCTCCTCTAAACAGCATCCACAAAACCCAGTCAAGCTTTTTCCACAGTCCATCCCAGAATGAAAGAGCTCATTCTCTTCCCTCCATTACTCTCCCCATCTAGTGCTCTCTCTGTCTCACTCAACCTCTCCATCTCCATCACTCCTCCTCCACTGCCAACACCACCACCTTCCTTCACACATGGATGTGTGCTGACCACCTATAGCCACCACTAACTTCCCTAGAGCGCCACATTCTCACACTCACCCTCTTTCTCTCTCTCTCTCTCATACACACACTGCCGGCTTACGTATAGGTCCACATTCTTACCTTCTCTCTCTCTCTCTCTCTCTCTCACACACACACACACACAAACACACAAGCCCCACCACCAGCTCCGAAGCCAACTGCTGAAGCTTTCTGCACATCTTCACACTCTACACAGTTAAACACACAGCTACCACACACACACACACACACACACACACAGTTACCCTCCCCCATGTGCCCAGTAGCAGCATGTGAGCACACTAGCTTGAGCACAAACACTTCCTCAAGAAGACAAAGCTTTCCATTACAGGCCTCAGAGACATCTGTGCCTGTATGTTTGGACACACATACAGGAAAACGCTGATTAACACACACACACAAACACCTTATGACAAACACACACACACACACACACACACACACACACACACACACACACACACACACACACACACTCTTCCACATGTGACGGGTATCAGCCTGGAACATGAGCTTCTCCCCCATCACACACACACACACACACACACACACACACACACACACACACACACACACACACAGACACAGAGCTCCAGTAGCCGTACAGAGAGCTGTTGATTCCTCCACATGCTACCCTGGACAGGCTGCCTGTGTTCAGCCAGCACCAAGGACCTGTGCAGCACCCTTCCCTCAGCCCTGCCCCGGAAGCCAAGGCCACCCCAGACTACCCAGCCTTCAAACTATGCCCACTGCCCCTCCTCCCACACCCAGCCAGATGGCACCGAGAGCCACTTTACACATCGACCTCTCTCTCCCCCTGTCAGAAAATCTCTCTCTCTCACACAGAGAATGCCTTCTCCCTTCTGCCCATGAACAGTCCACCACCTCATTCTCTCCACGACTGTGCATTTGTAAACGTGTGCATGGAATCACATACACACACACTAGCCTACATGTTTTCATAACAAACAGAAGTAAAACAGCGAGACGCCCTGTGAGAAGGTGTGTCTTGTTTTCTTGAGGCCCTCGGCCAGGCACCTGGACGTTCTTCGTGGCAGACGGGCTCGCCGCTCACTCGCCTTGGGGGAGCAACATCTGGTCAGTGAGGACTTGGTTCAGAGAGGCTTGTCTGTGTCTTGGTAACAAGCTTGAGTCTCTTTCACCTCGAGGTCTAAGCACAGCACACCGCTGCAACACACCACCATCAGCCAGCTTGCTGGATGCTTCAGCATGGGTCAGAGAACACAAGGGCAGGAATAAAGCAATCAAGCACAGCCATAGATGGAAACACACTCACAGCAAACAAACACACACACACACACACAACCTAAAATAGCTTCACCCAGCTCCGGCCAACAAGACTGCATGCTGCTGAACAACACAGGACTTCACAGAGCTCGAGCAGTGAGAGGCAGACATAGTCAATACAGTCAAACAACCAAACCAAGCCAATCGATAGATGGCCTGGAGGTCACTGGGCCCAACCCGCCAGCCCTGATGATTGACGAGTAAGGCCATGATCTGAGAGTTTTGGGTACAAAACTGCAGTCTGGAAGCAACAAGCTATCTAGTCCTGTCTGTGTCTGTGTCTATGTCTAGATAACCCTCTTCAGTCATTGCATGCAACCTGGGGCAGTCTCTTCGAATGACCTGAAAACAATACATGGTCTAAGTCACATCACTCAAAAGATGAGTTGATGTGTGTCAAATACAGGGTGAGAGAGCGAGACAGGGAGCAGAAGGAGAGCAGGATATAAAATGAAATAGTCCACATTCCTTTAAAAGAAAGAGTCAGTGGCCTTTGGGCATTAGACAAGACTATACTTGCTAGCATGCAAGAGACAGTGAACAAGAGTGTGTGCACAAAGGAGGGGGGGTTCAAATTGTGTGAGTCAGTGAGTCATATGAGAGAGAGAAAGAAAGAGAGAGAGAGAGAGAGAGAGAGAGAGAGAGAGAGAGAGAGAAACAGAACGAATGAGGGAATGAGAGAAAGCCTCTTGACAGGAAAAGGAAGTGGCTGGCCCTGTTTCTCACAAGGACTCAAAGCTGGCACAAAGGAGCTTCACCTGCACATATCCCCAACACACACACACACACACACACACACACACACACACACACACACACACACACACACATTAATCGACTGCAGATTACACCACAATCTGTAGCACAAACTCTCATAAAAGTCTAAAAAGAAAGACAAAACACCATTCCCTTCCATTTCTTTTTGTTCTGGCCTGTATGTGGTATTACTGTAATGCGTTCACAGTTCAGTACAGTGCCAGTCTTACAGGAACTGCCAGAGGTGAGCGTGTTTTTGTCAAATAACTGCCCAATTGCTCATAAGCAAAGTGACATTTCAAGAGCTGCACCTTGATTTGGAATAAAAGCAGCTTGATCGCACACAAAAGTAGTCTACGTATGGCGGATCATAAATCCATTTTATTTCTCCCTTCAAGACAAAGGTCAAGACAGCAGGGCATAGTCCATCACTAGCTAAAGGTGATGCCGTATATACGGAGGTAGTACACCTCCACCCCTCCAAAGAAACATGGCGTATTATGAGGTCATTTGGAGACTACTTAAGTAACTAAATGCAAACCTTTGATTTGAGCTTTAAGGCTGATTAGATCAGAGAAGGTCGATGGTCACTGACGGGATTACAAGTGGGCTCCTTGTGTCTATATGTCTGTCAGATAACCAGTAACTTAACCAATTATCCCACTAATAAACTTTTAGTGGTCCCTGCCTGCAGCATTGACAAGAGAAACAGAGCAACTTGGGCTGTAACGTTACAACATTTCATTTTGGGTCTGCCTGTAACGAACGCGTATGCTACAAATGTGCGAACAGAAAAAATATTTAAAACAAAAACGACAGGAGTGTGATAACATGACTAACTGAAGAACAACCAAAAACTTTCACGGCATAAAGTAACGTTACAGGTATTTTCCCCAAACAAAGTAGACAGCCTTACACTAAGCAGTTGTAGCGATATAACGTTAACCCTCCCTTATTGCAGCTGTCGGCATGTGCGTTTTCAGCAAATACGCTTCGGTGAAAGAACGCTGATTGTTCTCGTTCTCAGCTAGACCGGCTGAGGAAACTTTGTATCCATTTTGTGACTGTGAAAACTAGGCACTGCAGAACGAAACCAAATATTTAGTTAGTTGCTGTAATTCAGTTTAGGCTACAAGCCATTGCAGCCAGGCATAACATTCCAGTACCCGAACTAGACGCTTGCTATCTGGCTGGCTAGTCTGGTCTGCTAACATTAGCTGGCTGCTTTAGCAGCAAACAATTTCAGCGATGAAACCATTTCACTCACACGTTACAATGAAACGGCGAATGATAAAGTCTGAGCAGTGACTTTTAAAACACATATTACATTGCTGATGACTTACCTGTTAGAAAGGACAAACGGTCGGGTAAGCCTCTAATAAGGTTTCCTGTTCGAAAGTTGAGTGTTGGTGGAAAAAAACATTGTAGCCTATGCGGAAGTACAGTTTCAAGTGCAGAGAACGCCAGGAAAACCCTGTCGATTTGTCTGCCGTAGTCTCTAGAAGGCAAATGAATGGATGTGTTGCACGGGGAAATTAGTTAAAACTTGTATAAGGTGAATATCTTCGTATTTTAGGAAATCTCTCTGATTTATAGCGCGAGGACAAAGTGTAACATCTTCCACACGACAACTTTTCCGTCGACTAGTTCTTCCTGTTCGACATCTACCACCAATGAGAGAAAAAAAATACCCCTCTGCTGATGCGTTTAGTTCCGTTCAACGTTTTAGGCTGTATCGAAGGGGTTCATTCGTTTTGACGAGCCGGACGTCTTTTTCGAGGACACACAATTCTCGAGGGCCCCAGAGCCAAATCAATATGCTGATTTCATACTTGGCACACTAGGCTAAAATATGGAGCAAAGGTCAAAATAATTTGCAAATTGAAATTGTTACTGACAGGTCTTACATCAGAGATTTTCCCTGTCAACGTGGTATAGACTAGGTTGTATTAACCCACTGTGTCGTTAAAGTTGTTTTTTTATATAATGCCAAATTTGAATTCATTACATTATTGGGATCAGTTTGTCAGCGGTAGGTCTACGTAGCGGACGCAATTATGCAAACACCATCTCAGTGATAGCCAACAACAGAACTTGACAAATGTAATTTCTCTATCTCTCTCGCCCGCGCGCACAGGGGAAGTGGGTAACAATCAAAGTTTTTCATCTATTTGAGTGTTTTCATTTCCTGCCAGTCTTTCATCCTGACGCAAATACAATGCAGGGGCAGAGGCTCTAGTAGGCCTGTTACAAGGGACTTGCTACCGCTGATGCTGCCATGCATCCTCTCTCTCTCTCTCTCTCTCTCTCTCTCTCTCTCTCTCTCTCTCACTCTTTCTCTCTCTCTCACTCTCTCTCTCTCTCTCTCTCTCTCTCTCTCTCTCTGTGTGTGTGTGTTTAGACCTACACATAATGCATAATTTTGCAATAAATCAGTTTTGTTATATATCCCCCTTGAGACAGCATGAGCAAATTGTAGCGTTTATGTGAGCTGCCCCCTTGTGGAAAGTTAGCGAACAGCAAGTGTGAGGGGGAATTTTCAATTTGAAACATACATTATTATTATTGTTATTATTATTATTATTATTATAGTAATAGACTGTGATTAAAATTAATTCATGCATGTATGCACCATAACAAAAACACATCCTATACTTTTGATGTCCTGTCCTTTCCATGTCTTTATTTTCTCCCAGCACTATCAAATCACATCTGGCCAACTATGATGCATGACTGATTCTAATTCAATTATTTATGGCTAAGTCTGTCTTGTATGTTTGTCTCTCTCTCTCTCTCTCTCTGCTGAATACAGCAAGTCATCACAGGAGAGGGTAAAGAGAAACCAGTGAGGTACTAGTGACAGTCTATTTCTAAACTGCTCAAGATTTACACACCTACCAGTTTCACACCCACTTGTGCTAGTGTGTGAGCATGTGTGTGTGTGTGTGTGAGAGAGCATTGCAATGTTAAATATGTTTGTGCGAGACAGGTTCCTAGCATCTGTCTGTGTGTATGTGTGTGTGTGTGTGTGTGTGTGTGTGTGTGTGTGATATCAGGTCTTCCCACTTAATCAACACCTGTGATAAGCAACAGAGTTTCTCTTTGGACACACAGTACACACTGAGCCAGAGACACATCGGCTATCTCCAGAATAACCTTTTATTGCTTTTTGAAGATATTGTTCATTTTTTATGTTCCTTTTCATTTTTTCATCTTTACAATAAAACAAACAAAAGGCAGAAGACTCATAATTTCACTGCATGGTAAAATGATTCCAATGTGTTTACACAAATACACAAACAAAAGAATATTTACATTTATGTCACCACTGTACAGAAAGAACGCAGAGGGACCTGAACAGGCCTCTCATCTCTCAGCCTACCAGTAATGGCAGGAGTCACAATGACAATTATATTTTATACGTGATGTGCAGATCCTGAATGCTTTCCCTTCAGTGCTGCAAGCCATGTTGTGCTCAGTGCTATGCATCATTTTATACAAAGAGTGTTTTTTGTTGTTGTTTTTTTTTTATTTTTTATGATGCACTTTTGCTATCTGCCATCAAAGAAAGAAGGTTTGACAGTTTTGTTTAATTGTCTTTTTTTCAAATGGATGTGCAGCAACCAATATTATTCACATTCGACTAATAACGGTACGGTACCTCGGGGAGGGAAGCAACATAAATGAGGCTGGCAATGGGTTTCAGCTCGGCGGTTCATCTCAGAGCATCTGGAGACATGACCATAGGGCACAATTAGCAAGAGGTGAGAAAAATATTCCACAATTCTAGGTCCAAACACGGACTTCTTAGGCATTAAAAATAAATAAACATACAAATTAAAAAGAATAAAAAACTCAGAGCACTGCTGCTCTTCTGTGTGTTACATCATTTCATGATACACCAATAGCTATTGTTTCCCAAATATTAGCTTTTTATGTAAATACAGAATGAACTCACATCAATACACCGATCTGTTATAATAGACATAATAATTAAATGCAATGTACACAATATTAAAATATATACATTGAAATATAGATACAAATTTGAGATACTTGTACACTCTCTCTATTTCTCCCCATTTCTGTGTCAATTATCAAGACAAAACTATTCACAGACAGGTTTACATACAGTGCATGGTAGACTTAAAAATGGTTCATGACAAATTATCATTTAAATAAAATATCGTTCTCTGAAAAACATCCAAATGCAATTCATCCTTTATGGCAAATGTAAGAACAGAAAATGGTCTCAAAATGAGGGATGTGAATTATAAGGAGGCCTGGCTCAACCTGAGTTCCTGTACTCTCTCTTGTACAGGAACTATGATGTGTCACCACTAGGTGGCAATGTTTGACAGTGTTTCAAAACAGAGTACTGCTTGGTAAAAAACATACAATACACACACATATCTTATTGCAGCAATATAGCACTATCCATTTAACACTACTTTTGATTTTGCAATTATTGCATCTTTCCTCACACTGCCGGATAAGTGTACAAAAAAAGAGTACATTGACCCATCATGGCTGCCACCTTTACTCAAATTCTGTATAACCCCACTGAAAAAGCTATAACCATGATTAGAGATTTCAGTAACACTTTATGATAACTTTCATTGATATATCATTAACAAACCATTATTACTTATGAACAAATAATTTTAAGGATTTGTTATCATGGACTAATGCTAAACAACGCAATATTTATTTATAAAGGGATATATTATAAGGATCCCTTACAAGACAGTATTATAAACATACTGTAACAACCACATTAGCAAACACATTACCTATCTTTCATAAACATTTGTATATTATGGAACTGTGATTAAATAATGATTTGATAATAGTGGCTTATTAATGAAAGTTATTATAAAGTATTATTGGGATTTCTGTATGATGTACAATGTCACTACATGGTTTCCATTGACTAAATGCATTTCACGAATTCACATATAAAATGGTGGGCAATTTCTTCTCAACCAAACCTTTTTCACTTCACTTGTATTTCAAGGTGCTCTGAGTGCTTGCTACATTTGCAGTGTTTATGGGACTACCACAGGATCCAATATCGGTTTTGTCATTTATTTATTTATTTTTTAGGGGAGTGGGGGGGGGGTTATAAGTTATAAAAAATATGACACTGAAAGAATTATGAAGACAAGACACAAGACTACACAGAGAGAAAGAGAGAGAAAGCAACTCTGAAGAAATAGCAGAGTGCCAGCTAAAAACAGATGCTGCGTGTCAACAACAAAAATGTGTTTTTAAGTGAGGGAAGCAAGCAAGAGAGAAAGAAGGGAAGAATGAGAGGAGAGAAAGAGAAGAGAAAAGGAGAGAAAGGGGGGTTGTAGGAGACGGCCAGAGTATCATGAGCATAATCTATTAACTGTGGGCCAGTTTAAGAGTCTCTGTCTCTCTGTGGCGATCGACCAGCGTGAGTGAGGGAGAGAGGGAGGGGGGCAGTGATGGGGCCAGGGTGGGAGGGAGAGAGGGCGGTGGAGGTGTGAGGGGTACTAGGCTCTTCAGGGGGTGGGGGGATGCTGGCGGGGGCAGGGAGGACAGGGGCGGCAGGGCGCTGGCCACACCTCCGGCCTTCAGGTCGAGACCCTGTGAGCGGACGTCCAGCCGCGGGCTCTTAGCCAGGCCAAAGTCTGTCTCGTTGTCTGAGCTGCAGTCGCTAAGGTCCGTGATCTCCAAGTCCGAGTCGGACTCTGGGTCCTGCTTGACACCACCACCAACGCTGCCACCAACACCAACTCGTCGCTCTGAGGGGCTCTGCCTTCCGCCCACCATCCCTCCCAGGCTGATCCCACCCAGCCCTAGGCCGAGACCCAGGGGTCCTCCGGAGCCCAGCACGGTGGGCTCGCCTCGATCCCTCTCCCCCGAAGTGATGCTCCCCAGCTCAGTCCGGCCCAGCACCGGGCTCCCTGGGTAGGGCGGGATGCACACTCTTGGGGGCTGCCCTCCTGCCGCGCCATTGGTCCCCCCGGACTGGGCCCCACCCCTGTCTGCCGCCTCACCCGTGTCACCCGGAGGCAAGAGGGTGGAGAAAGGGTGGGGCAGCTGGGACAGGCTTGTCTGCAGTGGGTTGGGGTAGAAGTGGGAGGGGTAGAGGGAGCCGGGGGGCAGTTTAGGGCAGTTGTTGAGTGAGAAGGCCCCTGGGAGATAGGGGTTAAAGCCCCACGGGTAGTCAAAAGGGGGGTTACGGGGGTAAGGGCCCAACAGGGACGGAGGTTTGGAGTAACAAGGCGCCCCTGGGGGAGGAGAGAGAGAAAGAGAAAGAGAGGGAGAGAGAGAGACCGTTAGCAACAACGCAGCTCTCCACCTGATTAGATTTACATTATTCCATTCTAATTAGCAAAACACCTCAAAGTATGGCTAAGAATCAAACCCAGAAAGTGAGTTCAGTTTAATCACATTTTAAGTGTGGTCATTTTATGTATTTCAGTGTCTAACATCATTAATAAAAAAATACACCGAATGTAGATAAGAAGGTAGAACTTAGATCAACAAGTCTGATCAAAAATTCAAAAAAGTTGGCAGATGGTAAATTAGATTTTAGCAGAAATCCTGCAGTGGGTGAGGATGAGTGGTTGCTTCACACTGTCTGATACTGCGCGCTGTCGATGCCATGTTTTTCCCGCTCAGTACAAAACAACTCTTCCCCATCCCATCCTTCCACCTCCCGACTTCTCTCTCCCTACTTCACCATCCTCATATCTGTCTCTGCTACTCCGCCTCACTCTCTGCCTCTCGCCCTCTCTCTTTCTCTGTCCTTCTCTTCTTCTTCTTCTACTTCTTCTTCTTTTTTTTCTTCTCCTTCTTCTTCTCCTTCTCTGTCTCCCTCTCTTCTCTCTCTGTGTTATTTGCTATGCAGGACTAATTTGACAGTGGTACAGTCTCTGTGTGCTGGCCCTGGAGTAGCTGGCAGACACATGAATATTGAATCAGGCAGGCAGGCAGGCCTCACTTGCTTATGAAAACACAGTAATGGGCGCCCACAGGCCACAAACTGAAGCCTGCACCCTCAATTAGGGCCTTCCTGCCTGGGAAGGGATTAGGACAGGGGGAGCACATGGGACAGGGAGAGAGGGGGAGAGGGAGGAACAGGACCCGAGGACAAACACAGAGTGTGTGTGCGCAGCAGGGGAGGGGGTAGTGGAGGGGTTGCTGTAGGTTGCGCACAACACCTCTCTCTCTCACACACACACACACACACACACACATGCAAGTGCGCACACACACACACACACATTCTGATGCTTTCTACTCGCTGCACAAAGTGATCACAGAGACAAAGGAGTGCACATGAGGGTGTGAAGCCTGCTGACAAGATGCACACACACACACACACACACACACACACACACACACACACACACAGCAACTCAGTGAAGGGTTGTAGCACTGATACAAAATGAGAGAAGGAAAATGTAAATAAGAACACATCAAAACCGTACCCTAGCAACAGACTGCCAACTTCCTATCTCTTACCTTTTTCAATCTACCACTCTCTCTTTTCCTCTCTCATGTCTCACCTTTAAAATCGACATTTCTCTCTCTCCCTCCCTCCTTCATACACTTCCTCTCTTTCTCTCTCTTTCTCTCCCTCTCCCTCTCTGTCAGTTCGTTTTTTGGCGACTTCTCAGAGCCAAAAGCACTGGTCTTCCTCCTGCTCCTTCCTCTTTCACAGCTCAAGGTTAACACACCTGCCGCCAAGGCTGGGACTACCCTCTCAAGAATAGCTTCTCTCCTCTCTCTTGCTCCCACACCTGAGCCGAGGAAAGGGAAGGCGTCCAGGCGCAGCTTCTCCCCCTCTGGTCCCGGGGCACCTCCGGAGCGCTCAAACAGGGAGCTGCCGCGGCTGGCCTCTGGCAGGCGAGGGAACAGCGACTGGAGGGCCTGGAGAGAGGACGACAGGTGGTGAAGGATGGAAAGACAGACAGAGAGAGAGAGACACAGAGCGAGAGAGAGAGAGAGAGAGAGAGAGAGAGAAAATAAGGTTATTACTACTGTCCACTACCAAGACACACGTTCAGATGTTATAAAACTGGGAAGACAAAAAAAAGAATTGCCAAAAATAGAAAGAACGATTAGACACTAAACAACAAGATAAATCTGTAAACATGATATACTATCTATGATATACTGCATGCTATCCTATGTGACAGAAAGTAACAACTGTGGATAGTTTTCAGCGTATTACAACAGATAGTTCTCAGTCTTTTCCAGGTCTGAGAGAGAAAGACGCAAAGGGCACTGAGGTGGGTAGAACCAGGTGAGGTGGAAATCTGGTGGAAATCTTCACACGATGACATTGTCACGTGTGGGTGGGATTTTTCTAGTACCTGAGAGCCCAGAGAACCGGCAACCGAATTACCAACTGAAGTGTGGATCTCTCCTGTTTGCACTGGAGCAGTGAGTTTTTTAAGTCTGTCATGCATGCGTCAAGGCACCACTCTGATCTCAGACGGAATATGCTGAAAAAACAAAGCCGTCCCCGACGAGGAGTCAATGGGAACGTCCTGAAGGGGAGGTGAGCTACAAGACGAGGGAGGCTTAAACGTGGGAGGGAGGATTGGCGCCAAGTAAAGGAAACAGCAAAGTCGTCTCAGGACTCCCACGGGACAGACAGCGGAGATTTCGTCTCTTACCAAACCCCCCCCCCCCTCAATGCTGAGGAGATCAATAATTTCTGTCACTTCTCAGCTCCGAGTTTGAAAGGCGGGACTGTACTTCCAAGCTACGCGATCTCATTGCTCTTAACAAACCTGCATTAATTACGGCGCATTGATCCAGAGTACCCCTTCCCTACTTTCATTTCGCTCAGATCCAATCGATGACAGGGATGAGTATGCCATTCCAGACAAGGGTGTCAAGGAGGGATAATGTCTTCTTTTGTTTTAAGGACACTTAACTCCGTCTCCTGACTTTCTCCTTCACTCCGTCATTTACATTAGACTACCTTTCCCACCTGTGTCACAGAACGGAATCCGTTTTGAATTTCATGATTACCACTTTGGAACGCACAGAACCTCAGAAAACCCATAGAATTTATACCAGGAGGAGAACTGGAATCCATTAAGCTTCTGTGCTGCCATTGAAGAATAAGAATAAAATATCCTTTCAGTGTGAAACAAAAGAGATTCATCAAAGACCCTGAAATATGTATTGTCATTGAACAGAGTCCTTTTCTCGGGCTGCAGTCTCCTATAACCGGACATTGTTATTTATGGCCTGCCTCTGGCATTAAGAGAAGAATTATTTCAGTTGAAGTCATGACTCAGGTGAATGATGACAGAACACCAATACCTAGTAAACCACCATTAGAAACAGTTAATAAAATATAGCTGAAAATTGGTGAAGAGAACTCCTCTTGTCTAAGTGGGGATTGCACAGCAGGGTGTCTTCATCAAGGCTAGCTTCAATAATGTGCGTAGTAGAGGTGCAAGATCAAATGAAATCCTGAAAAGATGAGATTTAAAACAAGCTTCTTTCACAGCCTCTTTCCCCTTCTTTTCTGTCAGTTGGCTATAAAACTCACCATGACTTCTCCTGAAACAGGCACACACACACACACACACACACACATATGAATATACTTAAATATTTTAAACTGGGACTGGGAACTGTCCCTTTCCTACCTCAGGGGTGACAGGACTGCAGTCCGGAGCAGTGGATCCACCATTGAAGTGGTTCTGGGCCAGCAGGAACGGAGAGCTTGCCATGTCAAACAATGGGTAGTTCACCAGCACAACCTTGCTGAAGTTGAACTTGTAGGTGAAGCGTTTGCCCTTGGTTTTGTGCAGAATGCGCTTGTTGTAGTAGTATCTGCCAGCGGAGAGCCAAGCAGAAAATAAAATGTATAATCACACTACATTAACATGAATTTGACACACATTATACATACATAGGATATTGTATCAACCACCGCCCACTATTAGACAGTGTAAAAATAACAGCACTCATAAGCACAAATCAGTAAACAGCAGACATGTTTTACTCAATCAATTATTCAAAGACAAAGGCAGACAAACTACCCTATATTGAAGTAATCAGAGAAAAGAGAGGGGCCTTTAATATCAAATGCTGTCTTAAGAGACCTCACCCTCCGGTCCCCTCTACCTCTAACACACACACACACACACACACACACACACACACAAAGAGAGAAAGAGAGAGAGAGCGAGAGAGAGGGAGAGAGAGAGAGAAAGAGAGAGAGAGAGCACCCTAGCACCACTACCCATGATTTGTTAACTTTTGCCTTGCATGGCAATTGTTCGCTGTCCCTTAATTGAGCAATTAAGCAAGGCTAATCAACGAGGCTAATTATGGCCTGGGCCAATTCATAACAATTAGACAGGAGCGACAGCACCCATTATGGAGAGGGCAGAGGGGGAGAGAAGAGGGAGAGGAGAGGGAGCATTGGGTGCTGGGGGAAGAGTGGGGAAGCAGGACTGCATATGATTAGTATAAACAACGAGGGGGGAGGATCAAACTCAAAGCCCCTCTGATGGGACAACTTTTGGCCTGAAATTGTATTTGTTGGTTGGTTGTTTGAGTTTCTGTTGTTTTTGTTGATGTTGTTGTAAGTTATTTTATTTATTTATTTTTACAACAAAAAGTAAATGCTTGATTTAGGCTCTGTTACTCTGAGTCTATTTGAAATAGGCTTAATTCTGAAATCCTTATTGACTTTTGCTCTTTGTTGAGGCCCCGTTCTGGTCTTCAACTTCCATTTAGAAGTTCAAAGATGCAAAATGAAAAGTATTGACATTCCTGGGAGAAACACCCTTTTCTTTCAGGAAGACCACAACCAGTGCAACCTTCTCATGTGTCTAATGCTAAGGTCAGCTTGCAGCCCAAAAGCTTTGTGAACGAGGATGAATCCTTAAGTTGACTGCCATCAAGGGGTCTGACAGACATGCATGAAACGTAAATGGTGAACAGAAGAACAACTACATAAACAAAACCAAAATCACACACACAATTTTCGCCTTCCACTAGAATACATTCACACACAAGCACAAACAATCTTACGTATGAGTACACAGCTGAATATACAAAACCATGCATCCATACGCACAGTCACACACACATGCACACACACATACACACACACACACACACACAAATTGAGAAAGGGGGAATGAAAGAAAAAGACAACAATAAATTAAAAAGACAGTTCAAAGGGCGTGACAGAGAGAAAGAGCAAGGGAGAGAAGTGCCCTGTTAAAACAAACTCCATGCAACCACAAACACACACTCTCTCTCTCTCACACACACACACACACACAGGCACACACACAAACTTACCTTAGCGCTCGGCTCAGCTTGTCATAGTTCATGTGCGGCTTGCACTTCCGAATGCCCCACAGCCTTGCCACCTCGTCAGGGTCTTTGATCACAAATTCACCGTAGTCCCCCTGCCAGGCGATCACCCCCTGGTACTCCTCTTTCTGCAGCAGTTCCAGGATGAAGTGCCACAGCTGGATCTGCCGTGAGCCGGGGCTGGACTCCGGCTTGTA
Source organism: Tenualosa ilisha (assembly GCA_015244755.2). NCBI lineage: Eukaryota > Metazoa > Chordata > Actinopteri > Clupeiformes > Clupeidae > Tenualosa > Tenualosa ilisha. Next base: position 2,708,205 of record PYXC01001172.1, on the reverse strand, counting down.
GGCCCAGTCTGGGAAGGCGAAGCCTGGGGAGACAGAGGCAGGAAAGCAGGTGGCTCTTGATCAGGCCTGCTGGTGGTGTTTGGGACGCTAGCTGGGGAGAGGTGTCTGGATGACGGATGCACTAGAAGGATGACTGACTTTTGCATTTAATAGCAGGCCGCTAGGCCTGGGGGACTGTTGTCCTTGCTAACTGAATCAAAAGCCTGCTAGAAAACTGCCGGGGATTTGGATGGAGGAAGTCATGCAAAGATGTAGGCAGTGTGTGAGAGACAGAAAAATCACATGCTATCTCAGGCTTATGCAGCTGAACAAAAAAAACAGCCTTTTTGCATACACAGTATAATATGCTTTAGTTAATTATTTCTGCAATTTCTGCAAATAATACTATTAAATTAACTTTTAATATAAGCAAAAACATTAATTTTGCTTTCATGCCAGGTATACAACTTGTCTCATAAGATCAATAAGGTAAATAAATGAGTGTATGTGTCTGTGTGTGTGTGTGTGTGTGCGTGTGTGTGTGCGTGTGTGTGTGTGTGTCTCACCTGGCGTCCAGAGTGCTGGGACAGGGGGCGTGAGCAGCAGATCACTCACACAATTGCAGTCCATGCCTCCGCAACACCTGCAGGACAAAACTGCAAGGGTCAGCTCTAATGGACACACACACACATACACACACACACACACATACTTACAGACCTCACATTGTATGCAGTTGACTACAGAATTTTACAGCAATACGGCATCATAGGTTAGGACGAATTTAAACTTGCCTACATACATTTAGAATAATTGGAAATAAGAATTTCTTGTCTCCATCAAATCCCGTCCCTATAAACACACATGCATTAAATGCATAGACTCTCTAAGGCATATTGCTAGTGTGCTCGGCGTGTGCATCCATGTTTGTCATGTTAAAAAAAAAAATTGTGTCTGAAAGACAACCCAAGGTGTTCGCTGGACACTGTGAGAGGGGCAACGCTGCTGTATTAGAAAGGAGGGCAGCCGGTACAAAGTCAAGGGGCCAATGCCATTAAGATGGTAACTGGAGCAGTTACAGCACACGGCCCCTGTGTCACTCATAACCTATATGGGGTTTAGGATGCTGTGTTTAAAGTCACAGGGTCACCGCATTGGAACACTCGACGAAATCAATCACTTCACTTTCATTTGATAGGGTGCCCTTCGCTACGCTTACCGGGGGGCGCACCTCGGGCAGTGTGCAAGATCAGTCAGCCTTGTTTCTGTGTGTTCTCCCCTTCTCAGAGAGAGAAGCACAATCAAAAGACTTCGGTGAGGGGCTGCTTTCTGATGTTAAAGAAAAAGGAGCGCTGGTTGTCGGTCTACAGACGACTACTGCTCTGGAAACAGATAGCCCTTTCCCAGACAAGGTTTTTTCATCCAAAAAGCATCTATGACAATTAAATTACTGAAGTTACCGCGATTACAGAAGTCGCACCAAAATGAAATCCAACTGTTGAATACAATAGTGATTTAAACATAAACAAATTTTGCTTTCTCAAAAATTTTATCTAATTTGACCATTTTTAACACCTGAAAAAAACGTAAAAAATAAATTATTGTTGTATTATTGTGCCATCATTAATTAAACAAAATTATTTTGCTGATATCCACATTGCCAGACTTTAGAAAAAGCATAGCTGTGTGTTTTTAAAAAGAAACTAATTCTGTAGTTTTCCCCCTCTGGACGCTGGCTTGGGCCGTGTGGGCAAGAAAAAGCCAGTGCTGGGCATCACCATTTCATAAAGGTTGTCTTACAAAGCTGGAGAGGGAGGCTGTACACTGGTATCTTTACTGCTAGTCTCCCTCATCGCTCCCCTCTCTAGCCAGCCTCTATTTAATTATGCTCTGTGAATTTTGGATTTTCCCTCCAGCATTGAAATGGAATGTGAATTATTAAGGTGTGTTTGTATAAATTATTATTGCTAACTCCAGGCACTTCTCGCTCACTCTTGCACTCTCTCCCCTCTCCCTATCCTCTCTCTTGCTCACACCCAGACGTGCTCCACACACACACACACACACACACACACAGGCACGCAGTTGTGAGTGTGCTTTTTAAAGTCTCTTTTTAGTCTTTGGAATGTATCTCAACCCAATACTGGTGCTTTCTTTGCTCATTTTCCTTCATGTTGTTTTTTTCTTTTCTTCTTTGCCATCTATAGCACTTGTACCTGTTTTTACTCAGTAAATCCCTCTATTCTATTCTTCTTTTTTAAGACCATCCTATGACTTTAGCTTTCTCACTATTATTCCATTCTACTCTTTCTAGATCTATATGTTCAATATTCATTTCAACCTTACCTACTAAAATATAAAAAACTACTGTTTTCAATATATCTTCACTGTATTTCAATATATTTCACAGCATTATATTTGACTTCTCATTCAAGCCTCTTAAACTTGATAATCAAAATGTTAAATACTAGAAAAAAATCTTTCTTGAAAATCTTTTTTTTTTTTTTTGTCTGTGGTGCTGTTTCACATCTCAATGCACCAGGCTGAGAGAAGAGAAACCTTTCACTGTATCACTCCAGGCACACAGGTGATTTCACACTGACTTCACCCTCTCTCTCACGTACTTTGAATTTCATCGGAAAAATATCCCTCTGGTCAGTGTTAATGAACATTAAAGAATAGAGAGTCCACCAAGAACAAGAAAAGGAGAACTATGGCAAGCTCGGGTCACCTCTCAGACTTGTACAGCTACATTTGCTATCCTAACACATTCTCAAAACGAGCAGAGATCTTTCGCTATCCATCTTTAATGAACAGCAGAATTAATTTGATTAGACTCTCCTTCCAGTTGTAAAGATGTGAGTTCCACCCTGAAATGCAATGTCTGATTGTGTACAGAAGGGAAGGGTTATGTGATTTAGGCTGTTTTTCTTCCCCTGTTATTGTTGTTTGTATGTGGTATTCCAAACAAATACTTCTCCTCTCTGAAGTCTTTGGGGTGTTCAAGTCATCAATACCGCATCATTTGCAGTCATGTCTGTGTTTTTGAATAATACAGTGGGATCAGAGCGAAGGCATGCAGACAGTGGGGTTGCTTTTCGTACCACACCGCACACTCTTCGGATGTCTTCATAAGCCCCCATAGCCTGTGTCTCCTCATTTGCACCACAGTAAAATCTATACCCACATTTTCTGCCCATCAACTGGCTCATCCATACCGGTGAACGCTCCTCTTTCCTCTTCCTTCCTCCCCGCCTGCTCCTCACACACCTAGCCACTGTCTCTCCCTCTCGCTCACTCTTGCTGTATGTTTTTCTCCTGCGCAGTAATTTTCCGTTTGATTTCGGAGGTAATGCATTTTTTACAAATCAAAGAGGAAGCCAGGCTGCCCCCCACTCCCCTCCTTTCCCTCCACTCCTCTTCTCCGATCTCCCTCTCTCTCCCTCTCTCACCACCCCCCACCCCTTCAGCACCCTTAGGCCAGTGAGGAGATAAAGGGGCCCCCATCATTTCCTTGTTAGTTTTGATTTGGGCAGCACAGGGCTTTCAAGTTCCCCCAATCACCCCCAGAAACATTATAACTAGCAGCCCAGGGAATACTGCTTCTCTCACACACACACACACACACACACACACACACACACAGTGCTATATGGAGACACACGAACAGACTAATGGAGTAGCAGTGTAGCAGATACACACACCAGAACATGAGATACACATACACATACATGCACACACACACATGCAAACACACACATGCAACACACACACAACACACACACACACACACACACACACACACACACACACACACACACACACACAGGTGTCCAAAACCTTTCTTGTACAAACTTCATGTGCATGTATGACATTGTGATACTCACAATGTATGTATAATGCATAGACAATATATAACATTGACATACTCTCTTTCACACATGCATGCATGTACGTACGCACACACACACAAACACACACACAGACAGATGCTCAGAACCTGTCTCTCACAAACATATTTAACATTGCAATACTCTCTCTTTCTCTCCCTCCTACAAACACACACACGCACACAACCTACATAATTGTCATTGCACTGTTTGACAGGTTAAATCACCAGGATTCATCTTCAATACTGTAATGATGCTGACGGTGAAATGCTTCATTTGTAGATATAAATGCCTCAAGTCTCATTTGCGTTGTCTTGCACTTACAAGAAATCGAGAGCAAGGACACAACCACAGATGCATCTCTCCAGTACTCATCTTGACAAGAAGGACACCCTGAAGGAAATTTAATAATTTAGCTGTATTGTGGCAGTCAACTACTAAGCTTGGGTGCTGAGAATTTTTTTTTAGGCTAAACAGATAGTGGTTCCCTCATAATAATATTACACTGAGCAGGAGGCCTACATAAAAACCTTCACGGAGCTGCATTATAAAGTCAACACAAGAACGTAATACTGGTAATTTCAAGATGGGCATGTACCTTTGTTTTTCAGAGTATGGCCTATATATAGAGAACAGACATGTTCCACCACTCATATAGCTGGTGTTATTACTGCTATAATAAGAAGGATTAACCCCCCAACATTTACAAGCTTCTGCATGCTTTCCCTTCATTCATTCATGTGAAAATGAGCAAAATAACATTTGGAAGATTTCATGCTATATTCACCCATTTACAGTAAAATACACTTTGGACACATCTTTACAGAAAAAGAGAAACACTACACCCCAGCGGACTACGGAAACGTTCCAAATCTTCCTCACCTCATGCAGAACAACTGATGTGGACCTGACTGAATATCAGAAAAGTCATTCAGTACACCTACATTCCACACATTCCAATTCACTTCATTAGGAAGCAGTGAGAGGACATGAGTAAAAGAAAAAAATGAAGGATGAGAATAATGAGCATCGCTGTCACAAAAAAGAAGAAGAATTGAATTCCCTGTGTTGATGCTGACACAGGGTATAGCATATCGGGGTGTGTGAGTTGTCAGTTTTATTGTTTCTTTGAAGGCGTTGCTAATTCAGGAAGAGTTCACATGGTTGCAAATGCATTCTTGGTAGCTCTAGCAATGGGTGAAATGAGTTAAACAACAAAGGCAGCGATGGACAATAGCAAGAACACCTTCTAGAAACCCATCATGGCATGATGTCTACTTCTTTGCCATGATGAAGTTCTGAATTGTCATCATGATGGTAGCTCTGGATAAAGAAATATGTTAAATGAAGCAACACAGGCACACAGCTAAAAAATACTTTTTAAAAAATTTCAGTTTTGTTTGTATTTTCTATCAAACCAAAGATACTTCTGTGAAGAGATTCTGAGTGCTGTAAAACAGCAAGTCATGGGTCCCCACTGAGAGCAGAGGGAGGAATGAAAGCAGGAAGGCAACTGAGGAAGAGAGTGACACATGGGCGACATTTTGTCTCCATCTCTGTCCAGAGATGGATAGGGAGCAAGCTTCTGTCTTAAAAAAAAAAATCTGAAAATATAAGGACTCTCTCTCTCTCTCTCTATCCCATCATCATCTCCTCCCAGAAACATGAAACAAACCCTCAGCATCTGTCTCATCTTTCTTTTTTGGACTTGCCACTCTGAGGGAACCAATAGGGCTCACTCTCTCTCTCTTTTTCTCTCTTTCTTTCTCTCACTTTCCCCTCTAACAAATTCACTGCCTAGTCCCTCTGTTCTCCAACCCCGAGGCAGTGCAGTGTGTTGGAGAGGACCAGAGACAGACAGAGAGAGAGAGAGAGAGAGAGAGAGAGAGAGCGATAGACAGTGAGAGAGAGAGAGAGAGAGGGAGAGTGGGAGGCACGAGACAGGGGGGACAGACAGAAACTCTAAGAGTGGAGAATGAAACATTTTGTTCCATATGGCTTGATGCGGTTATTGTCTGGAGTCAATATTACCACATACATGAGAAAACAATGTTGTGACATGGAGAAATTAATATTTCCTGCTGGCTGGCATTGCAAAGCAATTTTTTCCCGGTCAAATAAGTATGAGTTTGACTGAGAAATTCACCTTCCAGTTTTTTGTGGGCCTATTTAGTTTAGTTTAGTTAATCTTTTATCTATCTAAGTGTTCATAGGTTGCTTCTCACTAGTTTGTCCTAGACGAGATGCAATTTATTAAGGAACTGCACTTCTTGAGATATAAAATATAAAATTTGGTAGGCTATTAAATACACCTGAGAAGAAGAACGAGGTGAAATCGAACTTCTGGATAATTCTAGCAAAGTTACAGAAGGAGGCGAACTTTGGGGGAAAATTTGGTAAGAACTTGTTCAAGAGGAGTGATGGGAGTGAGCGTGCATGTGATAAGGTATCAGTATCGTATGGAACATCGACCTTAAGATATAAGGATAGGAAGAAAAAAGAGGAAGAAAAAGTATCAATCGATAGGGTTAAATTATTCATCGTCATTAATTATCGATCGCTCTCCGCTGCCGGCTCGTCCGCCTCGCGCAAGAGTTGAAAGGAGGGAAAACGCGCTTTATTAAAACCGGCTCGAGCCTCATTGTTTCATGTCCTGCGGCAAAGAAAAAGCTCGAGCTTGGTTCTACCCGCGCCAGAGAGAAATATACACGCACACATAGCCCCCCTTTGCGCTCGCTCTCTCACTTCGCTCGCTCTTTCTCCCGATGCGCGGGAGAGCTTTGGGGAGCCTCGTACGGTGTTCACGGGGCGGCTGTGTCTCGCGTGGATCGATGTGGGATCAATGGCTCGCGCTGACTAATAGCCAGAGAGCGCCTTTGATCTCGCGGCTGAGAGATCAAAACCTGCGCGAGAGAGAAGAGAGAGGGGAAGAGAAAGAGGAAAAGAAACTGCGCCGGCGAGCGGACCTTAAACTTCACTCACACAGAGAGACAAGTATGTGCGTTCGTCGTGACACACACGCTGACACACGCTTAAATCCATAAATACCTCGTGCTTTGTTCAATACCCGAGCAGCGCGTCATTCCCCTATGTTAAGTCCCTGAACTTTAATGTAATTAACAAGACTACTAAAATTTGTTGAATGAAGCTACCATTCGTGGTGCGTTTTAAACTCACAAGCGACTCTTCGCACTACTCTACTTCTGTGACATGGTGAAATCTGGACGGACAGAGCCATCTGCTCTTTCTATGGACTCTTAATGCTGCTCTTCATGGTCATTCCGGAACCAAAGTGTGGCGAAAGAGGCTGGGGGTGGGGTTACAGTTTTCTTGTAAATGATTGTAGGACCACTTGCCCCCAAACCCTATGCAAAGTAGAAAAACAGGAATGGAAATGATAAAGAACAAATAAAAGAGTAAACTGAGACTTTCCTCTGAGACATTACAAAAGTAATGGTGGCGGAAAATAGGCTTCTTCTCTACAAGTATCACTCTTGTTAAAGATGCTCTTGTCAAGTTCCATTTTCATCTTTCTCACACATTCTCGCACTTTATCTATCTATCTATCTATCTATCTATCTATCTATCTATCTATCTATCTATCTATCTATCTATCTATCTATCTATCTTTCATTGCCCACAAACTCCCTCTCTCTTTATCCTCAGCCTCCCTCTGGTCCACAAGTTACTCTCTCTATCGCCCTCACTTCCAGAATTAACCACTCAAGAAGTCACCACTGACTCAATCAATAGCTCATACATAAACCCTGCTATAATCGCTCCCCCGTCTGTCTGCTATGCACCCCCCCACACACACTCACACACACTCCTCTCTGTCTCTCTGTCACACACACGCGCACACACGCACACGCACACACACACTCCCTCCCACCTCACCCTCTTGCTCTCCCTCTCTTTCTATGGTACTCCTTCCCACTCTCCCTACTTGTCCCTGTCACACTCTCTGCTATGCTCATCTTTTCCCCTCGAATTTGCATTCCTTCTTTTTCTCAACCTACAGCCATCTCCTCTTCAAACCGTTCACTTCTTAATGTCAATCTCTCTCTCTCTCTCTCTCTCTCTCACACACACACACATACACACATACATACAGGTAGGGAGAGTGTGAAAGATAGAGAGAGAGACAGAGAGAGAGAGAGCAGTTAATTCACTCTTCTTCTTGTTCAGTCAATGACAAAAAATGGTTAGCCTATTAGAATAACCCACAATGACGAGAATCAAGTAGATTTAGGAAGTCTGCATATGAGGAAGAAGTGTGCATGTAAGTGTTAAAAGTCAGACAGTTTGCAGGTGTGAAGCACAATGGCAAAGTGAACGACTTGAGGGAAAAAGAATAATAGCCTCTGTTCTTTGTCCCTTCTCAATTGCACCTGCTCTTGGCTCACAACTTTCTGAAGGACACAAACCAATCCTTATCTTTTTAACATTTCCCTGGAAAGGCATAAACATTTGCCGTGTGATTCACCAACCATAACTCTTTTGTAAAACAGTCAGTGTGTTTCTGTGTCAGTCAGAATTGCTAACATTGTGTCTGCAAAGAAAGGGGACATCAATATTGCATTGTCTCCTGTTTAACTGTGAAATACAAACAGTTGTTTTGGCCTTTAAAAAACAATTTGTTTTGTCAAAGGGATTCCATTTACACAGCAGAGCACGCATGTATACACACACACACACACACACACACACACACACACACACACACACACACACACAGGGAAACATGCGCGCGCACACACACGAAAACATACAGAATATCAAAACTACACACCCCTTCTTACTCTGGCTTCTCTCCCATCTTTCTGCCTCTGTCTCTTTTTCGCACTCTTTGATTCAGTGGTATGGTTTGATCTGTGCGAGAGCGAGTTTTGTAAACACATTTTTCACGATCATGTAGCCATGGGCAAGGGGAGAGAGCAGCGCGAATAAATGAGCGAAGCGGGGATGAGGGATGCGCTGTGGTGAGGGAGAGGGAGAGGGGGAGAGAGGGACGGTTAATGAGAAGCGCGGATGGAGCGAAAGACTGACACACACGAACAGACTCAAAAACTCGCCAACAAACACATGAAGAAATGCTGGCCATCCGCCAGCGAGGTTAACCCACTAGACGGGTTGACGAAATTTAATGTAACTCCAAGAGGATTAAAAAAACGCTTGAGCCCACATAGCATTCGTGTGCGATAGCAAAATATGTAACATGCTGCATTATGCCTGATATAGAAAGTGTGTGCGTGTGTGTGTGTGTGTGTGTGAGAGAGAGCAATTTCGTACAAGGGTCAACAAAATCACAAGCAAGCACAGACCACAAACCGATTATAGGGGAACAAATAAAGAGAAGCACAGACGGTAAACAGATAGCGGTACGAGTTGAACTAATAAAAGTGCGCGATCTTATTCCTTTTTCACTTTCTTTTACCGTTTTCCCCCACGCGGACGTGTGGGAGCCCTAACTCACTTAGTTTCGATTGGAGAGGCTGTAATAGCGCTAACCCGTCGCCTCCGTCGCCTCTTCTCCACGGGATGCAAGGAGCGGAAGAGACTTTAGTTAGGTTTTGGTTGCCAGGAGGGAAATGGCAAATTCACTCAGGCAGCTGATGCCAACAAACTTCTACGATCGTTTCTATGAGTAGGTTATCTGATGCACCTTCAGTTTAAACGCAAAAATAATTCTTACGGTTCGGGATTGAACATTAAACTGAGATTAAGGAGAATGTGAACAATTAAGCAGAATGGTTTACTGGGTTTTGGCTGGCATTACTACTACTACTACTACTGCAATTATTATTATTATTATTATTATTATTATTAGTTACTTGTCTCTGTGTGTTTCTTTTCCTTCTGGGAACATTTATCCCATTAATCACATCAACTCTAAGACGCCTAGGCAACAATTTTCTGTCGGAAAATTAGGCTATTGGGTAATATTTGGCTACATGCAATAGGTCTGAATAGTTTTTTTTATTATTCAGCGTACACCCTTGAATTCTTTGGTTTCATTTAAGAAGCTTAGTTGTAGACTATTCCCCGCAAAAATCCCTTGCGCATCCATCGTCAGGCGGGAAAGGAATGGTATTCTTTTCATTTCTGCTTTGGTCTCGTCTTTCCTGCTTTTAAAAAGAAGAATAGCTTGGAGCAGTGTAGTTAGTTGTCAGTGGTTTGGAGGAGGTGGTGATGGTGTGTGTGTGCGTGTGTGTGTGTTTGTGTGCGTGTGTCCTCCCCTCTCTCTGTCTTTTCTCTCTGTCCAGGGAATTGTTCTCTACGTCCACAAACACATCGCAAATACCCGCCGGCCTCTCTGCATCGATTTCTAATTAGAGGGAAGGATAATCGTTGGAGAGAGAGATGAAAAAAGAAAAGGGATAGCATGATGAGGTAAATAAATATATAAATGAATTAGACCACCAATTAATTGAATAAATAAGAACATTACCGAGTAGATGAAATTATGGCTCCCTGCCTGAAAATTATTTAATAATATGTGCATGATAGACACTTTTACTGTTTAAAGCCACCACACCATAAACGTTTATTAATCACATAAAATTATGGACTGCATTTTGATTTGCTTTTGTATATTTTTGTCAGTCAGCTCAACTGTAAAAGAAGACTCCTCCAATAAATATAGCCTACTTTTTTGCGTCATTCATATTTTGGGATTTATATTTACAAATGGATGACCAAAGGCTGTCTTACAGTAAACAGTGTTTTAAAATTAACACCAAAAGGCTGTTTAAGATCCTATACAGGAAAAAGTAGCTTAAATAGACCCATGCACTCTTAACACAACATCAGATCTTAAAAATCTGTTGTAAAATCTTCTTCTGTATTGATTATGATTAATAGGTTGATAATATAACATAAGAATAGTCAAGTGAAAAAAAAAAGCACTGTATATGTAATAAGAAATAAGGTTAATCATGCCTACAACAGAAAAGATATCCGTAGTCTCATAAAGACTAACTGATGTTTTTTATGTGATAACTGTTCTCCAGTGTGTCACTGCAGACTTCCAGATGCTCCCCACCTCTGAGTCCCTTTGCTCCACTCCTCTTCACCACCCCTTCTCACTCTCTCTCTCTCTCTCTCTCTCTCTCTCTTTCTTTTTCGCTTGACTTTGTGTGACAAGGGTTAGTCTGGGGGCTCAGGTAGCTAATTTACTTTAATTAAGCTTTCATCACCCAGTCGTGAGCGTGCTCAGTCTTTCATGCTCCACCGTTGCACGTTCCTGCTTTCATCCCCTTTTGCCTTCGTTATACGCCCCCATTTACAACATCCCTCCTCTATAACTTGTGTGTGTGTGCGTGTGAGCGTGTGTGTTTTTAATTCTACACACCCCTTTTTTCCCCTTTTGTCTAACATCGCCTGCTACCCAACCTCTCTGTCTTGTTTTTTTTCCCACCGAGTCCTGAAGCATATGCTAATCATCTGTGCACATCTACATCCACTTAACCTTCTTCTCTCTCCCTTCTCACTCTCTCTCTCTCTCTCTCCTTCCTGGCTTCCGTGCTCCATCGCAATGATGGTGATTAAGTGCAGAATTACTGAGAGGGCCGAGATTGTGACTGCCCTGCCCCAATCTCAGCGCACACTATCAATCTGCCCACCGCCTCCCATACACTATCTTACTCAGGGCTTACCATGTCCCAGCTTCCTCTCTCTCTCTTCCCCTTCCTCTCTTCTCTGTTGTCTCTTTGACTCCCTCTCTCTCTTTTCTCTTATTCTTTGCATTTGCTTTGAGTTGACATGTGTTAATCTCCCATGTCATCCTGGCTCTCAAATTCTCTTTTTCATCATCAAATTCTCTCTCTCTCTGCATCAGCAGAACGCCAGCTCTCTCTCTCTCACTCACACACAAACACACACACACTCACCTACACACACACACACACACTCTCTCTCTCTCTCTCTCTCTCTCTCATATGTCCACTGGGTTTACAATAAGTACAGTGACTTATTTCACAGAATGCTGTGCCTTTTCCCCATCCCTAAAGGTCAACAGGTATCTCAGTCAAACTATTGGGAAATCTAACACCTATCTTGAAGGATCAAGAGTTAAACAAGCAAGTGTGTGTGTGTGTGTTTCTGTGTGAGTGTGTGTGTGTGAGAGAGAGAGAGAGAGAGAGAGAGAGAAAGAGAGTTTGTGTTTGTTTGTGTATGTCTGTGAGGTAGCACATTTATGCTTTAGTTTAAGTTATGTACATCTTGTACGCTGATGTTTGTGTGTCAGAAGTAGAACCAATGTGTGTGTGTGTGTGTGTGTGTGTGTGTGTGACAGGTGGCGCTCTGCTATGTGTACGTGTCTCTCTGTATCAGTGTGTGTATGTATGTGTGTGTCTGTGTGTGTTTAAGTGAGTTTGCCTAACCGCTCTCTCACACTCCACTGGAGAGCTGTGTGTGTCTTTTTCCCTCTGGTTTCCCCGCTTGTTTGATGTTGCCCCGCTCATCTCATTAGCAGAGAGCCCAACTCTCAGCAGCGGAAGCTGGAGGTTTAACTCCATCCAGGTGCGCTGCTTCCACTGCCACCAGCCCCATCCCTCATCAACTGCCTGCTCACCCCAGCCTCAGGACCACAGCACTCTGCCAAGAGGTTTAGGATATATAGCTGCGCTGTGATCGTTAATATTAGTTCACTGGTGTAATGAGCCTATATATGCACGCAAATGCAATAAAATAAAAGCAAGTCAATCAATTGACAAAATAAATATTATTATTATTATTGTATAATATATATTATATATAAATATATTATATATAGTTATATACAAGTATAAAAACATATGTTGTTTAATATTATTATTATTATTATTATTATTATTATTATTATTATTATTGTTATTATTATTATTATGTCAATTCAAGTGCATTAACTGCACTGACATAATTAATCCTACAATACAGTTTAGCTTCATATAAGCAATCAATCTGCTTTTTTATTTCATTAATTCCACACCAATGACTCGGCTTGTCTAAATTAATTAGAATGTCAATCATGACGTAATGCAAACGTGGCTAATAAGATAAAAGTTTCGAGGCACTGGATAGTTCCTCATTGCTATGCATATCTTGTTTTTATTCTGTTCTACGTGTGTGTTCTAGACGTGATGGACGTGACTGGAAATTAATCCCAAGACTTTAGTTTCAGCTAATACCATTGAAGTAAATATCATTTGCATATACTGAAGAGAAACCAGCCAAGAGACGTACAGCTACTGAATCACCTAAGTGTTATTTGTTTCATCTGGAGACCTCAATGGAAATGAACAATTCAAATATATAAAACATACATTTCAGAATATAAACACAATTTATAGCAGCAGAGGGAGGCACATTAGGTGCCCTTAATGATGAAATATACCAGCAATCGAATCTTAAAACATAAGTAGAAGATAAATATTAACAGCCCTTGTTGAATTATGATTCTTTTAGTGCTCCGTTCCAAGTGATCCGGCCTCTGTGTGCCCTGCCTTAACACTGAACTCAACAATACTGCTTCATGGTTTAATTGACCCACAGCAGGGGGCTACAAAACGCTCTAAGCACTCTCGCATCTCATTCCCGTGGTGATACCTTACTCCAAGCACTCAGAACATCACAGGCTAGATTTGGATACACAGCCTATGCTCTCGCTCGGAGATTAGAAGACAGGGGGCATGGAGACGGGAGCATGTTTGTGGAGCGACATCATCCTCCTATGGAACTAAGGAGGGAAGGAGAATGCAAATATGATTATGACTGGAGATCAAGCAGGGGGTCTTGGGCGAGAGAGACAGACTGAGAGCAAGGGAGGAGACGTAGCATGTGGGTCTAATGTGAATGTCAAGCAGCCTTCCAGTTCAAGCTGCTTAAAACACAGCAAGCCCCGGCTGGATCTAAGGCCCCGTTCTGGGGAGGGAACAGGATCAAAGGTGGAGGGGAGATCCCTACAGGAGCCTCCTAATGTGAGGGGCCCCATACAAATCACTGCTGATAATAACCGAAAGAGGAAGAGAGTAAGTGAGCACTAACTCCATGGCCTCATCCAACTAACACCTCAACAAGCACTGCAATATCCTCCACAGAGGACCAGAGAGGGCTGTTCCTCATTGTGGTGAGTGTGTGTGCGTGTGTGTGTGTGTGGGGGGGGTGTTTCTGCAGTTGACACACACCTATAGGGAGAAGACAAGAGCGGAGGCGGAAGCAAGGCCCAGAAAAGTTGGCAAGTATTTCACAAAAGAAGATGCTATTGCAGCATTGGCTCATTATTTGATCTGGAGTGGGATGCCGAGTAATTCAGAATGTCTTTCCTTGTAACCATAATAACCAGAGAAAAGAAAGGAGAGAAGAAGAAATGGATGTGAAAATATTAAACATTGAAGAAGACAGGTGAAAAAAAAACAAACGTATTTTACATGATATGATATATTTTTTCTCTCCACATTTTCTCTCTCCACAAATGCAAAATATTGCACAGCTAAGCTATCACTCTTCGTCGCACATAAGTAATTACACCGTAATAAATATACATGACCAATTAATCGTAAATTCACACTAGGATCAATGCGTTGTGTGTTTATGATTTCTGGCCCAGCAGGCCAGGGGGGAGAGGGTGGATGGAGTGTGTGTGTCCCCTCACACTGGAGGCTGCCTCCTCCAGCTCCCCCGCCACATTGCTGGGTTTGTTCCCCCAGTTCCTACACCTCTCTGATCTCCTTTGTCTCTAGTCAAACTCAGGCTCTTATTTTCACTCTCTAAATCCTCCATGTCGCACACCCCCAACCCCACTTTCCCCCCCAAAACACACACATGCACACACTCACACACACGCACACACACACACACACTAACGCTTCCACCACTTCCCTGCCTCCACCTCCCATGCCTTTCCCCCGGCCCACCTCTATGTGTGTCAAATCGAATCTCCACCTCGGCGCCGACTACACCTGCTGGAGCCTTGTATAATGTGGCATAGAGTGGGCCGAGCTGAGCTGAGGTGCGCGGCGCTGCGCTGTGCTGCGCGATGACGGATGACTGAATTAGGGGAATAATGACAACTGACACTTCTGTTACCTCTGACTGAACGAGGCCCTGGGAGGGAGTAAATAAACACCAGAGACGGAGAGAGATGCACGCCGGGAGACGGAGGGAGAGATGGAAAAACAGAGAGAGAGAGAGAGAGAGAGAGAGAGAGAGGAAGGGACAGAAAGAGAGTATGATAAGTATAGAGAAAGTAAGACAGAGAGGGGAAAGAGGGAGAGAGAATGGGGCAGAAAGAGAGTACTATAAGGATAGAGAGAGTAAGACAGAGGAGAGAGAGAGAGAAATGGAATAGTCAGACAGAGAGAGGTGGGGGCAGAGAGTTGGAGAGGAAGGAGGGAAACGAAAGACAGAATGAAATAGAACTATAACAAGTCAGGGAGATGGATGTGTTTCGACAGCGGCATCTGTGTTTCAAGACTGTAAAAGAAGGTTCTGGAATGACTCCCCCCCACCCCCCACGCTGTATATGCTACAACAAAGCAAAACAAAGTAAACATGAACCCGGGCAGTAGGTGGGGAGAGGGTTGCACCATGAGGGTTACATCAGAATGACTTCAGATTCACCAAGGTGCCAGTGCAAGGTTTTAAACAAATGAATGAAATTCTAAAAAGCTCACATATGCTCTCATTGCCAAATCTATCCATATCTATAAACCAAATTTGTAAGGGTTAGACTGGGAAAGGAATGGTCAACTTTCTCTCTCTCTGTCTCTCTCTCTCTGTGAGAAATATACAACTAGATTCTGAGAAAACAGCAGAGCCACCTGGATCTAACATCTGTGTTCAGACTATGTTGGCAGGATTTCTTGGAGCTATCACGCCCTGTTATACGGAATTTCTTGGAGATGTCATGCCCTGTGTGTGTGTGTGTGTGTGTGTGTGTGTGTGTGTGTGTGTGTGTGTGTGTGAGAGAGAGAGAGAGAGAGAAAAGGGTGCTCAGCAGAGGGAGTGATAGGACAAGTGCTCATCCGGAGGAGAAGTGTGAAAGAAGAGTGAATGTAGGAAGTGAAAAGGGGGAGAGCACGCGCCGAGAGAGGAAGACAGAAAGAAATATTGACAAAGCCTAGATATACACATAAGTCATCCAGTGTGGCCGCCTGGCTTCCATACTTTATAGCTGTGCTCTGTGCTGGCGGAACAAGATGACAACCAAGTTCCTTCAACTGAAAATATGATCCTCTCTCTTGCTCTCTTTCTCCCTCCCTTTCTCTATCTCTCGCTTTTCTCTACCCCATTGCTTCTGTTTTCTGCCTACCCCCTCCTTGTCATCCCCCTCTTTTTGCTCTTTTCTCTCCTCACCCCACTATTTTCCCATCCTTCTATTCTTTATTGGTAGCCTTCATTCTAACTCTTTCCCCTCGTCAAGTTCCTCTTTTTTCTATTTATCTTTATGGCTCGTTCCTAATCCTTCTCAATTGCCGTGCAGGTTTTCCATCCCTCACTCTCCCTCCCTGTTCCCTCCATCCTTCTTCTCTAGGCGCTCTCCTCTCTTTCTCATTTCCCCGCCTTGTCCTCTGTTTCCTTCCGCGCTTCCTGATTCATTTCCCGCACCTGAACGGCCGCCACTCGTCTGTCTCACCTGCACCTTTCATTCCGCGCTTGTCTTTAACGCCCTCTCCTTACTTCGCATGAATTGTATCGCTCTTCAAAATTGCAAACTGACCGTTCTCATTTCTTTAATATGTCATTTTAATTCTAATTCGTGTCATGTATTCCCCCAAACCTTTCTTCAGATTTTTACCTCATTCTCTTTCGGGTTATGCCATTTCCAAATAGAACTTTGCGCTGACAATATATATATATTTGTCTGCTTTCTTACTGGTATTCTCTCCTCCATCCCTTATTTTCTTCCTCGCCACCTTTTCTCTCTACATTCTAAACACCCCCCTCGCTTCTCATCCGCAGCCCGAACACAGAGCCCCAAGTGTCGGAATCAATTAAGAGTGAGCGCCGTCGCTGCCGCTCTTTCACGGAGGTAAATATTAAACTGCACGGAACGCCGCGGAGGAAGAGAGAGGCAGCGGGGGGAGGCGAGGAGGGGAGAGCGGAGAGGAGAGAGGGCCCTCCGTCCCTAATCCACCGCATCGATCAGCCGGGGATGAGGGTAATATATTATTTTGACAAGATACGATCCTCCGACGCGCACCGCTATCCCCGGCGATCGATTTCTTTTTTTCTTTCCTTTTCCCTTTCTTTTTTCCCCCTCAGCAAGAGGGACCCGGTGTGGTGTGCCTCTGTTGTGCTGTGAGTGTGGCTCATGAGCATTTGCGTTTCAGTGCATAGGTGGCAACGTGTTCAACATTTAGGAAATGCTCGGGCAATCACGGACAAACAATAAAAGTCCATCAATAAGAACCTAGTGACAGGCGGAGAGCATGGCCGCCTCATCAAGTTCACTTATTCATCGCACGTACCCATTCATGTTTAGTTTCTGATGTGGAAAAAAGAAACATAATACCAACTGGACAAAGACGCACTAGAAGGCAGATGAATTATAAGATCGAGAAAACATCTTCGACTGGCATGGAAATTGAATATAAAAAAATGCACTACACATTTAAAATCATACTGGAAGAAAACACAGAAAACTAGGCCACACAGCCTGTGATTCATCAGAAAACCATAGTTTGGGGCAGGACTAGTAAATTAGGCAAAGCTGACCTATTGTAAAGTTAAGAGTCCACCCCCTCCCCCCTGTGCCTTGTGCTCTGTGGCTCCTATCTCTATTGCTTTGTAAACTGTGTCTAAATGCTAAATTCACGGATCAATTTTTTTCCCCCTTCAACCTCTCCACATCCCCCTGTTTCTTCTGCCCCCTGCCTCTAAACAGCTTGAACTTCAACAACAGTGCCTTCATGCTGTTCCGTTGCCGGGCCATTCTACACTATGTGTGTAGTGGTTGTTGTTATTGTTTTGTGTGTGTGTGTGTGTGTGTGTGTGTTTGTGTGTGAGAGAGTTCCTAAGTGACATACTTAGCATTGAAATAAAACATGGAGTATACAGAAAAGATTCTGGGAAAAAACATAAATTCATGATACCAGATGACACCAACACATTCCAGATGAATGGTACAGCATCACAAACAAATAGCCTTAAACTACTGTGAATGTACACACGAATGCACGCACACACACACACACACACACACACACACACACAGATAGATAGATAGATAGATAGATAGATAGATAGATAGATGGATGGATAGATGGGTAAAGAGAGAGAGAAAGAGAGAGGAACACATACAGTATGTAGACACACACTGACTGTAAAAATACACAGTGCAACGAGCTGGCTTGGTTTTGCTGCACATCAAAGTGATCAAGCTGCTGAAATATGCCTGAACAGGGCCTACAGCTATGAATGTGTGCCTGCCTTTATAAATGTGTGTGCTTGTGTGTGTGTGTGTGTGCGTGCGCGCACATGTGCATATGTGTGTGCGTGTGTGTGTGCGTGTGCCGCACATGTGCATATGTGTGCGTGTGTGTGTGTGTCATGTGCTTGTCACAGGCGTGGGGTGCATTTGACATGCCCTGACGAGTCTCTGCCAAGTGTTTGAGTGTCCGCTGGTTGAAGAGGAACACTAGGGACCAGCTGCTCCGTTAGCCCTCTTCTTCCATTTGATCTGCCCTGTTTGAGGTTCAGGTCTGAGGGGCATGCAGCCTGTTCTCTCTCTCTCTCTCTCTAACACACACACACACACACACACACACCGTCTCTGTCTCCCTCAAACACACACACACACATGCACACACACACCATCTCTGTCTCCCTAAAACACACACACACACACACACTGTCTCTGTCTCCCTCAAACACACACACACACACACACACACACACACACACCATCTCTGTCTCCCTCAAACACACACACACACATCCACCGTTATCTCTTTTTCAAGCCGTCTTTCTCTCCCTCTTTCTATCCTTCTATTACTTCCTTACCCTTCTTTCCCACTCCTTCCTTTTCTTTCTTTCATTCTTTCTTTCGCGCCGTCGCTCGGCCTCTCCTGGCTTTTTTTATTATGCCATTTTCTGCCACTTTGGTCCCAGAATGGCAGCCAGTAATGCACTCGCCCCCCCCACCGCCCCCTGCTGTGTGTGTGAGTAGCTTGGCCTGTGTGGCAGGGCAGTGGGAAGGGGGGAGAGACAGGGTCAAGGTGAGCTCTAATACAGTATTGATCCGCCCCAATTGAAAACCTGATGGAAATTTTGCCCCCCCCACCACTCCCTCTCATTCTCTATCCCCCCACTACACACACACACACTACACACACACACACACTCTCTTCTCCCCCCTTTCTCTCTGTGTCTTCCTCTTATGTCTGTGTTTTTTTCACTCAGTGTGTATCCTCCTCCATCGAGATGTATCCCTTGTTTTTTTCCTCTGTTTCCATTCTATTTGGACTCTACTCTCCTTGTTTGCTCTCTTTCAGACCCCTCTCTCCCTTTCTCTTCTCTTCCTCCCTTTCGTCTTTCTTTCTCTCTCCCTCCTTCATTTCTGCTTCTTTTCTTCTTCATGCTTTCCAAGCCATGCCTGTGAACATTTCCTCTTTTCTCATGTGTGTGTCAACCTCTCTCTCCCTCTCCCTCTCTCATCCTTTCTTTCTGTCCCTCCCTTTTTCATATTCTCTCTCTCTCTCCCTCTCTCACTGTTTCCTTCACCACACACACTTCCAGTCTATCTGTTTGGACCATTGCATATTGATTTCAGAGGACCCTGTGCCTGTGCTTGTGTGTGTGTGTGTGTGTGTGTGTGTGTGTGGCTGCAGAAGCCACACTCCAGAGTGTATTAGCCGCCACGGCTGGTTTGGACACCGGGTAGCACAGACGACCCTTTCCAGTCGATACCACTTCATCTGGCTCAACAGTCAGCAGAGAGTAGAGCAGTCCTCAATCTCCCACACTACCACACCAAGAACACATGCACACACACACACACACACACACACACACACACACACACACACACACACACACACACACCAATATATGTGTGTGTATGAGCACTTGTGTTTTTGTGTGTGGGTGTGTATATGTGTGCACTATGTGTGAATTTCTGTGTGTGTGTGTGTGTGTGTGTGTGTCTTTGTGCGTATGCAATATGACTGGATAGTGCATATGATTATGAGAGTAGGCCAAAGGAGGAATCGAAAACCATGGATTGGGGGAATCCAGTCCAGCTCTATAGATGGTTAACCTTGGCTGAATTATGAATGGAAAATGCCTCTTAGTGCTCTTGTGTCCTGTTGAAAGCAAGTAGAGCAGGCAGGAGACCCACAGAGTTTGTGAAGAACAAGGCCAGTGAATTTGTAACTGTTAGGTTCCCTTCACCAGTAAAGGGGAAAAACGTATTGATCACGTTTGTGTTGCTTTCTGGAGAAACGCTCTGTCTGGATGCGTGGTATTCCCTCTCCAAGTGCATCAAGCAATACTTTTATCTTTCCACTCGAGCGAAGAGAACTAGGGTTTCAGAGAGAAACAGATAACCCGGGTATGCCTCTGTGAATGGTTATGTGTATCTGTGTGTGTGTGTGTGTGTGTGGTGTGTGTGTGTGTGTGTGTGTGTTTGTGTATATGCGTGTATGTGTGCTTGCCTGTTTCCCTAAATGTGTTCCTTATTTTTTTTAGTGTCTATATGTATATGTGTGTGTGTGTGTGTGTGTGTGTGTGTTTGTGTGTGTGTGTGCACACTATTTGGATGCATTCATTAAAACTTGTGATGCAGACATTTATTTGTATGCATGCATGGGTGTGTGTGTGTATGTGAGTGTGTGTGTGTATGCATGTGCACGTCCATGCTCCCTTGCAAGTGTGTGTGAGCATCAGTGTTTGTAGTTGATTTATGTGCTGTTGTGAGCATGTCAGACAAAAACAGCTATCACTGCCACAATCTCTGGGTAGATGCAGGGACGCTACACCATCGGCGGGGCCCTCGTGTCAACCCTCAACCTCTGATACACATCAGGAGCACCCCTGACGAGAGCGCTGGGGGGGTTGGAGGGTGTCTGTGTGTGTGTGAGTGTGTGTGTGTGTGTGTGTGTGTGTGTGTGTGTGTGCTAAGACTGGATAAAGGCAGAGGTAACGAAGGTTATTCAGAGTCTGGTAGCTCATCTCCATTTACCAGCATTCTCTCCCTCTCTCTCTCTCTCTTTCTCTCTCTCACACACACACACACACTCACTCTCACACTCAACTCATTCTGTCTGAATTTCAATCTGCAGCCACTTAGTCCAGATCTTCCTCCCCAAGAGATTGTAAGGCTGGCTCTATCTCTCTCTAAAAGCCCTGTCTTGCAGCTTTCTCTGGTTTCTCAGAGATATGTGCATATGCAAAGGCATTGCTTTTATGCTGCTAACCATTCAAGACAAGTCTCAGCACTTGCTGCTAGACAGATAATGGGTAATAAGGATGACAAAATGTGTTGCATTGATGTATGCATATATATTTTACAAAGCTAACATTAATAGAGAGTGAAGTGTAATGACAGGTAAAGTGTATTAGAAGTCTGACACTGAAAAAAGGATTGCGTGCATTGTCTCTAGTTTGGCGCGAACAGACACCTTCCCTCGGGATCTGCCTTTCAAACGGTTCATGACTGTAGCCTTTTCATTTCTCTCTCTCTCTCCCTCACCCTCTCTCTCTCACTCTCTCATTCACATGCATGCAGTCACTTTCAGCCTCTCTCTCTCTCTCTCTCTCTCTCTCACACACACACACACACACACACACACACACACACACACACACACACACACACACAGAGACTCATTAATCTCACCTTAATTACTCTGAAATGAGATTAATGACCTACCAGGGACATGTTGACTTAATTTCTTGTCTTGCAAGTCCCCGCTCCACCTCATCCGAATATGACATTCACTTACGGCCATCCATCCTCCCGGCCCACCTCATCACTCTCCCCACTTCTACCTGACTGGCTGAAGAGATCCTGGGCCACCTTCCCACCATCAGCAGGGCACCCACTTGTTTGTTCCAACTCTTCTTATCTGATTACCAGCCCTCCTCAGCGTCCTGATATACATCACATTTCCATTGCTAGGTACTCTTAGTAAAATGCACTTACGATTGCTTGCTGACCCCATCCCTCTCTCTCTCTCTCTCTCTCTCTCTCTCACTTGCTTCTTTCTCTTCCTCCTTCCCCTCTGTGTGCTCTCTATAGCTGGTCTGTAGTGGCACTGCATGGCCAGTTGTGGAGTGTTGTATTAGCGCACACGTCGATGTGAGCCTGTCATTGCCTCCTAAGTGCTTTGGCAATACTAGGGATCTCCTGTCATGCCAGTGCGACTAATCTCAATCGAATTACATTGAGCTGGTACTGAGACGGAGAGGCAGGACACGAGCGTGAGTGTGTATGCTTGGCCAAGCACCTCTCTGGCCTTGGAAGAGCCTCTCTCTCACACCCCCCCACCCCTCAGACACACACACACACACACACACACACACACACACACACACGCACACACACACACACACACACTCTATTCTTCACCCTCTCTCACTGCTAGTTTGTGTACTCTGCACTTGTCCAACTGTCTCTGTGCTGTCTTGTTTGTTTATTCGTGTGCCTGTTTCTGTTGTCTTGTTTGTCTCTGCACGTTCAGAAAAAGGAGTAATATTTCACCAGGACGCCTGTGGTTAATTGTACTGCTCACTGGTATGCCTGTTGGTCTGTCTGTCAGTCAGGTTAAAGTCTGTTTACTCATCTGTCTTTACATTGTCTCTTAGTCTACCAGTGCCTCCAGCACATCTTTGGGAGTTTTATTTGGATTTTTGTATTGTATTTTCATTTGTTTCAGGGTGATGTGTTTTTACTGAGTTTGTTTGGTAATTACCAATACCTTTCGTCCACAGAAGGAAGGGTGGGGGGTGTCAAATATTTGTAGTGCATTCTTTAGGGGTTGACTGAGTCTAAAGCCCAAAGTTTAAATACGCTCACTAACATCTGGCCATGACTTTGACGGACATTTGACGGTGAAAGCATGGCATGGATATGATCATATACCTGATAATAAAATATTTCTGTACTATACACTTATGTGTGCATGTTACCCAGCACCACCATCATGTGCATGTGCATTCATTCAGATTACCCAGCACCCGCATGTGCATGCTTTAAAGAATCTTTATCCATTCAGATTACCCAGCACCTGCATGTGCATGCTTTAAAGAATCTTTATCCATTCAGATGGAGCTTATGCATGGTGTGTCCATGTTAGTATGCCAAATTCAGCTTCAGGTTCCTAACTGACAAAAGCATCCTTCCATGTAGAACTACACCATCGTGTTGGATCCCTTTGTAACATGCAAAAAAGCCATGGCCTCACAAAGCTAATCCCACAGCATTTAAATCCATAATCATGGGGGTGTTTTTATTTACCACACCAAGAAGGCATGCAGGCAAGTCGGGGGCTAAGTGAAAGGTCTGATGTCCGAGCTACTAATCTGACAGGTATCCACACATCCTCCCATCTACATCTTATTCATCCAGGATTAGTAAAATATAGATCTACAAACATAAAGGCTCATTTTATAGGACATGCGGTGACGGCAATATGCTACTCTACTTATTGACTCGTCGGTTATGAATCATTTCGACAGTGACATTTACAGTGCTCAGCCTGATGTAGCCATGTCCATCACGCACCCACACAACACAGGCAAGGAATTATTTATGTCACACAAACGGCCATGACATGACGCATGACCCGTTACAAGAGGAGTTTTCAGTGTTTTATGCCTCGGCCGTTGACCATGTCAAAAACACTGTCATGACATAGTTAGCGTGTGCGTTTTACGAGGCCGGGCAAGCTGCAAGGGTGACGTGGCTCATGGTCTACGGAATCTGTGGAACAGTTCTTAGCTCTGTTGCCCATACTGCGGACAGAACAGAGATGGTTCTTTTCCAGAGTCCTCTGCTAAGAAGGTCAGAAATCGGACCTGAGACTTAGATGCTGGACCTCAAAAAAGACTTGTGTAGAAATTATAGCACGTATCGGATGTCATGGTGAGCTGGTGTTTACCAAAGCCTGCAGCAGAGACCCGCTAGATCATTGATTTCTGCATTTAACTCTCAATATCAGCACAAGACACTTTTTGTCCTTTTCTGAGGTTCCCATTTTTTGACGGCATTCTCCATCTTCATCTATCTATCTCTCTGCAAATCTCCAAATCTGTCATTCCACATGTTTCCCAACCTGTTTCTTCTCCGTTCCTCTCCCTCTGCTGTCCCCTCGATGTGATTGTCTCTCTCCTCTCCTCCTCCTTCTCCCCTGACAAGTGTTTTGCCTCTCCTCCTGCCCTCTCTCTCTCTCTCTCTTTCTCACTCACACTCTCTTGCAGTGTAGTCGGGATTAAGCACTTATCTCTGGGCTCCTCTCCTGCCCCTAAATACTGCGCCGATGATAAGAGTGGCTGAGATTCGTCAAATTGGGCGCCATCGATTAACTGACCTTTCCCAGCTCACCACTGCCTCCGACAGTCTGCTGACTGCAGACCAGCGCAGATAGAGAGATAGATGGATATATCAGTGTTATTATTGTGTACAAGGTTGTAGGTACCAGCTGTTCTGACGGGAAGGGGGGGGGGGGGGGGGGAGGAGTTGGGTGGAGGCAAGGAGTGGCAGAGGGGAAGAGTAGATTGGAAACTGAGAGGAGAGAGAGAGTGTATGTGTGTTGTGTGTGTGTGTGTGAGAGAAGAGAGAGAGATACGGAGTGATGAAGAATTCTTGTGTTTTTTTTTTCCTCAAGGACTAGTGACCTTGCAGGTTTGTTATTATGTTTAATGAAGTTATCGGCATGTGCTTAGCATCTTTGTTTAATTCCCAAACAACTTGCCCTTGGCTGTCCCACACTTTGGGCATTCAAGGCTCTGGGTGCCAGGACGATTGTAGCTACTGGCCCCAAAAAGTTTTAAAATTGCTTAGATATGAAACAGACCTTCTTCAAGAAGGTCAACATTTTTATGTCAAGAAAAAGTGCTTACAGGCCACAAGTAGCCTAAGCCCTTTTTAAAAGACCTAAGTGAAATATCCTGGTTCAACGTAATGTTTCCTATGACTAGACTGTCTCCACTGGATTTGTGGAGATTTAATATTATGACGTTATGAGATAAAGGCAAGACTAAGATCTTACGCGGAAAATATTATAAATTGTAAATGTTTATCCTCATAGGCAACTACAAAAACTTAAAACTGACCGGATCTCCTGCGCCGCCTCGCCTCAGAGGGAATTCCGAGGCCGAGCCCAACCTTCAAACTTCGCCCGGGCAGACGACGTAGCCGATTCTCCGTCAAGGAATCCAAAAGTGATGAAATGAAGAGAACGTGCACTGTAAAATGCCAACGACAACAAATACATTTTGTTTAATCATTCCTAAACCGCGGTAAAACACCTAGAACTCTGTAACATAAAACACACACGGGAAATGGTCTATTTCGTCTCAGGCGGGTCAGATTATTGGCCACTCGATTTTCAAATGTCTTTTCTTAGCCTACAGATCAACCAATAAAGGCAGAGTAAAATGGTAAAAGGACATCATCAAAACAAAAAAAATGTAAAAGTTGCTTGTTTTTCCCTTGCAAATACAGTGTCAACCGGAGATACTTGTGCACATCTGTTCCATAGTCTCTTTGCAGTCCAAAGGGAAAATAGCTAGAACCGAATCAGTCCATGACATCAATCACTTGGTGTAGCTTTCTCGTGACTTGCAACGCGAGTGGTGACAGCACTAAAGACCGGCGAAGTGGCCATGTGGATGAGGTGTGGAGAGAAATCCGGTGCTTAGGGTGAATCTTCCCGACATACAAGTGACACTATCAGCTCTCCACTGACAAAAGTTCCGCCGTCTCATCATTCTAACATTAAAAGGCTATAGCTTATTTATAAAAATATTGAAACATTATATAATAGGCCTAACTATAAACGAAACGTATTTTACGAAACGCAATTGCATATGCGACATTAGAATTCACTGCAGTCTAAATTAAAGTCGACAGGTATTTTATTTATTTTCTCACAGAGGCTTATATAAACAAATCAGCTTAATTTTTTTGCTGCAAAATGGAGTTCTTCCTCCATACAACACTGGAAAATGGTAGACTATTTTACAAAATACACAAACCGTAGGTTACATTAAATATGCCATTTTAAGCCAGAAAATATCACTCAGCATATACATAGACTTATGTGAGCAGTCGATTAGTCAAACGCTATTGACCTCCAGACAGCACTTAATAGTGACCCCAGTGAGAAGTCACTGGATCGAATTCCTGCTGCCGGCTTTAAGTTATACTAAGACCTCGTTAGATATATACAATGAATATCTATTTTAATTTTACCATTTCTGATTTAATTATGGGCTATACATTTCCGTTAATTGGCAACTCTTAACTCTATGACTTTACTGCTCAGATAATAATAATAATAATAATAATAATAATAATAATAATAATAATAATAAAGTCTAATACTCTTCCTTGAAAAGAACATGGAGAGTGGCGGAATAATGACGGAAAAATACGCTGCATTATATCCCATTAGTTAACTGTATAATTAATAATAATAATAATAATAATAATTTTAATAATAATAATGGGGAATAACGTTTGTTAAAATGAAAACGTTTTTGAAGTTGAATACATCATTATGCCAAATCTCTTTTGCCACACTCATTTTTCTTCCTGTCCAGTAGCTGGACTTCAGTGGGCAGGTGCACAGTGTGAAGTTTCTGTACTCTCAAGGTGTGTGTGTGTGTGTGTGTGTGCGTGTGTGTGTGTGTGTGTGTGTGTGTTTGTGTGTGAGTGAGTTAGAGAGAGAGAGAGAGAGAGAGCAGGGTTTGTGGGGCTGACTGATGTGGAGAGAAGAGATTTCCCCAAATGCCATTTAACGTCGGAAATATTTCAGCCCAATATTGACAGAAAGAGACACAGGAGAGAAGCTTGGAAGCAGAGCACACTGCTGGAAATAAACTCTTTGGATATTATCAGTTTCAATACAGCCAATGAAATGATTATAAAGCATAGCTACATCCTGTACATAAAACTGACAAAAGTCATTCAACCTTAAAATCATGTTAACATGTTGCAGTTGTTGAGCTGTGCCTGTTCTAAAAATAAAAGGAAGCCTCAGCTAATCTATTTTATTCAACTAATCATTTATTTTATGGAGACAGGTAGAAAAAAAAACATCTTCCTTTTTTAATAATATACCGCAAATGGAGTGGTTTTCCATTGTTTTCTTTTCCATTGTTATAATTTTGTTATTATTATTATTGTTGTTGTTGTTGCCTATTATTATTACTGCCATCATGACCTACCTTCACCGTGTATCTCGCATGCCATAATCATGGCAAAACAATTTCCCATCATGTACCCTAAACGTAAAAACGTAAAAAATGAAAAATTGTTTTTTTTTGGCTGGATTTGTTGATGATGATTACACTGACGCAACATTTTAAAGGGATCTCTGACCTATGATGAAACTTTTCGTGGCATCTCTAACTTTTGGAAGTGGTAGCCTACTGAGAAGTTTGAGAGAGTCTTATGAATTATTGAAGGAATCAAAGCATTCACTGTGTATGAACAAATGTTTAGGTTATGGATCTATGAATGCATTGATTTTTAACGGGATTTGTCAAGAAGCGCACACACATAATTCATGATGCACCCGTGTGCACAAAGATGAAACATTAGCCATATTGAGGCCTGACCGCTCAGATTCCCTAGATACAACTTTTTGTTCCAATACACTTTGGTGGATGGTGGATTCGAAGCAGTGAAGGGATTCTGGTTCTATCCGGGTTCAAAACTCGTATGGTGTGTTGTTGAGCCATTTTAAAAGGCATTGATATTCGAGCCATGCATGTGAGGTGTTTTTTTGAAGCGTCCAGATGAACTTAAGTCAGCCAGTCAAATCGATAAAATGTCAACCTCACCTCCAGTTCTGTCAAGATGCCAAACAGTAGCTTAACTTATTTACATGCAAGTTACTTCCCAAAATAGCGACCTTTAAATATAGAACAATAATAATAATTATAATAATAACAATAATAATAACAATATAAAATAACAATAATAAATTAGCATCGCTTAACGAAAACCACACCATCATGGAGCCTGTATTGTTAATTTTATAGAGTAAAACATCAGAGGTAGGCTACGTAAGCCTATTATGTTAAGTCGTAATGTGAGCTATGTGGGTGTCTGCATGTTCCACAATCTTTTTATAGAGGCTATAATAAAAACTCAGGTCAAAAGAAAAACAAGTTGTAACGGCCAAGAAATGAGTATGAATTCTGTTAGAGTGCTGGTCTGCACTTGGCCACTAAGAGACACACACGGGCAGTGCTTAGCCGGCATTAGTCGCCTTCCGTTGCCGTGTGAGTGACTGGCTAATTGACTGATTGATGGTGTGGTGTGTAGGTGAGCGCGCCACGCACCGCCTTAACAAATAGAGACACTTAACGGCTAATCCGGGACGGCACCGACAGCACTGAGCTCACGAATGTTCGCGGTCACCGACGGCTCCCAAAGTCTGGCAATCTGATGGCAGAATCTCAAGTCTTTGAAGTAATATGTCTACATTTAAGGCATGGCATGATAAAACTGACACTTCTACACACACACACAACTCGTAAAAAGCTAAATCATAACGGACATAACTTCAAAGTTGTAACATGTGAAAACCGAAGCTATTTGACTACTTCACTACACATAATAATAATAACAATAATAATATTAATAATATTATTATTAATAATAATAACAATAATAATACAATAAAATAATAATAATAATGCATTTTGGTCCAAATAACATTATTTGTATAAGTAATAAAAATATGATTAATCAAAAACAAATATCTGCAGCCAAAATCGCTTACAAAAACAATCAGTTTTGACTTGACACAAGAGCCTACCTCGAGTTTTCGTCTTTTCCTGGTTTCGTCCGTAAACCAAAAGTGAGTGCTGCTACCTGTGTACCCTCTCCCTCTCCCGGCTTGTGTTCCAGGGGTGCGCCGTACCGGGGACCGAGGAAGCACCTCTATACTAATAATCTCGGCCGAGGAAACTGAGGAGGAGGGCACAACGGAGAGGAGGAGGTGTGCATCTCTGTGTGTAAGTAGTTAATTAGTAAATCCCCATTCGCTGTGCCTCGGGTCGGTTTGTTTTCCCCGGTCGACAAGCCGAGAGGAAAGAGAATTTGAAGTAGGATTCGACCCGTTTCCGCTCCTCTGTCTCGTATATGAGGTTTGAGCGCGCGCGCGCGCGCGCGCGTGTGTGTGTGTGTGTGTGTGTGTGTGTGTGTGTCTGTGTGTTGTCTCTTCCCCCTCCCTCTTTTTTCCTTTCTCTGACACGGGAGGAACCCCTTTACCTCGCTCTACTCTCAGCACCAAATTTCAATTACCTTTCCCATACCCCCACAATTCAGCTGTAGGCTAATGCATTGCATCATATTTTGTCATGTATTTTTGGCTCCTGACAAGATCAGCATTTATAAATCAACTGTGCGTTCAACTTTGTACTTAAGTCGACTTCACGTCTTTACTAATCTTGGCCTATCTTGCATTTTGCAGTATCTCGGATGGCTCTCTTTCTTGCACGTCATTCTTATAGTACTCGCAAAAATACGTTCAATATTAAACTCTCCAACAACAGGTTAACTTAAGTTTTAATTACACAGGGTGCAAAACTTTCCCGTTATTGCTTTTGGATTAGTTTTTCTCTAAAGTAAGCCCATGGAAGATATAGCCAAGTTGCCGCACCACACAACAAGCGAGTCAAGCATGAATCTAAGGGCAAGGTTCAGTTCCACAGTGCGGTGGACCGCTTCACTGCGCGCTTTTAGGCTCTTTACTCCAGCTATCGACGCGGCGCTAACAAACTTTAATTACTTAATTGATCCCCAATCAGCTACTTAATAATCAATTAGGTAAACCTATGGAGCTCACTCATGTGTTGAAAGAGAAAGCATATGACAAGAGTGACCAGAGGAGAAAAGGTGGAAAAAGCCTGAGAGAAGAAAAGAAGAAAAGTAGAGGGCAGAGAGATAGAATGATAACAGCAAAGAAAAGAAGACAAGACAATGCAACACTATCAAAGCACTCCAGTGATTCTTGGGTGTGAAAGGGTGTTGTGTAAAAGGTGTCCACACTCACAAACAATACACATGTGCACAGTTTGCTTGGGGCCACACATACACACGCACACACACACACACACACACACACACATAGACACACAGACACACACACACACACACACACACACACACACACACACACGCTGCCCTCTTTATCGCCCTCTAGTGAGAGCTCTGATTATGGTCTGGTCTTGCAGTGAGCACCTTTAGTGAGACACTTTCTTCAGTTGTAGATGTGATTTCTAATTCTACTGGTCAATCAGAGGTCTTTAGAGGCTTTTAGGCATCAAAAGTAAATATAGTGTGAATAGTGTGGTATGATCTTTATACATTTGCATGAGTATGTAGTGTCTGTACTCAAGACACTAGTGCATTTGTAGTATGTAGTGTCTGTCCTCAGAGGCTTAGGAGTGTGTATGCGGTGTATGCATTCAGAAGTTATGCTGTATACTGGATGTTTGAAACATGTCAATGTGTATATATGTTATATGGGGAGGGAGGGTGAAAAGTTGATGCCAGGCATATGTGTGAGTGTGTACAAGTGTGCACATACATGCATGCATGCGTATGTGTGTGTACAAGCGCAAGCGTGTGTGTGTGTGTGTGTGTGTGTGTGTGTGTGTGTGTATGTGTTAAAGTGATGTAGTGTTGATGTATACTCACTATATGTTAGACACGCATAGGATTGTTATTATGAGTGTACTGGAGAAGATACACTCTTTTTCAAAAGGCAAACACTCCACAGAATGCTTGCAATACTTGATATAGAATCTATATTTTTCTTGGAACTGTGTACATCCACATGCACCTTATGAATGAATTAGTGGTGAGTGCAAGTATGATTCTTTTGTGCTTTTCCACAGTATTACATGCACATACCATGCGCCCAAAGCCATGGGGTATTTATCTCTGTAGACAAGAGACACCCCTCAACACTTGGGGAGGCTAAGAGACAGACTGCACTAAGTGACTGGGTCTGGCAACTGACCTGAGATCAGAGCCAGTGTTCTGCAGGCAATTTGTTTGGATTAGCAGGGGTTCTTTTTCTGACCCAGAGTCAGTGTTTGTGTGTGTGTGTGTGAGTGAGTGAGTGAGTGTGTGTGTGTGTGTGTGTGTGTGTGTGTGTGTGTGTGTGTGTGTGTGTGTGTGTGAGTGAGTGAGTGTGTGTGTGTGTGTGTGTGTGTGTGCTCCTGCCTGACAGCTGATGGTTGAAAGAGCAGATGGGAGCATGGGTATGGCTGGCCTATACTATTTTTATTGATTGGGGTAATTAATATAAGTAGAGCCGGGATTAAAAAAAGCACACTTTTCGTGGTATGGATTTGCTGTCTCTATGCAAGCTGTATGCCTTATGGCTTTTCGATGAGAACTGAAGGTTTGTTCTGCATGTCTTTTTATTGTTTTCACAGTAATTGTAATTGTCAAGAGATTTATACTAAAAAAAAAAATATAACGCAAATCTATTAAATACATCTTTTCATGATTTAATTTTGTGTGTTTACAACTTTGCTTAAAATGTTTCTCTACATTTTTTCTTTTTTTTCCTTTGTTAAATAATGCAAGCAGTTGTTAAGTCTGTCTGAAATGATGTTTCAATGAGATGGAGGAATTGATGTGTTCAGATTCGTGTGTGAGACTAGAGAGTGACCCACATAGGAAGATAGTCTAGATACAGATGGCAAAGACAAGGTGGACCCTACATACAGTACACAAAGAGACAGAGAAAGAGAGAAACAGACACAGAGAGAGACACAGAGAGAGAGAGAGAGAGAGAGAGAGAGAGAGAGAGAGAGAGAGAGGAAACCATAAGAGGAAAGGGGATAATAAGAAAAAGAGGGAGAATGCCCAAGCCGGCAGCCAGAGGAAGAGGGAAAGAGAGGGAGAGAGGGAGAGAGAGAGAAAGAGCAAAAGAAAAAAGGGGGGTGGTGGAAAAGAAGAAGAATAAGAAGAAAGAGGGTGGGAAATACAGGAGAAAAGGAGGGAAAGGAGAGCAAGAAAGAGCTTCAGTCCCCAGTCTTAATCTGAGCTGTTCTGATCAATAGCCCATTTCCCATTGTTGCCAGAGCTCTTCGATCGCTACACCACCGAATTAACACACCCACTTTAATCTGAGGGGGAGACTGGCCCCACAAGGGGGAATGGGGAAGGGGGGGCTGTGTGAGGGGTCGGGGGGATTCAGTAGGGGGGGAACCTGGGGTAGGGGTAGCAGCTGTGGAGGTATCCTCAAATGAAATCAAATCTAATTGTTAGCACTGTTGGGCCTTGTGTTATTACTACAACTATTAACGCCCGGCCAAAACAGCCACCACCATTTCCTTTTTCAACTTAAGCCTTGCAGAGCAATGGGAAGCTATAAGCTGTAATTGACTTCGTTGCTGTCATTTTCTATCTCCATTGCAATAATTATTATGGGCTGTAGGAATTGTAACATGTGATTAAATTGTTTCAAAAGCCTGCATAAGGTTAGCCATGAATGCACATATTGATAGATCTGTAATCATAATGGACTCAGTTAGTCAATGTAGAAGGGAACGGTTTGATCCTCGGCTATTGGAAAGGCAGAGAATAAGCGTTGTCATTATATTTTACAACAAACACGTTCATGTAGGACATGACAGGCCTCCTCCATCATATAATTAGGCGAGAGAGGACAAAAACATCTTACACATGAACTGCATGTTCACAAAAGGACCATTTGTTCCACTGGTCACTGGAGGAGGAACTGAGGTCAAACAAGCAGTCATCTCACAAGTTATATTCTAAATAAAACTACGGGGTGGGAATTTGACAAAGAGATTTGCATTCAACAGATTTTCTGCTGTTTTTTGTTTTATACCTCAGTCACTATGAAAACGGTCCCTAGTGGATATACGGTCTCATCGGTTATGCCACTATTGGTGAAATTTCCTGTTGTGATGCACTTCATGTCGAGGCCTTTTTACCACCTCGATCAAGCATTATTATCTGATAAATGATCGCCATACCGTTCATTATCTGACACATGTGAGTTTCTCTACAGTGACAACCATTAATGGGAAAGTCTTGGCGATTATCAAGGGAGTAGATGTTTAGCGGAGGACTGAGAACAATATTTCCATTGTCATCAACATACAAGCACAGTGTATGCCAACATGGTTTTACTGTAAGACTGTGAGAAACTATTTATAAAAAGGATACACTGGTCAATGTATCCTTCAAAAGAGGTCTGCTTTTTGGATGTATAAAGGTGTATTTGTACACGTGTGTGTGTGTGTGTGTGTCTGTGTGTGTGTTGGGGGGAGTAACCAGCACATGGCCTACTTACTGTGATATACAAATGGTAAATGAGGTCATAAATAAGAGCTCACTGCTCTCTGCGCATGCCAGTATAGTCTCAGATCACCAAGCCACTGATCCATTTTACCCATTTCAATGACATCTGAGCCACCTGGCCATTTTGACCACTTCCTCCTCTGCTACAAGCACACATCTCCTCTGAGCACTTTTCTCCCTTTTTTATTCCACTTTATTTCATAACAGAGCAATTTTCTCGTTAGCATTGGACTTTAATTGTGGGTAATTAAGCGTGGTCCGGCAGAGAAGTGAGGGTGGCGTGGCTAACTGTGGCTAAATTAGCTGCAGTTCATCTGTGAAATATGGGGTTAAGTGGCAGAAAAGCTGAGGTGAGAGAGAGAGACAGAGAGAGAGAGAGGAGGGAGAAGTTTGAGAACCTCCAAAAGTTCCAAATCCCGAAGGAGGTATGAAGAGCCATGCTAAAAGTGAAGGAGATGGTAGGAGTTAAATGGCTATGCCAAGAGAAAAAACTATAAGACAAGTGAAGAGTAGGCTTGGCAATTAAGGAGAGAATTAAGGAGAGATCAAATTTTTCAATCCAAAGGCTGTATTAGAAAATTGGTGGAGCCATAATACAATGGTAAGACTAGCGTCCTGTAGCACATACAGGCCCAGCCCCTACGGGGGACCAGGCTCAAATCTCAACTCCAACTCATTTCCTATTACACTGTACTGCTTAATTGAACTAAGGAAGTACTGCAGTATAACTAGGAAGAACCAGTTACCCCAGTTACCAGATACAAAAAACGACCAAAAACCTGTCAAAGAAAAGCCCATGATGTTAAAGCAATTAGTGCAAAAATCTAGATAAAAAAATGTGGAAACTTTAAGTTGAGAAAACTGTAAAAACCCTCAATGACCACTTAAAACCGACAACTCTACAGGCACCTTGGCTAGTTCAGTAAATGACACACACTTCCACAACAGCCAAATCCTAATCCATTGGCTGCGGACTTGACTGTTGTTCAATGGCTTTCAGGAGAGTGACCTTTCATTACAGGCGATGGTGGCTGAATGAAAGCCAGTGTCCTTACATGCGTTAGCACTCTTACTTAAGCCCTGTGAGAAGCCATAAATGTCCTCTGGGCCCATAAAGGGAATGAGGGATGATTTAGCCATGGACTCTGCTGTACTGTTGTCAATGCCAAGCAAGGGAGAGAGAGGGATTCCAGTACAGCTTTTTTATGGGCATTTTATCCTCAGCGGAACGACCTTTTTTAACAGTAATGAATCTGTTAAGGTGCCTATAAATATTGGTTTATGTGCCTGGTGGAACACCACTGAGGATCCCGGTAAGGCGCTTTATTGTAAGGAGCCACCTTTTCCCACGTTATGCCTAATTAGAATAGTTCAGGGCCAGCCTTTCACACAACACACACAACCATCTCATAGACGCTAACCATATAATGTGCTAATGGTATGCAGTATTTCCTAAAACCTCCACCATGGGTTTTGTGCTCAGAAGATGTCCCATTCATACAGTCTTCAGTAGTACAGTGAAAACTATGGCACAGAAAAAAAATATTTAAGAGTGACATTGAAGTTCACTCCAGCATGGTCACCCATTACTTGAAAACTAATGTCATCCAAGGTGTTATACAATATAGTATTCAGATGATGCACTTGCAATGTCTTAATGTTGCTAAATGCATGTTCCTAACTTCAAAAGAATCCACAGACTAGAGAGTGCATTTCACAGAGATTTTAAAGTCTACACTGAGACTTATATTTTAAAGAGTAAACATGATACAGCGCAGTTTGGTAAAAGTAGGCTATTTGTTTAGAAATTAGATACATCTGAGGCTACATAGCCCTTCGTGTACTTTATCTCACCACCATTCTCGATTCAACACTGGAGGACTAGAGAGGCCCTAGAGTCAGAGGCTATAACCTAAAGTCGCTAAACTTTAATGAACATACATGTTCCTTTGCCCTCGAATTAGAAGTGTTACGAAGGCCTGGTCGACAAACCTACAGAGCGGAATAACATCCGTAAAGAGTTCATGAGTGATCTCACAGACACACACACACGGTGAAACAACACAGTAAACTAGCAGGTACTTGTGTACTTGTGTTAACCTACTTTCAAATGACTAACTTTGTTGGTGTCCTGAGTTTTAATTTGCCTCATTGTGTCTGTCTTTACAAAGTTTAACATTCCTTGTGTTAAACATTAATGTTGGCAGGCATGGTAAGTGAAACAGCGCTAATTCCTTACCTGTCGCTGCGCTGTCACATTGGCTTGGTAGTAGGTCCCAACTGACCTCCAGGTTGTTCAGCAGATTTGACAGTGTGCTCTTCTGTGTCGCTTGTAAACCATAAACTTCTTGAGTGCACGTTAGCGTAAACTACTTCTTGCCAAAAGGAGCCGTAAACCGCTTAGAAGCAGGTGAAATACAACCTGCGAGAACTGCGAGATTCAGCTGAGCTGCTGTACTGTGTTGCTACCGGAGACGAGCGCAAAGTAGGAAAAAGCACCGGTTAATGTAAAAGTCCTTTACGGAAGATGTGAGGAATCGCCGAACTGCTGCTTTACTGCCCACGACGTTTACTTGGTCACTCGGTATTCTCCCTGTAACGCAAGAAAACGCGAAAAAACATGGGGTGAAAACGCACAGGGGAGGACGAGACAGGCGCGGAGAGAGGCAGTGAGGGAGTGAGCATGGCAGA
Organism: Tenualosa ilisha; assembly: GCA_015244755.2. Lineage (NCBI taxonomy): Eukaryota > Metazoa > Chordata > Actinopteri > Clupeiformes > Clupeidae > Tenualosa > Tenualosa ilisha. Next base: position 2,672,133 of record PYXC01001172.1, on the reverse strand, counting down.
GTGGCCAGGAGCACAGGGAGAGCGACGAGGTGAGGGGGATGGAGAGACAGAGTCCTAGAGGGTATGCCCCTTCTGTATAAAACTGTACTTAAGTTTCAATCTGCTCGGTGCGGCTACGCTACAATGTGCTCTGCACTTGTTCCTGTGCCTGTGAGTCTTAAAATTGACCAGCAACTGAGAGCGAAACGAGAGACCGCCACGGAAAATATATGTAGACGGTGGCCAGATAGCGGATCGATCGGGTTATAATTTTGCCCAAAGTCGGGGAAAATAAAGTTCATGGAGGAATGAAATTTGAAAACAGATGGCGAATCCCGTCGCTCTAAATAAGATTCGATCTCTTGGAATGGAGTGTAGATAATATTTGGTTGGACGTTTGATGAAAATGACGGATTTTTCATTTTGGACAGGTGGGGGCAGAGGTAGGGGTGAGAGGGGACGGGGGTGGGAGAGCACAGGTTTGTGTGGATGGGTAGGGGGTGGTGGTCTGAAAGCAATGTGTTTGGAGACGAAAACCAAACTTGGTAGGAGAAAATGTCTGCTTTTTCCTTGAATCTTATCCATATAGCCCCACTCTCCATCCCAAAGTGCAGTAAATACGACCCCCCCCCCCCCCCCCCCCCCCCACCACACACACACACACACACACACACACACCTCCAAAGAAGAGACAGAGGCAGAGTGAGGGAGAAGGGAGAAAACAAGAATACCAAATAAATGAGAAATTTTCGTACAGGCACCGCTTCCGTGCGTTCCATGCTAGCAATAACAATTAAATATCGACCGCTTTCCCGGCCGGAGAGAACCTGAGATACTCAGAGACTGCCAAGTACCCCCACTCACCCCTCCCTCCGTTTCTCCATCTCCCACACACATAGCCCACAATACACTCCCCGCCTTTCCATCCCCTTCTCTGCTCCTTCGCCTATCATCCAAACTCATCACTTATTTTCCTTATTCTCCTTCCCCATTTTCTTTACACTCATCTTCACACAAATATATTTGAGTGTCATTTTAAGCCCAGGCAGCCTTGTAGTTTCGCTTGAAATAGACAATTAACATTAGACTTGAGTGAGAGTTTTAAATTGCTCTCTTTCTCTTCTGTCCTACACATGACGGGTCCATTAGTATTTGGCCTAGGCCTAGGCTATAAAGTCAAACTCTGCTTAGACTTATAGGCTATGGCATCTAAAACATGGTTTCATTTAAACATACATAGTAGGCACGGATGCCTAAACGTGTCTTGTGTTTGGACATTGTAAATATTCTCTAATAACCATTCTGTTTATGAAAAACGCTATTGCTGTTGAAAGCCCATTCCACGCAGCGATGCTCCAGTCCAGGGTTTAGTCCCATATCATAATTGACTAATGCACGTCCGTAATGGGATAGAGACTGAACACACGATCAGTTGAACGATTTCCCCCTCTATCCACTTGTATGCAATCTTAGTGTTACCCAAACATAACATTGGGTGTCTTTTGATTCACCAGTGCCGTTGGTCAGGGACAAGACTCGCGGAGATTTGTAAATAAATCTAAACAAAGAACAGACAATTGTTTAAGTCAGCAACAATGAACAGCAATGATGTATCAAATAGACAATGGACTATCCTCTATGTGGTCATTCAGTTCAGTGTTGACAAGTCACACCACTGTCATATGTACCTCGAGGCTAATTGATAGTCCATTTGATGGGCCTCAAGGATTTCTCGATTTTCACCGTGAGCCCAGGGGCCCCCAATTCAAAGACAACTTTCAAAACTGAAGTCAACACAATCAAAACTTTCTCCATCATCGTTGTTGTCGCCTCGCTTAAAATATAAATATATATTTCCCCCTAAGAACTTCTTTTTTCTCGCACCAAAAGCCATTCGATTTCTATTTACCCCTGGCCCACTCCTGTCCCAGCACCCCCATCCCCACCTGCCCAGCCCCTTCATCCGTTCTAGCCATTTTCTCAAGCCCTGTCCCTCCACACTCCCCGTCCTGCCCCCACCTCCAGCATCTTCTCCTGCTATTAAAAGTCATTCTTCCTCATTGATGCTCAATCCCGTTCTCTCACACCCCTACGCCATCCCACTGTCTTCCCAGTCGCGTTCTCCCTTCCATCTCGCTTTCTAGTGGTTTGAGGTTAATTAGCTAATGCATTAATTATTTACGCCCCAATACCTGCACTATATTAACATACCTGTCGGCCTATGCCTGCCCTGCTCTCCGCACATTCAGCGGGGCTGTTTCCATGGACAGCCACCCTACCGATCCGCTATCCTTATTTTTTCCCATTTTCCCCTTTACCCCATATCTCTTTTCACTCTATTTCTCAGTCTTCCACTCTCTACCCCCTACCTATTTCCCCCAGTCATCTCTCCCCCGTCTATCTTTCTAGTGCCCCCACCCGCGCCCTATACACTCTGCCCGTTTTCTCTCTGTGCCTCACAGTCCCCTCCGTCGGCTACTCTCTCTCCCCGGCGTTGGAATTATGAAAAATGCGCCCATCGACAGAGCGCCTCAGCTTCGATTAGCCGAGATGGGACATGACAGGCCGCGATCAATACTTATACCGTCCTATAACGTGTCAACTAATGAATCAATCTCGGCTAAATTTTCCATTTTTCAAAAGCCGACGCGAGAGACTGGAATATCCTCTTTTGTAAAGATATTATTATCGATTTCGTCGGCAATTTGACATCGGGGGTAGTTAATTCCACTCTAGAATAAAATTGAAAACACTTGAGATTGAAGTGAGAGAGGGAGAGAGAGAGAGAGGAGGGAGGGAGGGGAGGAAGGCAGGGGTTGGACGGGAAGGGAGGGGGAGAGACGGTTGTTGACTTGATAAAAGAAGATAGGAAGATAGAGGGAAGGGAAAACGGGCAGGAAGAAGAGATACCAAGGGTGGTATTGGGGGAAAATGTGTTCCTCTATCTATCTATCTATCTATCTATCTATCTATTTATCTATCTATCTATCTATCTATCTGCATTACTGTAGGATCTGAATGCATATGGGATATGTTTTAAGTAGACTATAAAGGAATCGAGGTGGGACACAGTAAAACAGCTCTTTTAAAATTGAAATACAAACCGTGATAAGATAGTTATTCACATTTAGGTGCTCTATTTAAAATGATTCTACTTATTGTGAAGATTCTACAGGCACATTGCAAAAAAATGATCTTCTACATAGTATTATGCATTACACATACTATCACAAAGAGATTTAAAGAATTCAAATTGTGTATATATACCAAAAGCATGCTGTAGGCATACATTTAATTTTATTTTCACTGAATAATGTACATCCAAAAATGTGCACTAAAAGGTCTACATAGTAATATCAATTACTTTATTTATGTATGTGCATGAGCCAAGTCCCAGATGTGAGTGTTGCAGAGTATAGTGTGAGCACATACATGCTCTGGGAAAAGGATAGAAAGGGAGAGGCAGTAAGACAGATATAGAGGGAGAGACAGTGTGTGTTTGTGAGAGAGAGAGAGAGAGAGAGAAAGAAAGAGAGACAGATAGAGAGAGGGAGGGAGTCAGCATGCGTGTCAGAGTGAAATATAGATGGAAGAGGCCACTGTGTGTGGGGTCAGCGAGGTGCAGTGTAACTGTCGACAATCACAGCCTTATTTACCTGTCAAAAACACTATCATCCCACATAGGCCTTGCCAGGCAATTTCTGCTGTCGCTGCCTCCTCTTTCTCTCTTTCTCTCTCAGCCTCCAATTACAACCTAGAGGGCTATTTCTCTCCAGGACAAAAACACTGCCCGCGGACCCTCCCTCTCTCTTCCGATCTCCCCTCGTTTTCTGTCCTCACTCGGGCCTCTCGCTCACTCGCTCTTTTCCACAGCAGAGAGTTGCAGAGTGGAAATAAACAAGCTGTAAACACACACCACTTAGCTAGCTGGGTTGTGTGTGAGTGTGTGTGTGAGTGTGAGTGTGTGTGTGTGTGTGTGTGTGTATGAACATACACATGTGGTGGTAAGGTATAAATATGTAGGCTTCTGTATGCGCATGGTTGCTGTAAGGCGCACAAGCATAATTTGAGCATGAAAGGAAATGTGTGTGTGCGCGTGTGTGTGTGTGTGTGTGTGTGTGTGTGTGTGTGTGGTTTGATGAGGTGTGAGCAGAGATACCTTCACCCATCCAGATGTTGCGGTACGAGTGAAGACTTCCATAAGAGTGCAAAATCAATAAAATGAATAAATATGCAACACCACCAAATGTATGGCATGAATGGACTACTAGGACTTCACAGATGTCCAGCTTCCCATCAGTAAGGCTCACAGAACTCACTGGGCCACAACGACAGCATGTTGACTGGTATGAGGCACCGGCCAACTGGTGTCTATGATGGTGGCCATAGAGTCTGACTGACTGACAGTGAGTGACAGATAACAGGCGGTGCTGTGTGCACCGTCTGCCCGATAGTCGCACAGAACCGCTGATACGAGGGGGGACCAGCACAGACACACGGGTGGCACATGCCTGCCCAGGGACTGACACTTAGTTTCCGCTATGTGCACGTTCTGAAACACACACACAAAGGTGCAGGTGCACACACACACACACACACACACACACACACACAGACAGACACATAGACTCAAAAAGACTGATCGTGGTCTTTAGCCAGCAGGTGACTTCCTGGTTAAGTATGTGCCTGGCAGACCTCTTAATGGCCACCTTGTGTTGCGCTGCGCTGTGAGTGGCATGGGTAAATATGCACACTGGGATGACTGACATCAAGATTTATTGCCTGCCTGACTAACACACACACCTGTTTGCTGAAGCACTCACATGCGTTCATGCATGCACACACACACACACACACTCATACACACACACACTTCATATACATGCATGCATGCATACACACACACACAATCAGTTACAAATAATGTGCGCACACACAATCATATTATACGCATGCAATCATACACACACAGTCACATATAAACAATGTACACGCACGCACACACACACATTCACAAATAAATAATGTGCACACACACACACACACACATGCAATCATGGAGAGGGTGGAAAGAGAACGGAATTGAGGGGCAAATACCAGAAACTGCAGTGGCAGTTGAAATGAGAGGATACATCACCATGGTTCTTGGAAACACATGCCCATATGCTGTTTGGAGCCGTCAAAAAATGTGAAGTCCACTGAAATAAAGGAAGCACTCTAAAGCAGAGACAAAGTGAGCAGACACACAAAACAAAGGAGCAACAGAGCTTCTCATCAAAGGGAGATCATTTAAAAGGAGAATCTGTGTTACAGACAGTAGGTGGTTCCATTTGGGACAACATTCGATTTTTTCAGGCCAAGGCTCCAGTAATAACAATTTGTGATAGTTATTTGGTTACTACTTTAGTGTTCCAGTCAAAGCTTACCAGAGCACACATAACTTGTGATCATACATGTATTCTTATCTAATGTCATGATAGACCTTTTTTTTATTAACTTGTGCCCTCCTGAATATGACAAATTTTAAACTTTCATGTATTATTTATGAACCGTAAGCCTCACTGAACTGAGGCTATTTACTTCTGTCAGTGGAAAGACTGGAAATAGATTCCTATGGAGTGTCTCTGAAGCAAAGAGAGGGGGTGAGGAGTGTGTTAATGTTTGTGTAAGTGAACGTACACTGTCCATCTGATCTGTAGGTAGGACTCTAGGTGCCTGATATTTACTATGGTCTCACCCATTGAAAACATAGCAGGCAAGTCTGCAAGTCTGCGGAGCTCCCCCTACAGTCATGGATTTATTTTATAACTAACACTAATGTCCTAATTCCCTACCAATACATGTGTATTTGTTATGGCAACCAAAGAGTTTTGTTGATTGACAAGGTAATAAATGCAATTTCGAAACCGAAACAGTTACAATTTCGTTTTACATCCAGGCGCCACGGTCATCCTACAAGCAAAGAAGCCATAGAGGGTCAGAGAAAACTTGCATTCACGCTGTAATGGGCCATTTAACCATCGTGACTATGAGTGTCTTGCATTTGTCACTCATAAATATTGTCATGTTATTGTTGGCGGACATGTAACCAGATTGCTGAAACAGCACATATAGTTTTGGTATCACATTGTGAATTTATGAGCACTGATAATGAGGAAAGATAAATGGCGGCTGATGTATGACATTACTTTATTGACATGGTTGTCCTATACCTCAATACAATGTCAGCACCATTAATAGTATACTTTTAGTGAAGCACTTTTTCCCAATTTTTAAGATACTGCATACACCTTTAGCATCATTTAGGCTACTCTAGGGCTACTGTAGTGGTTATCAAATCAATCAAAGTCTGGCAGATGAGGCCACATCATGTATGTTACACTAAAATTAGAGTATTGTGAAAATGAGTTTTTATTTTAAAGGTGCCCTGCCACACAAAACCATTTTTACCTGTCTTAGATATATGATATATGAGTTTCTGTTGTATGGTGCATGTGAAAATACTATAATGTAATACTATCTTCGCTGTAATAAACTAAAATAAACTGAGAAATCAGGCCAATATGAAAAGTTTGTCTGTGTTACATTATCTTGTCTATCTCTGAGCCATTATCGAATAGCACTGAATTATTGTCCAATCCATGGTCTCCTGTATTTGATCAGTGCCAGTATATTCGCTCAACCTGCCATCAGAGCCATGCAACACAGAGAAGCTAGCCTACAGCAGCGAATCAGAGCATAGCTCATTATCATAGGTGAAAAAACAAGCTGCCTTCGTCGGGGGCTATTTTAATAGATTACAGAGGACCCTGTTAAGGTCTCCTTGTACCATTTTCAGCCCAACTAAAGTTACATACCATCTTTGGAGAAAACAGAGAACAATTTAAAAAAACACTTGAGATGTATGGCAGGGCACCTTTAAGATACAAAATTACATAGGGTTCCTTCCACATACGCCAATTCCCAACAGCAGAATTCTACCCCTGTGCCACAATATTTATTAAATTATTTATGAAGTATTTAAGCTCCATTACCATCTCAAGGACTTTACTATTTATATATCTCAAGAACTTTATCTCAATATTTCATGCACTTTACTATTTGCACTTGCTGGTTAGATGTGACACTGCATTTTGCATCTACTGGTATCTTTTTACTTGTGCAGTGACAATAAAGTTGAATCTAATCAAATGTAAAAGTCTTTTCTGCTGATAGTGACATCTCTCATAATAGGCCGTCCCCTCTCAAACAGGAGATATTGAGAGAGTTAATTGGACACTCAGTGGACGTGGTGTTCCTCCGCTCATCAGGGCACATCAGATGAGTTTTCTCCTGACATCGAATTTGAAGATTACATCAAGGTGCAAAGGTCAAAAGAACCTCCCCTCTCCCGGCCTTTCCCCTTCCGCCACGAACAACAGACCCAATGAAGCCAGATGAGGAGTCTCTGAAATGGAAAAGACAACCCCCCCCCCACACACACACACACACTCACACACACACACTATCATAGTCTCTCTGCTACCTGCCTTGCGAGATTCATGAAAACAGATGTGAGAGTGACAAAGAAAAAAACACAGAGAGAAAAAATGATGTGCCACAGTAATTGATTAAATTTAACAGTGAGAGAGGATGATGAAAGCTAACCAAGCATCAAAGCAAGGAACAACGATAAATCAGCAAACAGGAAAGCAGAGAGAGAGCAAACCGGGACAAGTGTCAAAAATGGGGAAGGAAGAAGGAAGTCGATACAGAACAGGTGAAGGAAGAGGAGGGGGACTACAGCTGCTCTAAATAGGAAACAATATCCAGGTGAACAGCAGCCATCTAACATATGGGGAGGGAGGGAGTCGTTGGCGAGAAAAAGTTGGAATTGGGTAAAGAAGAGGTAAAGTTTGGATGAGTTGAATGCCAGAGGTGTTGGTATGAATAGTGACATACTGCCTAAATACGGCAAGAGGCAGGAAAAGAAGTGAAAGAGTGGAGAACTGGGAGGAATAGAATAGAATGGAATAGGGGTGAAAGCAGATTAAGTGGAAGAGAGAGAGAGGGAGATGGAGAGAGAGAGAGAGAGAGAGAGAGAGAGAGAGAGTGAGAGAGAGAGTTGGGGAATGGGCTATAGGGCCTGAGAAAGGCAGAGAAAAAAGGGACAAGATAAAATGAGACAGAGACAGAGGGCCAGTTAAAAAGGGAGGATGTATGTTTGTGGTGTGTGTGTATGTGTGTGTGTGTGTGTGTGTGTGTGTGTGTGTGTGTGTGTGTGTGTGTGTGTGTGTGTGTGTGTGTGTGTGTGTCTGTGTGTATGTGTGTGTGTGTGTGTGTGTGAGAGAGAGAGATAGAGAGAGAGAGAGAAAAGAGGGAGGGGTTGACAGGCAGGAGAAAGAGAGGTATGGTAAAAGAGGAGGATATGAATGGAGAGAACTTAGACACAAGAGGGAGAGAAAAGCAAAGAAGACTATAGTGAAGGAAAGACAAAGAGAGGCAGCAGGCAAAAAAAAGACACAGAAAGAAAGAAACAGAGCACATATTGCACAGAAACACTTCAGAGAGAAAGAAATAGAGAAAGAGAGAGAGAGAGATGAAATAAAGGCATATAAAAATAGGTTTGAAAGTGAACGACTGAAAAGGGATAACAGCAGAGAGAGCTATTGAGAAAGGAGGAAAGAGAGAGAAGGCAGAGAGCAGAAAAACGAGAGCATGCCCAGCAGAAAGAGACTGAGAGAGAACGACTTACAAAGAGAGCTTAAGAAAAAGAGATGGAGGGAGAGAAAGTGAGAGAGCACGAGAGAGAGAGTGATGGTGAATTGAGTGAGAGAGAGAGAGAGAGAGTGTGTGTGTGTGTGTTAATGTGCTGCGCTGTGGATTAGTCTGGGCTGGAGGGGCAGCTGAGCAGAACCAGCCAGCCCTCACAAACCAATCAGGCCTTCATTAGCTCAGGCGGGGGGAGGGATCGATGGGGAGCCCGCATCAATTAAACAGCACCTTCCCCACCCCATTCCACATAGCACAGCACTGCACATACAAACACACACACACAAACACATGCATGCACGAGCACACACTCACACACAAACACACACACACACCCACACGTGCATGCATGAGCACACTCTCACACACACACACACACAAGCACTGTATGCACTGTACACATGTACATGAAAGCATACTCTGAAACACACACACACAGATCATACCCATACACATGCACTAATGCAAACACCTTTATAACCATCTAAAGAAATACACAAGCCTGCGGATGCGCTGATGTGCATGAAAACACACTCAGAAAGGATCTTACTGGGCTAATTGCTCTGAGACATGAGACTACACCCACACACAGACATACACACACACACACCTATCTGTTATTAGTCATACCAACATGAAAACACAGGCACTCAAAGAAACATAGTATTCACTTAGTAGGTAAATAGTCACCCCACTTTTGTGTGTATACATAGATGCATGCATTCTCTCTCTCTCTCTCGCTCTCTCTCTCACACACACACACACACACACTTATATTGTATCAATAATGTGTGTATTATCTGTCAAGCACCTCCAAACATGTTTGCATACTCACATATGGTACAACGGTTAGGCCGCTTTACAGGCCTTGTGACAAAATATTGAACCTTTAATGGTAAAAAGATGTTAGATGTTTAGATGTTAACATGTTGTATGAAGGTTTAAAGCTGACTGGTGTACTAGGACAAATTCCCCTCTGACCATGCAACATACAAATTGACTTCACACAATTGCTTCATTCATAAAAACGGACTTAACTTCACTTTCCAGATGTAGCCTGCCAATGAAAACCAAACCGAATGCCTGAATAGAACAGAGCTCAAAGGCCCATCAGTTGGTCTCAGTGTGAGGAGTCCGATTGGCCACTTATTCCACCACTAGGAATTCTAACACAGTAACCGAGATGTGTCCAGATGGCTTCAGACACGCGGAGAAACGCGCGGCATCGATAACACCCAATTACACACACCCTCGCACACAGAAAGTCTTGAACACACAATTACACGCGCTCCGGACACACTTTTATTAACACTCAATTACACACGCGCATAAATCACAAACGAAGCGCGCACGGCAGCGTGACCACAAGAGCGCGCAAGGATCGTTAGCTCGCCTGGACACTGAATGTTGGCCAAGAAGGAGAAAAAAGCCAGGGAGAAATGGGCAGTCAGAGAACGAGGGGGAAAAGAAAGAAAGCCTTTCTTCTCTAAAATAAACGTGTCTGCTTTTGACTATTATTACCGGGGCGCGCTTCCTGGCCTCAGCTCCTCACCTGTGAGCGGCAGCATTGACACGTCAGTCTCTCGTGGCTAACGCGATGTGACAGGGCTTAGATTATAATATCTGCCCCGTATTACTGAGCATTAACGCTATTACGGCGCTTTGCCCTCACTTTCACCGCGCAGGTGGGCTATTTGGAAGAAGTCGAGACAGGGAGGGTGATGGGAAAAGGGACCAAATGCAGTTCTTAAGGAACCGAGATGTGCTGTAGACTGAGATGCGGGTATGGAGAGAGAAGCGAGATGAAAAATGCAAAATATCACATTTACGTATTCATATTTAAATTGCAACCTTACGGAAAAAGCCCCAGTAGATGGACTACATGGAGATATCTTCTAAAAAAAGGTGGGTTGGGGTAGGCCTAATACCTGTGTTATGTGAACCCATTTGAAGTCATAGCGTAGGCCATCATAATAATATGGATGATTAAGTACCCTGTAAGAAAGCAAGTTGACATCTTGAGAGGTAAGGCCATGACAAAAGGTATGAAACCTAACTGGCCTATGAAACCATCCTGCTAGAGGCCTACATTCGTTCCCACTGCAAGCCTAGCACACGCTCTTATGATTGGCATGCACATATTAAAAATAAAAGAATAGAAAAGAAAGGGCAATACAACACTTGGAGACAAATACATTTAAAATGTCGCCATGGTAATAACGACCAACTGAAAGCCACCCCTACTTGATATGATTTACTGTTTGTACATGGACACGCTCGAATTGATATTGCTTTTCACACCCCCCATTTATTTCACAAAGAAAAAACACTTATAGTTCTAGTCTTGTTGTTTTAATAAGGGAAATTAATAAGAAAGAATAAATTAATATTGCCTCGCCCATTCAAAAGCCTTTACTCTCATCTTCCTCGCCAACAAACTGGGGGCTCGCCTGCTGAGGATATATTTGCAAAGCGTAATTAACAGTTAATAAGTAAGTGATTAATTATGATTAGAGTGCGGATTCGCCGTAATGGCCTCGTTGCGTGTTCGCAATCAGGCCCAGGCTGTTTACCCGCACGCGAACCTCTCGATCCGTCTCTGTCGGCACGAGCCCATCATCTCAGCCCCAATCTACATATCCGCCTCTGAGCGGCTTGCGTGCGCCTGCTCCCATTTGCGCACTGGACGATTTGTTGTCTGTTGTTGTGGATGAGGCGCTCTTCCGTCTATCCATCAGACATTCATTAGCAGCTCATAGCGAGAAAGAGACAGAGAGAGAGTCACATGCATCACACAAAATCATTCTTGTTTCTTGGGTCTTTATGCCTCAATGTCTGTGTTAGTGCATGTGTGTGTGTGAGTGTGTTTGGGAGGGGGAGCTGTATGCTTGTGTGTGAGAGTGTAAAAGAACAATACGGGGATGGCACTGCTGGCATGTGGTTTAAGGGCATCATTTGCCCCCACCAACTGTCAACCCCCTTACCACCCAGACAGCATAACGGAGTGCTGTTTTGAACGGTCCATCAATAGAGAGGGGGTTGATGTGAGCAATTGAAGTCTTACGCCGAGAGGCACCAATGTTCCATGCTCTAGTGGCTCATTTATTTATTTTTATATTTATTTTTCTGTCAGTAACTTTGGTCGTGATGGGACTGACAGTTGGATTAATGACGTCACCCCAGACTGCATGCCCGATTTCTGAATCTCATAGACAGGACAGGGAGGTTAAGGGAGAGAAAGGCGAGAGATGATGGCTACCTCGAAGGTCAGCCAGTTACTGGCAATATTTGACTTTGCAAAGCTTTTCAAAACTGCATGTAGTTGACAGCAGATTGTTGCCAGGTATTTTGTATTGTCAGAAAAAAGGTAGTCCCCCCCCCTCAATCCCTCTGTCCCTATTTTTTCTTTCCTTCTTTCTTTTTGTCTTCCCTCCTCTCTCTCTTCTTTTCCTCTTACGCCTTTCCTTTCACTTGCCCCATTCCGAATGTTCATTGCCCAGAAAATAATTTCTTGGTCATTTCAGCCCCTTTTGTGTGCCAGCGATCAATTTTTCTTCTCTTCACCAGTGACAAGCACGAGCGCCAAAGTTTGACCTTCTCGGCGAGATCTATCAGTTTATCCGTCCAGCAATCTATCTATTTACGTTTTGATCTGTCCATCTTTTCGAGACTGTTGATGTGAGAGTACGTATAGGCTCACCTGCTCGTCAATCAGGACTCTTTTGTGGCTCTGTGCAATTATGAGGCTGCCTTCCCCAGACTCTGAGCGGATGTGAAACTGACACAGGAAAGAAAATAACAGTCATTTGGAAAATATGCTCTTGAGACAAAGGGAATACATTTATAGCGCTGTAATGGCCTGGCCAGAATCTTCAACTCATAACTGCCTTGTAAAAAAAAAAAAAAAAAAAGAAGGAAGACAATGACATACACTTGGAATAATGCACAGGTTGTCCAGCTATCCTCCTATATGTGTGTTATTTCCATCCAGCCAAGCCATCTATCCATCCATTTATTTCAAATAAGGTCTGTCCTCTTGTGTCCTCTTCGATGTTCTGTATATTGTAAAGAGAAAGATGTCAAAAAAGGCAGCAGGGAAAAAAAGGCCATGGACCCTGGACACACAGGCAGTAATTTTATGGACACAAAGTGACAGTTTCTTAACACTGCTGTCTTGGCTTCAGTACCTTGGATAGCAGAAATGCCCCTAGCTGGTTACTGTTTGTTACAAAGGGGACAACAAATGAGGAGAACATGTAGAAAGAAGCACAAGCTCAGAGTGGAAGTATCATCCATCTCAGGCTAGAAGAAATACGATCATGAAGGAGAGTTTGTTAGATTTTGTGTTATGATGACGTGTGCTGAGCCCAATGCATTTGCATGTATCAAATTGGGCTTTATTATTGAAAGCAAGTTTGCACATGTTCATTTATTCTAATCAGCATAAAAGGTTGTGCTCCAAGACTAACTAACCTATTAATCCAGACTTTGAGATTAAACTATATTTGCACATTCCCTATGAACCCTGGCAGTAACCGAATGTTTTTTTTTCTCCCTCTTCCTGGAAAATGCCTAACTACCTGGTCCTTCTCTCCCCCCCCCCCCCCCCCCCCCCCTTTGCTTTCAGGTTGGTCTTGGTGAATAGAGGCTTTGATAGGTGTCAGATATTTCCTCTCCATCAGAGCACAACGGGATTGCTGGCAGTTACAGCTCTCCCGGTAAATGATTTGAGGCAAGATAAAAGCAACAAGAGTTGTGGCCATCAGGACAACTTGAACTTTAGCAATGGAACAGGATGAAGACAGAATGCCACCCAATTGAAAAGAATGTCTCTGATGACGGCCCTGCTGTGCGACAGTCGACCTTAACACTGGATCTGTCTGTTTCTCTCTCTTGTTATTGTGGCATCTATCAATCTGCCTGGTGTCTGTCTGGAACAATCCCACAGGTATTCAACAACACATACACATATATAACACCAACACCATATATTGCACACACACACACACACACACACACAGACACGCAGTCTCACAGACACACACACACATACAGGCATGCAGGCACACACAGACACGTAGGCTCACAGACACACACACATACACACACAGAGAGAGAGAGAGAGAGAGAGAGAGAGAGAGAGAGGCAAGCGCACACACTTTTTGACTCTTCTCTCTACAAATCCTCCCCACGTTTTTCTCGTCCTCTGCGTTCTCTTCCTTTTAGCTCCTTGCATCCATTTCTTCCACCTCCTATCAATTCTCTTTTCCTCTTTCACCATCTACCTCTCCATTCTCATCTCTCTCCTTTCTCTTTTCCTCCCACTCCCACTCTCTTTCTCTCCCTCTCTACGTCCCACCACCTCTATCCCTCGCTCATTCTCCCCTGCCCTCTGTCCCTTTCAATCTCTCTCTTCCTCCCCCCTCCCCACCCTTGCTGGCACACAGGATGGGATTACATATTCCAGTCTGATGCTTTGCATGATTTAGGCAATAGATGAAGCCATATCCCTCTCTGTGGTGCCGGCACTGCTGCTTTCTCTTTCTCCCGCCTTGTTGTTTAATGTTTCAATTTGGAGGAAGCAAACATTCAATCAGACAGATTAACTGTTTAATGCATGTCATCAGTCAAACTGTCTACAAGGGGAGGGTGGGGGGGGGGGCTCCCTCGGCTTGCGCTCACACACCACAGTCACCCCCACCCCCCCCCCACCCCAACATCACCACCCCTCGGCTCCAAGCGCACCCGGCGGGTCTGCTCTGTCCTCTCTCTCTCTCTGTCTCTCTCTCCCCCACTCCCTTGGCCGGCGCACACTGTCTACTCTCATATAGAGGCCGGCGTTCTCCGAGCGCGGGCAGCCAGACACCGGGGTTACGCACGCATGCACAGCCCTGCTGATATACATATAAATACATAGGCACAACAAGCCTCCAAGGGGGATGATGATGATGATGGTGATGACGATGATGATGACCATGCATGTGCTTGTAGGAAAAGTCAGTGTTAAGGGTGAGGGTTTTGTATGTCTGAATGTGTGTGTGTGTGTGTGTGTGTGTGTGTGTGCATGTATGTGTTTGTGAGCGTAATCCAAAGCAGTATTATTGGGTAGTTTAGGCTGGTAACTGGATGTGTAGGCATAACAGTGTGAACAGCTTCAACCACCCTGAAATGTTGAGCTTCAAGGGCAGATACTAATATAAGCATATGCAGAAAGATACACAGACATGTTCACTCTCACACACACACACACAAACACACACACACCAATACATGCACATCAACACACACACACACATACCGACACGCACATACACACACAGCACAGACCAGTGGATAGGGAAATCAAAGTGACAGGGCAGAGGAGAGAGAGGGGAGAGAAAGATTAGAGGAAATGAAAAGCGTAAAAAGGAAGGAGGGAAAGGGGGAACGAGAGGTGGAGCAAGGAGGAAGTGGACTAGACTCTAAAGCAGGCTACACCGGTCTTAGCCCATTGTAACAGCCATCTGATGGTAATCCATGCATGTGAATGGTAGTTAAGCATAGAAATTAGGCCAATAATGTGTCACAACGGAAATAATGTTTGCTTAAAAGAAGAAAAGAAAAAAAAAGTGTTTTGCATTTGTAACGTGTGTGTGTCAAATGACAAAATTGACCACCAAAGACTACAGTTCATTTAGTGATATTTTGTTTAGAGCCAACAGTGTGTTAGGCTTGAATACTTCTTCAAGTCTGCTCTACCTGTCATTAAAACAACACTATAGAGGACTGGACTTTTATGCCCCTCTGTGTCAACATTCAATGTCAGTTAGGCTGCACCCAGTTTAAATCAAAATGCCTAAAATGGTCATGTTCCTACCTAATCAACATTACATAGAGAAGTATCAAGCCTGCGGGGTATGCCTCAGCAATGGCTGACACTTCATTCTTCACCATATTACAAGTCATTATTTTAGCCATTATTTGAAGGCAAAAAATAAATGCATGGTGTTACTTTAAGTGTTACATGAGAACAAAAAAATCACTGAACATTTCACTTCTCTCTTTCTCTGTCTGACTTTCCATCTTGTCTCTCCATCCTCTCTCCCTCCATTTCGTCCCTCTCTCCAGAGTAGAGTGTCTGCCCCCCCCCAGCCCCCAGCCCCCAGCCCCCCTCCTCTCCCCCGATGTGTCTACTGGATGACCACAGCTCTGAGGGTGTCCAAACCAGGTAAGTATCGACAGCCAGCTCAGATGACACGGAGCCCAGCAGTCAATGCTCAGACTGAGACGCAGGCCAGGGGTCAATGACAAAAAGGTAGGAAGGGAGAGAGAAAGACACAGAGAGAAAAAGATTGAAAAGAGAACGATCACAAAGCAGAAGTGGCTGAGTGAAAGCACAAAAAAGGGATAGAGGAGAGTGAAAAAATAAACATGTGTGAAACAACAAAGATCGCTGGTGTGTGTCTGTATACTGTAAAAGATACGGAGAGACACCTCTTTGCCATTTAATGCCAACTCATATCATGTTATGCCGAGATGTCTTGATTAAACCTTCCTAATTGTGTATTAATTGAGTCAAGGAAATGGTGAATAGGGTGGAGGAGAGGGAATGCACAGAGGGGAGAGAACCCAAGAGAACACAGGGAGATACAGTGGGAAGAGAACACAGGAGAATGCAAGGAGATACAGTGGTAAGAGAACATAGAAGAACGCAGAAGAACACAGAGGGGAGAGAACACAGGGAGATACAGTGGGAAGAGAACGCAGGAGAATGCAAGGAGATACAGTGGTAAGAGAACATAGAAGAACGCAGGAGAACACAGAGGGGAGAGAACACAGGGAGATACAGTGGGAAGAGACCACAGGAGAACACATAGGGGAGAGAACACAGGGAGATACAGTGGGAAGAGAACACAGGAGAACATAGGGAGATACAGTGGGAGGAGAACATAGGAGTATGCAGGAGAACACAGAGGGTAGAGAACACAGAGACATACAGTGGAAAGAGAACACAGGAGAACACAGGGAGTCACAGAGGGAAGAGAACACAGCAGAATGCAAGGAGATACAGTGGTAAGAGAACATAGAAGAACGCAGGAGAACACAGAGGGGAGAGAACACAGGGAGATACAGTGGGAAGAGAACACAGGAGAACACAGGAGAACACATAGGGGAGAGAACACAGGGAGATACAGTGGGAAGAGAACACAGGAGAACACAGGAGAACACATAGGGGAGAGAACACAGGGAGATACAGTGGGAAGAGAACACAGGAGAACGCAAGAGAACACAGAAGGGAGAGAACACAGGGAGACACAGAGGGAAGAGAACACAGGAGAACATAGAAAGATACAGTGGGAAAGAACATAGGAGTATGCAGGAGAACACAGAGGGTAGAGAACACAGAGACATACAGTGGAGAGAGAACACAGGAGAACACAGGGAGTCACAGAGGGAAGAGAACACAGGAGGGTAGAGACCACAGGGAGATACAGAGGAAAGAGAACACGGGGAACACAGAGGGTAGAGAACACAGGGAAATACACTGAGAAGAGAACACAGGTAGAGAACACAGGAGAACACAGAGGATAGAGAACACAGGAGAACACAGGGAGATATAGTGGAAGGAGAACACAGGAGAACACAGTGGGAAGAGAACACAGGAGAAGTCTGAGGGTAGAGAACACAGAGGGAAGAAAAGAACATGGCAAAGCATCAGGTTGAAGATGTGAGTTGGTGAGAAAAAAGAAACAGTCTGAAAAAGTTACGACAGAGGAAATAAACACCAGGTGGGAATGAGCAGAATAATAGAGTATTTATTGTATTTTTTTCTGAAAATGTTTCTTTGAAGGTTACATATTGACTGTCTTAATGATCCCATCAGCCTACCTGTTAATGCTGGCTGGCTCAGGAAAGAAAGGCGTGTGTTTTTTTCCTTCCTGTGAAGGCGAAAAGAAAAGGCATTAAGGATATTTTGTCTGAAAATTCAACTAAAAGGCCAAGCGCACACACACAAACACACACACATACACACACGCATGTGTGTGTGTAAACAGTATATGTATCCCTGTACCCCGATTAATCTGATCATATGCATACAATCTGTTTATTCTAATCATTTTGGAGCATTGATCCTAGTCTCTTTGAACTTTACAAACAAAGGTTAGACATGAAGTGCAACTGCAAGCATAAAACACAAATCATATTTCCCCAAAAAGCACACACACACACACACACACACACACACACACACACACACACAAGTCTGGCTATTGACACCGAGGCAGAGTGTCAGTATGTATTGAACTCTAGCTGTAAGCATGTCCTCCCCTCTCCTCCCCCTCTTCCTCTCTCCTCGCCTTCACCTACTCCCTCCATTTCTGTCCTTCTCTACCTCGATCGGATATCAGTCTCTTTTCTTCTAATCATTTCCTTCCTTCTGGTCCCTCTCCTCTTTCTAACGTAATTATCTCTCATTCGTTTCTTCTCTCTCTCTCTCTCTCTTTCTCTCTCTCTCTTTCTCTCTCTCTCTTTTTCACTTTCTTTCCCTATCACTTTCTTTCTTCCCAAGTCACTTCATTCCTCTTCTCATCTGTGCCTCCTTCACAAGGTGTGGGCTGCTGTGGTCCTTTATGTTTTCTTCTGCTCCACTGTCGATGAGTAGTGATCCTCTTCTCTTTTGTTTGGGGCACAGTTGTTGTTTGTGTATTCTTTTGTTTTATCCTTTTGTTTTTGTTTTTATTATCTCCTGATCCTCTTCATTTACTGTGGTCTTTACTTTCCTTTCACAACCACAGCCACACAATACCTCCAAAAGTATCTCTGCTTTCGCTCCTGAATGGCTTCTCTTCGAAAGGAGACTCTACCAAAGTTAGGAAGGTGCATTCCTACTTTCAGTTGCCACTGACACTGCACAGTGCATGATAATGACTGAGGATTGATAATGATTGATAATTCAAAGTGATGATTAAAATGTTGAAGAGTAACAGTTTATTCATATGTATTTCCTAGTAAAAGATAAGGTAATCTACATATACACAATATGCTTTAAATAAATGGTATATGGTATATTTTAAGCATTTGTATGTGTAATTATAGATCCATTTGGATGAGCGCAAAGTTTTTAAATGAAAGGTTGTGGTGGTCATTGCTGTGATGTATGTATGATTACACATACAAATGCATTTTTAAGCATTTGTATGTGTAATTATAGATACATTTGGATCAGTACAAAGTTTTTAAATGAAAGCTTGCGGTGGTCATTGTGGTGATGTACAGAAGTATCTCAAATACAGGTTAATCCAACTCAGTCAGGATGATCAATCAAACAGTTGTGAAACTTTGTGACTTACTTTAAAGCAAAACATTGGATGATTTGGCCTATTGTGAGACTTTGGGAGTTAAAGTGTTATTGTTAACTCATTTACAGTGATAGAGGCCTGAGGAGACA
Source organism: Tenualosa ilisha (assembly GCA_015244755.2). NCBI lineage: Eukaryota > Metazoa > Chordata > Actinopteri > Clupeiformes > Clupeidae > Tenualosa > Tenualosa ilisha. Next base: position 2,652,974 of record PYXC01001172.1, on the reverse strand, counting down.
CAAGTACTTCCTTCCAAATCTTTATATTCTATTTGGCATTAGGTGGTCTACATTGGAAAAGCCAAAGCAAGTCTTTTTACAGTCTCTAAAACTGTGTGATCTGTTAATGGCCAACTGATGTACCTTGTGGTCTCTATAGTTAAAGTGCCTTGCATTCAAAGGTAAACTGTCTGTAGGCCAATGGTAGAAAATGTAATATTTGATTTGAAATGTGTAGCACACCTGGTTGCTTGATAATTAACATGTCTGTTATTCTGCACTCTTTTAAGGGGATTTTAATGGTAATATGAAATCAACCTATATCTTCAGCTTTGTAGCCTTCATGCTTAGCATTACTCTACTACAAACGCTAGTGCACCCTCAAACCAGGTTTCTAGTACTTTGCAAAAGGAGATAAACCCATGGTGTTTTCTCGTGTTCAAATTCAAACAGGAAAGGCTGCCACGCAGTGCCAAGGAGAAGGGAAAAGGAAAACATGTCTTTCATTACCTCCTGTTCTGTCTTCAGAGAAGTTTGAAAGGTCGTGAAAGTAAACAGAACGGGGCAATTTCAAAGAAACAAAGCTCATTGGCTGACAACCACCTTTCCTCAGAAAAGTTGTGAAATCAGCTTCCTGCCCCGCGCGCATGAACAGATGGTTGCCGGAATTGTCCTCGAGCGAAGTTCTAAAATTGTTTGCCAAGAACGCGGTTGAGGAGGCAAGTGGAGCTGTTTGCTTAAACTATTCCGTTTCGAAACAAACGCTTGTCAAAAGTGAATCGCATTTACCATATTCTCTGCCTAACATTCACACCACTATAGCTTATACCCATAACTCTACCGAATCAAGAAATGCACAGACCTATGCAATAGATTTATGGTGACCTGGTTATATTTTGCAGGTGGGATTTCGACAATTGCATCGGAGGTCTGAGTGGACGCTGTCCTTGGTGCTGAAATGACAGTAGCCTTGTCGATGTCGCCTCTACGGTACCTAAAATGTTACAGGTCAATCAAATTGCTATTCTGAAACACAATAAAATATCCAAATTGTAAACAGGCCAAGTATAGGTGAAAACGCTGGGATAAAACTGTTCACATCTCGTTAACGAGCATCAGAAATATCTGAGGCCTCATTTAGCTGCCGGACTGAGGAACATCCATTTCAATTAGGCGCTGTAATCCGCGGTGCTCCTCGGTGCTATGCACAGCTTGTTCAACCATGATACCAGCACTCGATACTTTGATCTGGACTGAGGAACCCTGACGCTCCTGCTCTTTGTTAAGGATTGTGAAGGAGCTAATCTGACTGACCCGGCGTAACCTTGACCACCTACACCACGGCCTTGGTTTTGGATCACTGTGCCCCGGACACAACGGCTTCCCGTGAGAAAAGCCTTGATCGTTTCATCAAATGCCGTCCAGCTGCGTACGAGCGCTGGCTGTCGACCTCCCACTAGTGGAGACAACAGCAAAGTCATCGATGCGAGATTTTGTGCAAACATTAACCAATAAACTCTCATCACTTGGACTGCATTCAGTTCAGAAACAGAACAGAGCAAATAAGATAGAATTGAGGCGTTTGGATAGGCTAATATGAGATGGATGGATGAATAGATAGATGATTTGGTAAACGGCGGGATGATGGAAAGTTTGCTGTCTCCGACAGGAGGCGAGTAGGAGTAAAATGTGTGAAGTCTGCAGCGGGGCTAATTAGAGGTTACGTTACTTGTCACTGCGTCCTTAATAACCGCAAGCTCATTACACTGCATTTTATAGGCCTATGTAAAAACAGAATAACGGGTGCATATTTTTATGATCGTTTCCTGTATGTGTGTGTGTATGAGGGGTGTGCGTGGGTGAGACAGAAGGCAGTAGCCTTACTCAGCTGATTTACTTGGAACAATGTATGGAATACAAGCTCAAAAGAGTCCGGTAAAGTGATCTTCATTATTAAATTAATGATTGACAACTAAGGCATCTTGGGCTTTTTGTACGACAAAACCACTACCAGAAACTACAGAGCTGATCACAGAAGAAGAACTGGGAAAGCATGTGTGAGGGAGGCCCTCAAACATTCCCTGCCACCCCCAACCCGCACAGATCTCCTCCAGCACCCCCCGCCCACCCCCATCTCTCTCTCCCTCTCTCTCTCTCTCTCCCCCTCTCTCTCATTCGCTCTCTCTCCCCCTCTCCCTCTTTCTGAAAAAAGAGCCAAGGAGCGCGACGCGGAGGGCCGCACATAGCTGATCAATATTCGATTTAGTTGCTAATTTAGGGCCTTTCTATAGCTGTCATCGCGTGATGTATGAGTCCTAACCCGAGGTCGCCGCGGAAAAGAAGAAGAAAAAAAGAAAGAAAAAAAATCAAACACCAGTCAACTTTTCACTTAACAATAGAGCGACTTGAATATTATTTATGGGCGAAAGCGCCACTTTATGGGTGAATTGCTCCTATCGCAGGTTGAATGATGAAGCGTCTTGTAAGTACACGACATCCAGGAATTGACACACACGAAAACACACAAAAAATGTAAACATGACAAAAATACACGTATACAGCCAGGAAAAATATTCGAGTTGAAAATATCCAGAGGTCCATTCATACCCTACTCTTCTGTAATAAAGATTAGACATTGAGTTAGCCATAATCTTCACAGTTCGCTACACTAATAGATGATACATTATGACACTCATCTTCAGGCCGGTTCATAATGATCATAGCATGCCATTACATATAAGGGATTTGTTTTACACAATTGTCTTTGAAGTTCCCAATATAATAAATGGATGTACAAAGTACTGTAAGCACGCCAAAAACAGTTCCTCACCAACACAGACACACACACATTCACAAAGACAGACACACGAGTGCGCTTTATTTCGCCACTTAATGTCTTCTCTATCGATCACTGTTCTCAGGATGTTATCAATAATTTGAAAGCTTGATTAACTTCAACGTTTCCATAACAATTCTCCGCGTTCATAGTCTCAGGAATTTTTAATTAACACTTGCTTAATTAGTTCGAGATCGTTTAGGAGTAAGACGCTTTGTTTGGGGGAGTGGGGGGTAGGTTAGAAATTAACATAAAATCTCGGCTGATAAATTGATATATTATCAGGAAAGAAGTGTTGTAGGAATTTCTTAGCGGAACGGATCATAAACAGACATCCATCAAGTCTCGGCAGCTCTAGACAATGTATAATTCTTTAAAGATATTATTTAATTATTTTGAGGCCCACACGTTCTTCCCTTTCACAAATAGAAATAATGAATGCCACCATCCCATAATGTCTACTCCTTTTGAAGTGGAAAATTAAATAGCCTGAGCAGTCTCCAAGAAATATAAGGCCATTGAACAATGAAACAATTAGGACAATGGTTTATTCGTTTATCACTCAGCAGTGATTGTTGTAGGCCCTCTTATAAAAAGTAGACTACTGAAAGCCTAATGTTTGAACTCATTAGAGAGGGGTCTTTAAAGCATTTGGCAGATGAAGTCTATACTGGATATGCATGTCTACTGTGCAGTATTCCCGTCACCCTATCAGGACTATGGCATTGGAGTCAGCCTTTCATTGAAGGTGAGGTGTGATTAAAGCTACCGGCTCATACATCTTAATTGTAATGCACATTACTATTAGGCCTGTGTGAGCACGACCTAATGGAAGAGGAGGGCTGTTCGCAGTCATTCGCCCCCAGCTGGAGAACTATGGCTTCATTGAATGTCAGCACAGTGCAATGAGCAGTCACATAGGCTACTAAAAAGCAGCAGTCTTGGCTTTTCTGCATGCTGCAAGCAGGGAATGCTTTTGCATAGCAGATACACCTAAAATACAGTTAAATTGCAGATGCACTAGTAGTTTGGGGACCTCTTTGCTATGTGTGTTTGATTCAGAAGGTGTACGTTTCGTTTGGTGATGCCTGTTATCTCAGCTCCTTCTTTACTCCCTTAGTATTTCTGATGGCTGAGAGTTGTGGATTATCACCAGGCTAAAAGAACTGAGACCGTAGTTTCTGCCATTCTGTCTCCTGTGAATGAGTTCTTCAGCCCCCCCCAGGGCAAGCTGTTGGAAGGACTTCCTGTCCAATAAACAAACTGTTTCAACAAATTGCAGATAAGGCGCCTTGGCAGGTGCAATTGACTATTGTGAGACAACTTTGACACCACATGCCTTGCCAAATCCCCTATGATACGTTACTTAGCACTTTGGCAGGTGTGTACGACTAACTGCAACTTGTTTTTGTATTCACTACAGATGGAAAGGTGGGTGGATTCAGGAAAGGTAAAATGATTGCTATTAAACCGTTCAGTTTTTTTTTTTTCCTGACCTTACAATGTAGACATTGTAAGATCTACCGTGTATGAAAGGTGATATGAAAACCTTTTTATGTAATTTCTTAGAGGTTGCTGCCAAGTGATAATAGAGAAAGTGCAAGATAGAAAAATACTGCACTTGCATATGTGTATAAAACAGCTGGTGTGTGCTGAACATTTCAAATGTCATGTTTACGTTCATGAGCTAGGCTTACTTACAGACTACAACACCATGCAGGGAGTCTCACAGGATTAATAGCATCAGTATTAGAACAAAATGTCTGTCAATGTAGTCAATGCAAATCAAACCAGAAAATCTGAAATCCAGTTTGCATAGAGTGGCATGTTTACAAACGTGAAATATGTGACTTGAAGTCATGCACGTCTCGCCAGTAACAGCAGAGGCCTAATGCGTGCTGTCACTGTGCGGTGGTCCTGGAAACCAGGGGGTTGTAATGAAGTTGTGATGAGTGAGCGCACCTCATGTCAGCCAGTCATTAAAAAGGCAAGCTCAGTCTCCATCACACCCCGCTTCCCCCACGCCGTGTCGGGTATGGCAGCATAGGGCCACAGAGAATAATTGCATGTTAATGGGAAAGGGGTGTGAGTGTGTGTGTGTGCGTGTGTCTTTTGTGAGTGTGTGGTGCTGGAGTGGTGGGGGGCACAGAGGGCTTGGCTGAGTGGAGGATTACGGAGGTGGGGAGGAAAGGGGGCGACTGTGTGAGCAAGAGGGAAAACTACAGGGTCATTATTTACAGCTGAGATTAGTGGGGCTGACCGACCTATGCCAGGCATGTAGACACGTGCCGGAGAATGATTGACAGAGGTGTGTGTTCATGCGTATGTTTGTGTGTGTGTGTGTGTGTGTGTGTGTGTGTGTGTATGTGTGTGTGCGTGAATGCCTGTGTGTGTGTGTGTGTTTGTGTGCGTGCGCGTATGCTTGTGTGTGTGTGTGTGTGTGTGTGTGTGTGTGTGTGTGTGTGGGAGAAAGAGAGAGAGAGAGAGAGTGGAAGGGGCTTATGAGCGGAGAGAGTAAAGGAGAATGGGGAGGAGATAGGGGGATCCCTTTCAGATGCTAAGCTACAGCAAAACAGCCTCAGTGATGCTTTTCAGAATCAAAGTCAAAACAAACATGCAAGTAAGCAAACAAACCACACAAATGACTAAACCTGCGTCAGACTGATAGCTAGACAGATAGATAGATAACCAGATCTACAGTATGTGTGTGTATGTGTGTGTGTGTATGTGTGGGTGTGTGTGTGTGTGTGTGTGTGAAGGGGGAGTAATGGGGATGATGGGGGTGAAGAAGCAGTCATACTTAGCAGCATGACAAGAAAGAGGAGAAGAGAGGGAGGAGGAAGAAGACAGGAGGAGAAGAAAGAAGTGGAGAGGGATAACAAGGTAGGAGGGAAGTTGAAGGAAGAGAGGGATAAGACAGAGATGATGGAAGAGAGGGAGAAGGAGAGAAGAGTCTGGAGCAAAACTGGAGGAAGTGGAGGAAAGGAGGATTGGTAGACTAGAGATGGAAAAGGAGAGGAGAGGAGAAGAAGTGAAGAGTGATCAGGAAAGAAGGAGAGGATGTAAAGGAGAAAATGAAAGGAGGAATAGAGAAGAGAGGAGGAGGAGAAGAGGAAGGAGATGGAAGCAGGTGGTGCCCAGCTCCTGTGCCTGATGGCTCCCCATGGCTGCCCCTGTACTCCCAGCACTCCGCATCTGCAGCCCCTCTCATTTACCTCACCACTGCTCTCTCTATATATCTATCTATCTCCCTATCTCTCTCTCTCTCTCCTTCTTTCTCAGTCGCTCACTCTCTCTCTACCCCCCCCCCCCCTCCTCTTCCCTTCCAGCAAGAAACAGCATTGCCCCACGATGCCTGGACTCAGGAGGCTTCTCAAGAAAGGGGGGAATCACCAGATCCGAGGGGGGTGGTGTGTGTGTTGGGGGGTGGGGGGGGGGGGGGGGGGGGGCACGAGTGGGAGCAAGAAGGAAAGAGATGAAGAGAGGGGGGGGAGAGAGAGAGAGAGAGAGGAAAAAAAGGTGGAGGGGGAAGTGGTGAGGAGATTGAAGCGTTTCTAATTTAAATAAACCCTCTAGCAGACTAAAACTGGCAGCCAGCTTCCCCTCTGTGCAGGAAAAGAAAGAAAAGTAAAGAAAGGAAAGGGGGGTAGTCAGGGGAAAGGGAAGGAGAAATAGATGGAGGGATATAGAGATGTCTCCATGTGTGTTTGACTGTCTGAGTGGAAGAGCGGTGGTTGGAGGAGGTGTGTGTGTGTGTGTTTGTGGGGGGGGGGGGGTTTAAATGAAAGAGAGCGAATGAGATGAGAAGGAGAAGGAGCGGTCACAGAGAGAGAAAGAGGAGCGCATATTGAGATGAGACTTTGGTCAGAGACAGGATGTGGGGGTGGTGGCAGAGAGGCCGAGAGTAGCAGAGAAGTGTGAAAAGTTTGGGGCCGAGGAAGAGAAGGGAGCGTAATTGATAGGGAGGGCAAGAAAAGAACCACGGTGCTCCCCTGGTGGCCCTTGCAGACCTCCCCACCCCCAACACACACATGCAGACACACACACACACACACACACACACACACACACACACACACACACACACACACACTCATCCCAGTACCTCTCAAACACATACACACAGACAGGCTGCCTCTCAAACTGTCTCTCAGCTCTAGGGCTACCACTGCCTCTCCCATCAAAGGTCGGGTAAAGTTTTCTAGAAATCTCCCAGACACAGCAGGACTGCCACAACAACAGCCTCAAACAACAACACCTTCATAAATGTTACATAAACTCAGCACCAAATATTGTTTGTTGAGGTTTACAAAATACGCACAATAGCTCCTGCTGTTGGAGACAGAAGTGAACACATTGTGTAGACGTCTGTAATAATATTCATTTTAAAGTAAGATTGGTTGTATGGGGTTGCTGTATGAGCATGCTTGGAAAGTCAAAAAGCATTTTAAATGTTTATTTTATCAGTATGGTAATTTTATGGTTTGAGGAAAATGTTCGCCCTAACAGTGAAAAGAGTTAAAGCATGACTTGCAGGTGTTGATTCAAACAGGCGGTGGTAAACGCTATGTAGATCCGGGCCGTGGATTAAAACATGTGTCAAAGAGAGAGAGAGACAGGGAATATGACACGCATCCAATATTTGACAAGATAGGATTACACAGTCTCCCACTACAACGGCACGAGTGTGTGAGAGAGCGAGACCTGCGTCTGTTTGTGTATACACACGGGGCAGTGTGTATGTGTTTGCGTGTGTGTGCGAGATAGAGAGAGAGAGAGAAGGAGGGGGGACTCACGCTTTCTATTTCCCTCTGTCTCACTCGCGCGCAAACACACACACACACAGACACACACACAAACCGAAGAACTGGCTTCGGCTTGAGCGGCGCTCGAGTGGAGCGGCGACGCGGGGAGAACCATAAATCTTCATATAGCGGCTGTTTTGATTAATGCAGCCGAGTCGAGCTAGGGGGCTGGACCTATCCCATTACGCCCTAATGGAAGATGGAGCGGCGCTGTCTCCACCACTAGGCCCCTGTCATTTGTTCCACTTTGCAGTCCATTTGGCCGAGAGACTACAAGCCACTCCATCAAAAATATTTTCAGAGTTAATTTCCGCCCGCTTAATTCGCCTTGATTCGGATTGCGTATCGAATGGCAGGATCGATTTTCGCCTGGCGTCTAAATTAAATAAAAGAGGGGGGTATACTTTAAGACTGCGCTTTCTTTCTTTTCTCTTTCTCCATTCTTTCTCTCTACCTCCATTTCCAGCTATCCTTCACTTTGGGTCCCCCTTCATTTTTTCGTTGCATCTCATTTCCCTCTTTCTGTGGCTCTGATGATGTTAGGGGGTGGGGCGCGACACTGATCCTACGCTGTAGTTACAGATCAGAAGACTGATGGGTTGGGAAGATGGATTTATAGATTCGTTATGAATGGTACACTGACATAAACAAAGACATGAGCTGCATGCAGTACGGATGTTTTGACAAGACATAGTACTGCACTATTTGCGAGTGTGGCGGCGGGGATCACATATTCCATCCAGAGTTTTGAGACACCACAGAGAAATAAACAAAACAAAACAAAATGATCACATCATACAAAATACAAATCGGAAAAGTGAAGCAAGAATTGAAGACATGCTAAAAGTAAGTTAAATTAGGGGCATGGGACTTCTGGAAGGGGCGAAAAAAATAATAAGGAGAGAAGTAAGCCCACCACAAGAGGAGAGAGAAAAAAGAAATGGAAAAGAGGTAAAAAGCGCAGTGACAAATTGGTCGAGTGTGTCGCGAATTCCCTTTTAGATTTAAAGCCGCGTGTAGCCTATCGTCATATCTTTCCAGAGTAATTTATTTTCTCATTTCTCTCTCTCCCTCAGTCCCTCTCTCTCTGAATTTATCTGTTGGCCCCTGCGCGCGCTCCAGTCACGTGCGATTGAAGAGGGAAAAAAGTCAATAAAAGTCTCCAGCGACAACTGTTTCCCCCGTCGGCCTATAGCGTCTCCCCAACACTATCTCTTTCAGCCCATTGTTTTTGCCCTGTTACCTTGATAAAACTTTCTTTCACTCAGCATGTGTTAGCTTCACGTTGACCAGTGTCTTTTTCTTACCCCAAACATTAGACATGGCCTAATTTAAGCCTTAACTTAGCCTACTACTTTTAATGGAGATAGCGGAGAAGCTCAATGGAGCCACTTATTCTTCAGGTGTTGAATATTATAACTTGCTGCACTCAACACTGCTTGAGATCTGTGTAAAAATATGTTGGAGTAGGCTAATGAAATAGCATAGACGTTACCTACAGAATCTATGATAGGCCTATACAATGGCATTCTGTTTATCACAGAAGTTAATAGCAAGACTCAATAATAGTTAACCCCCAGGTCATTCCTGCTGGTCCTGCTTTCCCTATGGTGAGGAGCTGTCACAAAAGCATCTATTAGCTAGATAGCACACTTTGTGCTCCATATCAGTGGTGACCTAAACCTTCTCCTATATGAGACCAGTAAAGCCAGTCTCTCCACTCGCCACTTCTGTTTAGGGACCCACATCAGTTATTGTCTGATTCTTAAGAAAAAGTGCCCTGGCCCAGAATAAATGAAACAAATACACAACACACAGAGTCAACAAGCCTCTGGTAAGAAACACACTGTGTCAATATTAATCTCACTGACAGAAGATCGAAAGATAGCATCTGTCACACATCATTCTCTCTCTCAGCTGTCTGACTGTGGGAGGTAGGGAAGAAGGGAGGAAGAGAGGGACAGAGACAGAGAGAGAAAGACAGATGGAGGTATGAAGAGTGGGAGTTTGTGTGGGGGGACAGACGGGTACAGGTAAGTGCAGGAGATGGAGGGTCTGTGGAGGAGAGAGGAAAAGTGATGGACGCAAGAGGAAAGTCTATTTTCCGGAGTGTAACAAGGAACAACACACTGCATACATGAAGAGAACAAGAGAATGAGGCCTATGAAGGGAATACACAGGGGAACATTTTATGCATTTTATGAGCATCCAATGGCTGTCATTGAGGCAGCATTCTCTCCCTGTCAATTTCCTTACTGTGTCCTCTGTTTAATTTATGGGCCTAGTTCAAGACCTCTGAGTGGCTCCTCAGTCATTGGAGTCAGGCGGCTCAAGAAGAACAGGCTAGAGGACTGTTTCCTACTCAATTCTCCAGAGGAATAGTTTGGTAATGAACAACAGTAGTAGTATAATATAGGGTCTAGCAACCCTCTCTGGTTCTAGACTTGAATGAAGCGTCATGACAAGTATCTAAAATTTGAAATTGATATAATTTACTAGACAACATGGCAGCTAACGTCTCAGCATCCTCTCTAAAAGCTGATATGAGCGTACAGCAGCCCAAAGTGATTCTGTGAGAGAAAAAAATGGTGACATAATTTGGTATTTTTTTTTTTTGTCAGTGACTGTTTACATGCACTTCGGTATCCCGAATATGGGGCTTATCCTGGTTTTGATCACATTTGATCATAAGTGCATGTAAAAACAGTGAGTGTGTGTGTAAAACACTGTAACAGAAATGATATTTTGTCCTTTGCAGTTAATATTGAACATCTTTTAGAACTAAGACGGTACCCAGACAGTAAAAAAAAACAACCAAAGTGTGAACCATCATGCCAAATGACACGCAGATTCGTGAAGGCTGCCCACTGATTGGGGCCTGTTGTGTGCTTCACCTCACTGCGTGTTCACTGTGTGATGTGTATGTCACTAATTGATGGATTAGTTAAATCCAGACACTGAATTTCCTTATGGGTTCAAAAGTGTGTGTACTCTTATACCTATACAAAAGGGGCATGATCAGTAATGTCAGTGTGGCAATGGAATGCATTTGAAGCTGTTATGCTAAGGTAAAAGAATTGCATTATGTTGCATAAAATATGGGAAGCATGTAAAATGATAAAACTTTATCTATACCTTATCTATAACTAATCTATAAATTTACCTATAAAGTATATTTGAATGCATCTTTGACTGACCAAAGTGCACTAGAGTTCATGATGATAAAAGTACATGTACATTATATATTTTTTTTTTCCAAATTAAGTAGCCTATCAAATCAATGCTTTTTCATTTTTAAAAAATTATGTCCTTTTCATCTTTAGAAGAGTGGCCAAACAAAAATTAACAGTCACTAGCCATTTATTCTCCTTTGCATTTGCATAAAAAGACTTGTGTACCCCCAAAATAAGTGTTACATTTGAATAATATTACAATAAGGGCTCTGAACAAACTGTTAAAAGGGTCTCTATTCTTTCCCAAATCATACCTCCCTGATTTTAGTGGCATTGTCAAGCCGTAAGGTGTCTTTTGGACAATCCAGTCATGAAATTAATGGCTGAATCAATCATTCCACTGTACAGTTAGTAATGTAGAGCAGAGAAAGATGTCCCTGTCCCTGTTCCTCAGTGTGGTCAGTGTCGTTCTATACTCTATAGGTCATTCTAAACTATAGGTATAGGTCGTTCTAAACTGTACTAGCCCTCATTATTATTTTCTTAACTCTCAACTGTTTCTCCAAATCCGTTTGTGCTTATTAGCCTCTTCCACCACCCACAGTGCTGCTCTGTTCCATCCTTCATCTCCTCTCCTCTTTTGCCCCTTCTTCCACCACGAGTCCAACCACATCCCTCACAAGCTGCCCGTTTCCTCCTCTGCCGTCTCTACGCCTCTCCCTCTTCCTCCTCTCTCCCACAAATCCTTGCCTGCTCTGCTCGTCCACTCCACCCACTCCTCTCTCTCTCTCTCTCTCTGTTATACTCTCTTTTCTTTTGTGCTCTATCTCTCCGTCTCTCTCTCTCTGCTGCTCTTTCGCCTGTGATGAATGAGCCTGTCTGTTGGGTGCAGTTCATATTTACTGAGCAGGGGTGCGCTGACTGTCAGCTTGCCTCCCCCCTCCACAGCTCTATCCCCACGCTAAACAGACAGAGGGAAAGGTTAGGCTGGGGCAGAGGAGAGGAGAGAAGGAGAGAAGGAGAGAGGGATAGTAGAGAGGGGATAGACAAGGAGAGATGGGGGTTGTGGGAGCAGTAGTGGTGCAGTAACATGGAAGCCAAGGAGGTCTAAAAGAACTACCTGTGATTCCAACGACATGAGTGGGAGAGGTAGACTGAGCAATAGATATAGTGACTTTTGTATTTGTTTGTGTGGGTTTGTGGGGCAAATGAATGACAAATTCCTCCATTCACTTCTGTTAACTATTAACCTCCCACCACCCTTACAGCTCACACACACACACACACACACACACACTACCTATACCACTTCCCGCAGTGCCTCTTTGTGAGAGATCGAAGAGGGATTTTTATCACCATGGTTCTGGACCATTTTGGCCATGCAATCAAAGCTTCTGCTATTAAGGCCTCTTAAAAAAAAACAGCAGCAAAATTATACGCCATTTCATCTATACCCACACACTGTTCATACACTCTTACACACACACACACACACACACAAAAACGAGCATGCAAGCACTTCTCTCCATCTCACTCTCAAACACAAGGAGTGTTTAAAAGCACAAAAAAAAAGAAAGAGAAAGTGGTGGGCTGACCTGTGTGTTTGACCCTCTCATGAATGAGAGAAGTGGATCTGGGCTAGCCTGAGTCCAAAGGGGATACAGAAAAGAGCATCGCAAAGCCCCCGCGGACCCCCGGCAGGCGCCTGGCTCTTCCCACACACACTGACCTGCGGGGCTGCACCATGCCAGAGGCGGCGTAGCGTGACGACACCAGTGACACCGGTGCAGCTATTCAGCAACGTGTTCCTCCTTGCCAAATTGACAAAGGCAGAGACAGTAAATACAGTGAAAATTGGATGGTGCAAATTACATCCACTATATCCATGCCACGCAGAGTGAAAAAAAGAAAAGGAAAAAAAATCAGGACAGAAAAAAAAACCAAACAGAGCAGATATTTATGGGATCCAATGTTGGAGTAATTCAATTTTTGCCCTGAGCCCAAAATCCTAGTGGCTGTCAATCAAAACAAACTATATTTTTGATAGTCATTTAAGATAACATGCTGCATCCTTGTTGATATATTTAGCACTTAAACAGCACAATATGTAGTCCTCTTCTTATGTCTGCTGTTAGGCCACTATAGCCTATTCCACTACAACATTATATTTTATCGTACTGTTTTCACTACACAGTAGCAATACAGTAGCCAGTCTAAATACAAGTCAAAGGCACTGACTATGTGGTAAATGTCTCCTAAGGTAACCTTATAACAATTGGTTTAGTCTTTTGAAGAAATAAACACACAGTTCTATTGTATAGACTCAAATATCTCATCTGTAACAAAGAGAGATTTTTTTGGCTCACAGGCAGAGGCATGTTGTTGAACAAACAACATGGCTGCCAACACCCTTAGTGCCACTCCCCCCTCAAAAACACATGCTTATTTATTCTTGGAGAGATTCGTTGTAGAAGGTGTAACAGGCTCTGTGTGCCCTCAGGCCCGATCAAGGAACGGCGTGTGAGAGAGAAAACTAGAGAGACAGATGGCCTAGCTTCTCACTTTAAATTCCCAGATGTCTCTGAGGACAGCTATCTGTTTCCCCCTGGTGCCTCAAAGAAGGAACTACTCCCATTAGTACTCCCTGGTGACGGCCCCGGCAGGGCAGCCAACTTATCTGCATTACGGCAGCTCAAGGGGACAAACGGTGTCACATCCGCCCAATATGATTGTAAGCATAAGGACGGTGACGTGCCGTTAAAAATTTCCATAGGCATTTGCCCTCATTTTTCGCGGATGCATATTCTCTTTTCCTCCCTGATGACCTGATCTCGAACTGTCCATCTTCCTTCAGCGCTCCATCGAAATGCCCGAGAACACATTTCGTGCGCAATCCATCTCAATTTTTAAAATCTATTACCTTTCTTTGTACAACCCGCTCACCCCTCTGCCCGATCTTTACCAACCGCGCTTGTTCTAACAATTATTATGACTACAGCAACACACACACATTGAGAGAGAGAATTAAAGAATACACTGTGCCCATTCATCTCTCCAACCCTCCCCCTCACGAAGACATCAGGCCTCCTAAATGAAAAATGGACACGCTTTAAGAAGTATTGATTCCAGCTTTAAACAAAGGTACACTCAATATTATTTAGCTCTAAATACATCTTTGTTATCTGTGTTGGAGTGCCAGTTACGGCCCTGTCCTCGTAATCACAGACATAAAAATAATAGGCCAATTCCCCATGAATTAACCGAGACAGGCTTGTTTTGGGGCCTTGACCGAGTGATCCATCTCCTCCGTCTCGTCTAGCCTAGTCGCCGAGAGAAAGAATGAGTGAGAAAACGTCTGAGAGCATAGGAGTTTGTTGCCAAAGAGCGATATTTTTGCCCTATTAAATCCAGAGGTTTTAACTGCGCACAGCACGGAAAACTATGTAATCTGGGAATTGCGCTTATTTTCAAGGACAGTTGATGATCGTTCCTGATACACATGAAATAGTTGTTATCAGTGAAGCTAAGTAATATTATATGATTTGGCCATTCAATTTGTCCCTAACAGATAAAAACAGCAAAGACCATTAAAGGCAGGCAGCTAATTTGTTTCTTCCAAGACTTATGAGGTTGCACGTAGAAAGCAGTAGAAGTAGAAAGACCTTTTTTGGCCTTATTATGCATCCATTCTAAGTGGGTTTAACAATTCAAGTATGAAAAGGTGCTGTTCTCGTCCCTATATGATGGCAACCTCCCAACACCAACCACCACCAACACATGACTCTCCAGCTTCAGGTGAAAATCCCATCAATGCCAATGAACTGACGAGAGCAATGCATGGAGGGAACCAAGGAAGCACAAAGGAGACAGACAGACAAAACCTTGGTGTCACTGCCTGACGGACATCTGGCATACAAAACTAGAAGCCTATGTTATATGCACTATACAATCGTAGATGACAAATAATAGAGGATTATACAGTAATAATTATTAACCATTAATATTTAAACGATAAAACTATTATTATTATTATTATTAATATAACAATAATAATAATAGCACTACTACTACTACTAATAATACTAATATTTTCAATTTATCTAATGCACACAACAGGCAACATATTAAATTATTCTGACATAAATCTGCTTTTTTCATTTGTTTATTCATTTCTTGACTAGATACAATACAAAATTAACGATTTAAAACAATTAGCACTTTTTTCTCTGCGTAAATCTGTCAAGAATAAATTACATACCAGTTGATTGTAGGTACTAAGCTTTGCATGTCATGTCACAACATTAATAATAAAGATTTAGTGAATAGTACATTAAATGATCACTGAGATGACTGAAGAACAAGGCTTTAAATTCATTAGAAATACCTCCACACGCAGCTGGTTAACAATCTTCTCCAAATATGATACTTTCAAATGAACAATCAGTACTTTGGTATTAAAACTGATCAGTCATGCAGCGATGGAGAACTAAACTGCAACATCAAAAAAAATCTAATTCGGTTCAGCTTTCATACAGTAACAGAATATAAATGTAACTGTATTAATTGTATTAACTTACATTTTCATTAAAAAAATAGGTGATGGCTGTTTCAGGCACTCCACCAAGCGCCATCTTCCATGGTGCAAACGAAGGCCTATAGCATCACATCACACAATCACTAAAAACAATATTGTAACAGTTCCACTGACTGTCAAACCATTAATTGGCGATTCAAAGCCAGTAATCACTTCCACAGCCCTATATATACATATATATATCTATTTTTTTTAAATACACAGGCCTTTGGGTAGGAGGCATCATTGAAAAAGTTTGTGGTGTTAGTGTCAGTAATAACCTGAAAGTGCAGTCAAAAAGCAGCCTTGAATCTGTCCAAACCTGCATTTTTCTGTTTTCTGTCCTTGAGAGTAACAAAAAGATAACATCATGATGCCCACTGCTGTTTGCCGGCCTACTTATCCCTCAGTGGCTCTTGCGGACGTGCCCGCTGAGGTGGTGTGCCCGGCTGAAGGTGAGCGGGCACTGTGGGCACAGGTAGGGCCTCTCGCCGGTGTGTGTGCGCATGTGCACCTTAAGGTGCTGCACCATGAGGAAGCCCTTGCCACACTCCTGGCATTTGTAGGGCCTCAGCCCTGAGTGGATTCGCCGGTGCTTGCCCAGGTCGCCCGAGTTGTTAAAGCGCCGCGGGCAGTCGGGGCATGCATACGGCTTCTCGCCGGTGTGTGTGCGGCGATGCTTGGTGAGGTCACCTGACTGCACGAAGCTCTTTCCGCACTCACCGCAGGCATACGGCCTCTCACCCGTGTGAGTGCGCTGGTGGTTCTTCAGGTGGGCCACGCGGGTGAAGCTCTTACCGCAGACGGTGCAGTGGTACGGACGCTCGCCCGTGTGCACGCGCAGGTGCACCTTGAGTGCGCCGCCGTCGGCAAACTGCCGTCCGCACTCGCCGCACTGGTGCGTCTTCTCCTTGCTGTGCGTACGCTGGTGCACGCGCAGGTTGCCCATGATGGCGAAGGCCTTGCCGCAGTCGGAGCAGCAGAAGGGTTTCTCGCCAGAATGGCTCCGCAGGTGGTTGCGCAGGTCCGAACGGTGGCCAAAGCAGTGTCCGCACTCGGGGCATGGGAAGGGCTTGACACCCGTGTGCGTGAGCAGGTGAGAGTTGAGGTGCGTCATGCGGCCGAAGCGCTTGGCGCAATGGGGGCAAGCGAAGGGCCGCGTGCCCGAGTGGATGCGCGCATGCTTGTGCAGGCTGCTGTTGTCCACAAAGCGTCGGCCGCAGTCCGAGCACGCGTACGGCCGTTCGCCGGTGTGCGAGCGCGCGTGGATGCGCATGCTCTGCATGGTCCTGTAGCCCTTGCCGCAGGTAGGGCATCGAAAAAGCAGATCCTTGCAGTCAGGGATGCTTTCGGTTGGACCTTCAGCTTCTACTTTTACACCATCCTCTTTCACGGCGTCCACTTTCACACTGTCCGTTTTCATGTCATCAGTTGCCGTTTCAGCTTCAGCTTTCGGCACTGCTTTGGTCCCTTGCGGATGGCAGCGGTGTGGACCCTGGCCCCACGTGCCAGCAAAGCCCTTCCCGCAGCGGGCACAGCTCAGTTGCCCATCAGTACAGACGGTGTGTAACCGGTGCCATCGGCGGCAGTGCTTCTGGAGACTGGCCATGTAGTGGAAGCTTCGGGCACACTGTGGGCAGGTGTGACGCTTGCGGGGCGGAGGTGCCAGGGGCTTGGGGTGCACCTGCCGTTCGTGGGCCTGGAGCTGCCGGAGGGTGAAGAAGCGTCTGTTGCAGTTGGGACACGGGACCATTTGCCGGAAGCCCTCCGGAGCCTCGGCCGCCTGCTTCTCCAGGAGCGCATTGTATGCCTGCTGATGGGTCCACTTCATGTGCTTGTCCAGGTAAGAGTGGTCGGTGAAGGACATGAAGCAGTGTGGACAGGGGTAGAACTCACCAGAGTGGACTAGGAGTGTAGAAGAAACAAAAACAGATGAGGATAAAGTCATGCAAAATATGCTCACATTCACACTCATTCTTATAATGTCAAACACAGAAGAACAGAAGGTGCATTCTCAAGGAAGTTCAAGTCATTTGTCCTTCTACGTACAATAAGGATGTTTTGTCTTCCACAGAAAAGTTGTGCCTCTGTTTCTACAACAACTTTGGGGTGTCCCTGAGTGAACAGCCCTGGGAAAGTTTTAATACAAGTTTTTCACATGTTATTCATGCCATTTAATCATACTATTCATATAAAAATAGCAATATATAAACTAAATGCCAGAAGAGAGCAAAGAGTGTCTGTGGACATCATTAACCACATGTGGCAAAATTATTGCTTACAAGAGGCTTCTAATACTGACGAAATGGAACTTTGAGAGGACAAACAGCTGGAGTATCGAGGAGACACAACAGATCTAATAAATTAATGATCAGTAATAGAGACAATGGATTAAGCAGAAGATTTTCTCTAGAGCAATTTTTTTAAAATAGAATCCTTATCAACTTTGTGAGTAGGCCTGTGAGCGTTTTATAGATGCACTACAGAGAGCATCCTGACCAGAAGCATTACTGCGTGGCTTGGAAGTTGCGCTACTACAAAACAAAAGGCATTGCAAAGAGTCGTGCACACAGCACAAAGCATCTGTAGACGTGATCTGCCCTTCATCCAGGACTTGTGTAAGAGGCGATGCATCAGGAAGGCCAAAACAATCAGTAAGGACCCCAGTCATCCTAGTCATGGACTTTTTCAGCTTCTACCATCTGGCAAGCGATATCGTAGTCTTAGGGCTCAGACCACCAGACTCCAGAACAGTTTTTTCCACCAAGCGATAAGGCTTACGAACACTGAAACAATGACTGCACAAGCCTGTGCTGTCAGTCTTCACTACAACAGTTTCCTCTCTCTCGATACTTAACATACTATTTATAAAATTTGCAAAAAAACAAGAATTTTGCTCTCTTATACTAGTACAATGAGATGTAATAAAGACTATCTTGAATCTTGAACACATGTCCAACACATTTCAAAATGAAGGCTATCTTTAATGACTTGTGCATGGATGGAACATAAATGATGACCATTTTTTGTTGGCAAACATTCCGTTCGCCAGCATTCTCCAAAACCTCCTAGTGGAGGGAGAAAGCTTCCAGACACCATCAGATAATTCTACAGTAATTCTACATTTTAGAATTTTGATCTATCAGATGTATATTAAATGACATTTAACTACAATAGCGATCCTGTGTGCCTTTTAGTGTTTAAAATTTTGTGGACGTAACAAACACTTTTTACAGAAAAATGCTTTACCCTATGGTAAACTGGCTAGTAACGTCACCAAGCGTTGTCAGCCAACAAGCTAGCGGGTTATTGGGTGATGAGTTGGGCTTTTATGCGGAGTTTTAACAAAAGTGTGATTGTTTGCCTTGACAAGAGCCAAGACAAAGTCGTTGAAATTAAGTGATAGGTAAAGTAGCATTATTAAGACTGGAACGAATGTCTGCCTCCAGTATGACGTTGCTTCAAACGGTGTTTATTGTAGCTAAGTTAGCAGGCCTTTTGGAAATGGCTGCGAGAAGATGAATCAACCAACGTCTTCCATTTCAGTCCTACCTGTATCCATGGATCCAGCATCTTCAGATGCCTCCTGCTTAAGGTCTTGATCTCCATCGTCCTCTCGCTTAACAGACCTTCTTAGATCTGCCTCTTCTGGTTGCGAGATTTCATAGTCTGATTCTGGTTCTGCTTTTATTTGCATAGCCCACGACTCACAGCCCGGCTCTTGCTTTGGAACGACAGCTTCCGATGGACAGGGCTCTGCAGATGTTACCTCCTCTTTGACTGTCTGCGACTCATGACTCGGTTCTCCTTTAATCTTTATCCTGTCAGGACGGCTGGTTTCGTACTTGACAAGTTCATCCACTTGAGGCAAGCGTTCTAACTTTACTAATACTTCAAGGTTGCTCTTGTGGCCTGTTACCCCATTCCTCTTGCGGGACAGAGATTTCTTTTTCGCTGATGTGACTTTCATTATGTGGGACCTTTTAATGACTGCTACATCCGCTTGTTCTCTGCACTCACCTGAATAAAACTACTACAAACACTTGTTAGCCTTAGCCTTAGCCAATGGTCAGTCCTCCCTTTAAACTAGACAACTGGGATAAGAAGGCTGGAAGTGTCAAATCATGCGTATGAAGGCACTAACGTTACACAAATGAAAGCAACCAAAGGCCTGCTCTGAACATTCATAGAACCTGGCAGACATTCATCTTGAAAAACAAGTGGGGGTTCAGAACATAAACGTACTTCCATAAAACATGGGTAAACATAAGTAACCTACTCCCATTCTCTAGTTAGTAGCCTAAGTGGGCTTAGCTAGCTAGCTAGCTAGCTGGCTGAACAAAGTCTTATTGTCTGTCAGCCCACTGATCTGTTTTTAACATGCAAGTATCCAATTTCTCACGGTCAGTCTTGCCATGTCCACCCCTTGCGATGACACTGAAAGTGAAGACACCATGGATCCATACGGTAACCACTCCTATGCGGTAATGTAACACGAGTTGCAGAACCACTCAACAAAAAACCTTCTTGACACTAACGCCTGATCAAGTCTTGATACCGGAAGATATTTCTCGTTTGCGTCTTATCTCACGTTACGCATGTGACGTTCAACCAACCACATCGTTCTGCTGTCGTGACGAAAGAGGAAAAGTAACAATTTAGTTTATTTATTTTATTTTATATTGCATGTATTTCAGCAGAAGTTTGTTCCATTGTTCGTGTTAACATAATTTAGTACAAGTACAGTACAAGTTTTTAAACAACAGTCCAATTAGCGCCAAAGAGCTTCCGTTTATCATCTTTGGTGGCACTCCTGTAGGCAGTGACAAGTGTCGGTAGCGTTCTCTTTCATCATTTTTTTTTTATATCCCTGGAAAGTTGTACCAACCATGTCAAATTATAGACATTAAAAATGACATGATCATATACTCTATATTTATTTTCTGGATATACATTGTTTTTAGGAAAAGGCTGAAGACTGAGACAGTGTGAGAGACCACATTTTAGTGTTTTATTAAGTTTACCGACTGCAGACCAGGACAGCAAGTCAGGCATGTAAAACACAATCTTCTGTACAAGAGTTCCTTTCTTTCTTAAAAAGAGAGGCCAACCAAAGCAATGTACAAAAATGAGAAATAAAAACAAACAAACAAACAAAAAAACAACAACACAGTAGCAAACACAAAATATCAATACAAACCAGAACGACACAACACCACCTGTGAAGGCTGACTAACTGATGTAGACTACATGATTGACAGAGGGAGTCGATGAGTTTGTTGCCAGGCTTTTAGAAGCTAGACTTTGCAATCTTAAAGTGTTCTTGAAAATAATTCTAGAAAAGTAGTCATTAGTCTTACACACATCACCTGTGAGCACAACTGGCTTATGAGTTCAGTATCAACTGTACAAAGAAATCTACAGTTTTACAGGCACAGATTCTGTGACTTTTTTTCTGAAAATCATTAGTGTATTGTGATATATCTGATATCGGGGCTTGAAGGACATCAACTACTGCAATGACAGTAACTAATATAACACTTGAACATAATATAAAACAAATCTAACATAAATGTAACAAAATCCTGAAAATGAAAATACTGATAAAGTTTTTAATAATCAGGTCCTTTCTTTTATGACTACCTTAATAGTCTCTCACCAGGAGGCAGAATTACATCACACATTCGAATGGACTTAAGCCATTAGTAATATTAATTTATTTTACATTTTTTTCTTTTATTTGTGGTTGTTTGCTTACTTTCCCTTCATATGCAACCAACTGAAGTATGAGAAAAAAAAAAACACTATAGCTCTCATTGGCTGACTCAATCTTCCAATTAAAAGGAGCTAAAAAGAACATCACAGTCTAGCATCAACTTGGCCAAACTAGTCTATAAAGAACATCAATTTGTTTATGTGAAAGATGATCATACCAAAGGCAATAAACAAAAACAAATAAACAGAAAAGGGATTCCAAATCAGAGCTGACAGAGCTCCTTCATTTAGTGTGTGCGTGTGGACAAAGAGTTTCATGGTAACAACAAATAATCCCATCTTGCACAAAAAACAAAACAAAACAAAAAACAAAAACAAAACCACTGGAGCACCTCTAAACTAGGAAGGCTTAGAAAAAAGCCTGACTAACCCTTCATTTCATATCCACCACAAGTCTCACCCATGCAACGGCATATAGTCACATAGGACCTCTGTCGCAAAAGGCATTTGCAGAGAAAGTTTAACAATGGGAGACAATACTCTTACAACCTACATCAGGGAGGGGTAGATGTAGCCACAGAATAATATATAAAAATGTGAGCACAAGTGAGCAGTTTGTAGGTTTTAATTTACAAGCAGTTTCAGTCATGTCCTAGTCTTGTTTGTTCCCCTTATGCTGAACAATCAGGTTTTAGAACATTCATGTGGACTTGATGTCCATCATATCTCTCACTATGCTCTCATTGGCTGTTCAGATTGTCACTCAAGGGATCATAAAGCACATATTGGTTCTGATGCAAGTAGACACTTTTCCCATTGTTAAGTCCTCAGGCAGTCTGTCTGAATGGGCAAGCCGTTGGCGAAGCATAGTGCATTTCGGTAGGCTGCAGCCTTGGTCATATGACACTGAACTGAACAAAGAAGCCATAAATAGACATGTAATGTAAAAGAGGTTGCTTAACTCATTACTTACACAGTGTATATACAAATGTGTGAATAGATTTAGCCTTTCCAAAAACTGGGTCTCGCTCCGCCTCTGTCCCTTTGTGACCTACACCGTTTAACACTCTTCAAGTAACATTTCAGAACTTGTGAGACCTTTGTGACCCTCAGAGATGTTCTCCATGTTCTCCTTTCTCTCTTTCTTTTGCACTTTAACTGAACCAATATCACTCTCAGCTTCCTATCTGTTACCCTCTTTGGCCTCTTCTCACATCACCCACCTTCCCTCCTCAAAACACTGACCCTTCTCACATGGCCATGGTGGTGAGGTGCTGGTGTCCCAGCAACCCCTTGCGTCCACCCCCAGCCCCCGCATGCGTGCCAGCACCGCCGTGCCCGCAGTACTCCTGCAGGTTCTGCCGCAGAGTGACCAGCGCCGAGCCCAGGCAGGCGCGGTTAGGCGCCAGAATGCCGCCGGGCAGCTGGAAGAGCACGGTGGCCACACCGGCCATGCCATCATCGGTGGGCTCCAGCGTGATGGGCCCCACTTTGAACGATGAGTACGAGAAGCCCATGAGCTGCGAGAGGAAGGGGTCTGAGCGGCAGAAGTGCTGGTAGCTACCGTGCGTGGCCGGCGGGTGGTGGTGGTGGTGATGGTGGTGGTGGTGGTGATGCGCTGGCGGGTTGGCTGTAGAGGTGGGCGCATAGTGGTGGTGGGCATTCAGGTAGTGGAGGGACAGGTGCTGCCCGCTGTTGCCAGAGCCAAGTGCTGCCAGGTGGTGGTGGTGAAGCGGCATGCCAGAGGCAGGATCCTGCTTGTAGGACGAGGCCCCCGAGCGGCCCCTCTGGCCTATCACCACCGCGCTCAGCTTACCGGTGCGGGCCTGAGCCAGTGAGACACTGCCACCGCCACTGCCGTTACCACCGCCCCCGGTTGCCGGTAGGTAGATGAGCTGCGGCTCCTCGGGCTCTAAGTAGACGGTGAGCTTGGCAAAGGGCCGCGATGCCATCTTGGTCATCTCCTGGATGTGTCGGCGCTGCTCGCGGCGGAAGTCCAGGAACTGCTTGACCTTCCAGAGGAGAACGCAGACGGACAGGAAGAGGAAGAAGCAGGAGAAGAAGACTGAGAAGAAGACGAAGAGGTCGATGTGCGCCTGGTCCTGACGCAGGAAGAGCAGGCCCTGTGACTCGCCACCGCGCTTGTCTGTTCCAACGCCACGCAGCGCGATGTAGAAGCGGCTGGACTTGAGTGAGTGCACCTCATGAGGGAAGGTAATGACAACACGGTCGCGTACCTCATGGACCACCAGAACAGTCTGCGGCTTCCACACGGTGATGTAAGTGATTAGGCCCTGAGCCTTCTCCTCACGGATCTCCCTTTCACCCATCCCACCAATTCCACCAACCCCAACACCCCCACCGGCACCCGCCGCTGCCCGTCCAGCGTGCAGCTGCAACGGGGTGACCAGTGGGCCTGAGGAGGACGACGACTGGTTGGCGAATACCTTGATTGGTGATGGCTGGATGGGCATCTCCTTGTCGCCACGGGAAACTGGACTCCCGCCAGCCGTGAGCACGCTGGCCTCATCCTCAATGCGGATGGTGTGCACGCCCGTGCGTTGGTCCACGTCCACGATGAAGGTGTCGTGTGAGTTGGACACGTACACCTCCACCTCACCGAAGGTCACATCGATGGTGACGCGGATGTCAACGTTTGTGAACTTGGGCTGCGCGGCAAAGAAGACAGTGCGACCCCGCGGCAAGTTGCGGATCGATGGGTCATGGAAGCAGTTGGTCTGCGAGGTGGGGTCGAAGCAGCACTCATTGTCCACGTTGAACTGCCGGTAGCACTGACGCCCATTCACTGGAGAACCGTTGAAGGAGTCCTTGCATTTTGCGCACTGTAAACAAAAGAGAGAGTGAGTTGCATAGAGACAAATAGCCAGACATAGACAGATCGACCAATGGTAAGGTCTTTACTACTACTACTACTACGTCTACTTACTTGTACCACTACTTCTTACTACTTACTACTACGACTACTTCTTACTACTTACTACTACGTTTACTTAATAGTACTACTACTACTTGAAATACTTACTACTACCACTACTGCTACTACTACTATTATCATTACTACAGTAGAAATAGTAATGGTATGGATGGGGTGATTGGTGAGGTTGTGGAGGACAGTCTTCCAGAGTGAGGATGCCGCATCTAAAAAGGACTGAGGTGCACCTGTAATCTGTAGCACTCCTTACGGTCACTACCGTTGGGCAGGCAGTTCACCGTCTCTGTGTTGTTCTGGCAGGGACATCCGGAGCCGTCCATATTACAGGTGGAAGCGTGGCCGTTACACTGACACCTACAGGTGAAAAATGCCAGTACTTCTGAATGAGGAAATTAGTCAATAAACCTAATACATTTCAGGCACAATTCAAGGTATTTTGACATAATATTCTGATGCAGCCCTGTATCCTCATGCATTTTCACAGTAGCATAAAAAAATGATCTGAAATCAGTCAAGCTTCACTGTTCCTTACCCACTAGGAGAGTGTTGGAGGAAATGAACCTAACTAGGAGACTGAACGAGTGATTTAATGAGAAAAATGACCATGCTTTAGTCAGGCACTTATCTGCAACTGTTAACTGAGAATGCGCACATCTCATCACTTTCTTTCAGTGTTTAAATTTTGATTTCTGAAAACAACCAATTCAAAGATTCAAAGTTTGGAAAACAAGGCCTCTAAGGCTTATGGGGGAAAACAAGTCTGCTAATGTTCCACGTGGGAACAGCATTATGAGCTTCAACCCATATCAACTTCCTCTCAATACAGAGAAGAGGCAACGATAGCTGGGATTCTTTACAGCAGATCAATAAGAGCAATGAGAGATGGAGAACCTTGAGGCCATGCTCAATGGAGATCTGATACACAGGGAGTGTATCCGATTCTGTTTATTTCACAGTGCATACCATGGCGATGATTTTTTTTGTTTGTTTTGTTTTGTCGTTTACTGTGTCTTCCACGGGGGTAGGGGACAGTGACCCAGACCTCAATGCAGACATCAGTATCATACTTTGAATTCTTTCAGTTATCTTTTTACAGAGTACCGGTCAAAATCTTTATTTACAGTTTACAAAACATCACAACTTTTTTGAAATTGGGTTTGTATGAAATCCTGCTAAAATAGCCATAAAAAGTGAAGCTTAGCTGAGGTATAAGGTGTAATGTGCCTAAGAAAAATCATTCACATAAATTTACATGTGGCGTAGTTTCATCAGGCATTTCCATTAGTGGCTTTTTGATCCCACAGCTATTCGAAACTCTTTCCTTGACTCAGAGTTTCCATTTTCAAGTATCATAATACAGGTTGGAGGCACACAAATTTGCTTGGTCTTCGACTTTAACCTCCATTGATGTGCTTAAAATACACTAAGAAGTTGGATGGAAAGCAAGCTACAAACGCTGGAGCTGGACACCATCCCACCTATTCATCTGTTTTGACCAGAGCCCTCCGTTAATAACACCTAATGCCTGGGTCACATCACACCTGGTTCAGACATCAGCCATGATTCAGAGACTGCCGACATCTCTTCGAACTGTCCAGAGTTCAAATTACGCAACTTGCACTTTTGTGATAGGAAATCTATCTTATAGAACGGCAACTGATCTGTGACCTACCTGTCCACATTACACAATGTTTCTCCAGGGGGAAACCTCAGTCAAATTGGCCCATTGACAAAACGTAGCCTATCATATTGAAATTAATTGCGTGTGTGAGTAGTTCACACCTGACGACTTGTTCTGTGCTGATTGAACCACAAGGCAAGGGGATTACGTGTGATTTCCAAGCCGACCCTCTGACCTGGATATCCTGTCTAAAATCGTGTGAATATCTGTGTGAGCTGGTCTATTCACAGAGGCGGCAGAGCAGAACGACTCACTTTTCACACTTCCCCTGAAGCAGGAAGTAGCCGGTGAGGCAGTTGTCACACTTGTCTCCCATGCTGTTGTTCTGGCAGTTCACACAGACCACGTCATCCTCAGTGGGGCCCTTGGTAACTCGCTGAATGATCTGCAGCAGGAGAGGAGCAGGTTTTGGTGAGGCAGAGACAGGAGCAAATCACTTCACTTTTTTTATCCCAGGGTACATTCCAAACATCCACTTGAGCTAATCGAATCTTTGTCAGTACGTCTGCATTCCAAATGGTTTCTATGTTTATTGTAATTGCTATGGAGGCGGTCAAAACAGTCTCAGCAAAAGGTGAGAAAGATTTCAGTCGACACAGAATGGTGTCTGGTGTGACAGAAAAAGAAGAGCTGTGCCTAATATTGGGACATCTTCATCTAAGCATTTACTTGTGTGAAATACTACAAAAAAAAGTGACCTAATGGACCAATACTGATAACTGATCAGAGCACATGTTTTAACATTTGTAAAGTTTGTTTTAAATTATGTCAACAATTCAAATAGATTACTGATATATACTGATATTTCATTAAGCTAGCCTATTATTTAATGTAGCGTGTAATGCTTCAGATACCACAATGATGCCATTTGCTCACTGTAAATGTGCTTTGGGCTTTCTGCCCTTTCAAACACACAGCAGCCTACTGTATGCTCAAACACAGAGGGAATGATAACAATTAATGCAATGCCAGTAACTGAAGGATGTTAAAAGCACAAAGTGTTTCTGTAAATGACTCTGAATGGGATCAATTTGAGGAATAAATAGGAGGCTTACGCTGTCAGGGTCCAGAGGGTAGTTGTTGATGAGCGCTTTCTCATACTCATCCCTGGAGAGGCAAACAGCGCTGTTGCCCCGGCAAATCTCACGGCACGGTCGACACGTGCCTCCACCCACCGCCGAGCCAACAAACAGAGGCTTACATTTATCACATGACTCTCCCTACAGAGAGGGAGAGAGATGGAGGGGGATGGAGGGAGAGAGAGGGAGGGAGACAGAGAGGGGGGGGGGGGGTAGAGAGAGAGAGACAGAGAGAGAGAGAGAAAGAGTGATGGAGAAAGAACGAAGGAATAGGAAAAAATAGACAATGAAAAGAGTAGAGGTGAGGACAAAGTACTTGATCAAATGCAAATTAAAGTCACTGTATGTAAAGTCCACTTCACACTTCACCATGTGTTAATCTACAGTATGTGTGAGTGTATGAATGTCTGCTGGAGAGTCATCCTAGCCAACTCACCACAGTGTTGTTGTGGCACTCCAGACACTTATCCAGCTGGTGGACTCCGGCACAGTTGCTGTGTTTGTTACAGCGGCACTCCGACGAGCAGTTCTCGCCGACAAAGCCAAAGTGGCAGCGGCACACTCCAGGCGACACACACGTGCCGTTCACACAGCCCTGAGGACACACCGGCTCACACTGACCCGTCACACTGCAGGACAGAGGGAGTAGATAGATAGATAGAGAGAGAGGGGAGGAGAGAGAGAGAAAGAGAGAGAGAGTCGAAGGAGGAAGAATCCATTACATTTGGAGAAAGAAGAAAAGAGCACTAATAAAAGAGCAATAATAGATTTTGAATAGAAAAAAATACACCATCACAGTGGTGGCAAGAACAGAGAAAGAAAAAGATAAAAATATTTGGCATTTTGGGATATTGTCCAATAATGTTTGGCCTTTCGTGACAGGCTCCAGTGAAAGTTTGGCCTTCTTTTACAATTACAACACAGCTATCAAAATATCAAAACAGGTTCCAAATGTTTCAGCTAGGATGATGATATTCTCTGACAGTCCTTCAGCTGTTGTGACTCTGTCTTTAAAGGGTATCTGTTGTTATGATGCCCTGCTCTGCGGTCCCCTGCAGAGCTGATGCTGTACCTGCTGAGCACATAGCCCTGGCGGCAGGTGCAGTAGTAGCCCTGGGGAAGGTCGTGGCAGTCCTGGGACTTGTTGCAGTGGTGGTGCTCGTTGTCACACTCGTTCTCTGCCGGGCAGTCCAGGAAGGCCCAGGTGCTGTTCCACTGCGGACACATGTCCTCGCCTACTCCTACAAACACACACACACAAACACACACACACAGTATAAGCCTTCTCCACACTCTTCATTTGCCACATGTAGACAGGCACCTATCTGTTGTTATTGTGATCTCTGATGGATGCTTAACAAACGTAAATACTAAAATAAAATATAATTAGAAAAAAAAAAAAAAAACAAGAACAATCAATGTTGGGGATCACTTGCCGATTTTCAAAACAATTCATTAGCCGATTGAAGTTTAGACATCACATTCAGCCCCATGAGGAGAGACTTTCCTTATTGTTGGTCAACATGGACTCTCGTTTGTTTATGGTATAAGTTGGCTTCATATTTGTACCTATTCACAGTGTGAACAACCCATTACAGTTTCTTGTCAATTTCAATTTCAATTCATTTCAACAGTAGTTTTCTTCACTCCATTTTCAGACTGTCCCACAGACTCACCGTCCAGGCCTCCCTGCAAACAGCGTCCGGCTCCGTTGCTGTCCCTGGCGGCGCACCAGCCGCACTGAGGCCTTGCAATGCACTGGGAGCACTGGGTGAGCTGGGAGCACTGGGGAGAGCAGGAATCCCCGCTGGACAGCAAGCGCCCGCACTGACCCGCCTCACAGCGCAGGGGCACAAACGATGGGCTCATACACTAGAAAAATAGAGAGAGAGAGAGAGAAAGAGAAGGAGATAGAGAGAGAAAAAGAGAAAGAAAGAGAGAGAGAATTTAAACGCATATCATAGACGGAAAGAAAAAATGTTCAGACAGAATAAAAAGTTTGTTTGGCAAGTTACTTGGCACTCTTAACTGTGAGGTGGTGGGGGGCTTCGAACAATATGTAATGTGGCTCCTGAGCAACTCTCTTTAGAGGTACTACCTATAGATTTCCAGCCAAATAAACGGGACATCATAATGTCTATGTCCATGTGTGCTGTTGTCTGGGTCCTCATGTCAGTGTCAGGGTTCCTACACATTTTCTATTTCAAAATTCTCAAAACTCAAATTTCAATGCTTTATAGTAAATTAAAAAAACAAATTGGTCCCCAATCTAAGTGAAAACCAACAGTCAGATATTTGATAGTGTTGGGTCTGTGAATTAGTCTTTACCACCACTATTACTGCTATTATCACAAGTTCACTTTCCATTTAGTTAACTCAAATGTATGTTTCATGATTTATGATTCATTTTTTTTAAATGTAAGGTGTTTTATTTTTTGCCTCTCTCTGCACACCAGTTGTTTTTTTTCTCTCCCTTATGTTTCACTTTAAACTGTGCAAAACAAACAAACAAACAAACAAAAGTAGGTAGTGCAGGGCAGCTTAGATACAATGCAGACACAAATCACTATTGCCTGTCTCGCCTTGCTTCATGTGAAGACATCATGTTCATTGTGGTCTGACCCACCTTCTAACAAAGTGTTCTACAAAACAACAAAACAGTAAATCTAGCCTGGAAACATCAATATTTTTCCCTATCTTCTTATCTATGCTCCTTACTTACACACACCTGGAAAATACTGAAATCAAATTTCATACGTTTCCATACTTTTCATGACTGCGTAGGAACCCTATACAGTATGTGCTGGTGCGTACCTGCTGCAGTGCCATGCTCCAAACGCAGTGCTGCCAGCCTCCGTCTGCGCCGTGGGAGGTCAGGCACTGGCTGCAGCTGTGGAGCAGGTGGCAGGGCACGGGGCAGTCCAGTGGTGGAGACGACTCCACCTGCATGGGCGACACGTTCAGCAGCCCGTAGCTCAGGCACGTCCAGTCGTAGGTGGGGTTGAGGCTCACGATGCGCCGCGTCTCGCCTACACACACACACACACACACATAAAAGATACAAGGGAAACACAGGCACATAGTTGCTCAGTGAAAGAAGTGGTGAGCTCACAACAGGTCATCTTGCAGGAAATGAAACTGAAATATGATGCGTGCTGTCTTTGTTAAATAAGGGCTTTGTAGTCATTTAACATGTGATGTAAAAAAAAACAACAAGTATCTTGTGATCACATTTCCAGCACATCAATATCATAAGACACCCCACACACACAAACGACCATGTCTCACCCGTGCGTTTGAACTGGCGCGTCCACATGCACTTCCCAGAGGAGGTGCACTTTGGGCAGTCGGAGGCCTCGCAACTAGTCTCGGCGCAGTTGCTGGAAGCGAAGACCTCGCGCTGGTTGATCTTGCAGTCGTGCTCCGACGTGCAGCTCACCGCGCTGCTCATACACGCGCCCTCGGGGCAGTTGGTGCACCACTTACACTGCAGGGCAGGCTAAGAGGGGAGATAGAGGTCCAGCGGGAGGCTCAGTATTGACATGCTCTCACAGTATATATGCTCTCGCCCCCGCCCCCCCACCGCTTCGCTCTGTGTGCCTGTAAACATCTCACACAAGAGGCCCTTGGATATGATATTTCCCCCTGAGGCAACATCTTCGTTCCATGTTTAGGCCAACAGACCTGCACCAGAGATCTGCGACTGCAAAACACAACTTTTGCAGATCGTCGCACAGAGTGCAGTTGCAGTGGTGTGAATTCAACAGCTATAAGACATCGAAAAATCATTTGATGCCGTTACAAAAGATTTGTTCTCTCATATTTCAACAAGTACCTCCTGCTCATCTTTGGCCAAAAGTGACTGGTACTGCCAGAGGGGAATTTAAACAGCATCTCTCCCCTGATGGGCATACACGCACACACAGATGTGCCCAGGATAACTGGAGTTAGTTCACAGGAGTAGCGTGTGTGTTATCAGGAGTGAATCAACCCATAGCCTGGTTGTCTGAGGTTGCCGGGTACTAGGATATCTCGAGTTAGCTAACAGGAGTAGTGTGTATGTGGGTGTGTATGTTGTTGGCATGTTCAGTGTCCACATGTGTTTACCTGTATGGGGCTGGAGAATGTCTTGGGGTGTCGGGCAAGACACTCGCTGCAGGTCTTGAGCCGGCGGCATTCATCAGGCAGGCGAGGGGTCGGGGAGCAGGGCGACTGGAGACTGGAGCACCCCAGCCTGAGAGAGAGACCGAGAGAGAGAGAGAAAGAAAGAGAGAGAGAGAGAGAGGGAGGGAGAGAGACAAAGAGAAAGAGAGAGAGAGAGAGAGAGAGAGAGAGAGAGAGAGAGAGAGAGAGAGAGAGAGAGAGAGAGAGATACAGCTAATTATGAAGTGCCAGATGTCTTAACATGAAATGACATTGTGGACAACAGGTGAAAATAAATATGAAGAAGAACGTGAAAGTATCATGTTAACTGGAACACTGAGTGCCACTGTGCAGTGTGGATACATTTCATGTAAAAGAGTGTGTGTGTGTGTGTGTTTGTGGCACAGTCACTGTTTTAATGTCTGTTTTTATGTGTTTATGTGTGTTTTTACCCGCATGTATACATGTGTATGTATTGCCCATATGTATATATGTGTATGTACTGTATCGACTGCGTGTGTGTCAGTGTATGCATGAGTATGTGAGTGTGCTTATACAGTATGTGTGTGTGTGTGTATGTGTGTGTGTGTGTGTGTGTGTGTGTACCTCTCCGCCATGTCGGAGGAGGCGCAGGAGCCGCGGCACCACACACAGCTGCCCGTGCTGCTGTTGCAGGCATCCTGAGACGTTAGCAGCACGCAGGGGTCAGAGGGCAGCGTCAGGGTCAGCAGGCGGCCCAGGGTCACGCCGCTGAAGCCGCCCGACAGGAAGAGGGTGCCGTCCAAACTCGCCATGGCAAGTGAGACCGAGCTGTTCATGGGATCGCCCACTCCAGAGCCTGCATGGAAGGAATGTGCAGTACAGAGAGGTGGAGTGAAGGACAGGAATGGACAGAGTCACAGAGAGGTGGAGCAAATGACAGGAATAGACAAAAGTACAGGTGG
Source organism: Tenualosa ilisha (assembly GCA_015244755.2). Taxonomy (NCBI): domain Eukaryota; kingdom Metazoa; phylum Chordata; class Actinopteri; order Clupeiformes; family Clupeidae; genus Tenualosa; species Tenualosa ilisha. The sequence continues at coordinate 2,621,093 of PYXC01001172.1, read as the reverse complement.
AGAATAGCAATGGACAGAAGGATGGAGATACATTAAAAGAGGTATATAGAGAGAGACCAGAAACAGATGGAGGTAGAGAAGGAAAGAGGCAAACACAGTTACTGCACACTTCACACACGGTGCCTGAGCGCACTGAGGCGAGGTGAATTATTTATGTGGGTCTGAGTGGATGATATTGATGAACTGGACTGATTTCGAGTGTGTGTGGAGTGGATGTTTGTGTGAGTGGCATGTATGATAGTTCAATTACCGGGCTGAATCCAGGTGTTGCAGTTGATCTGGTAGAGGGAGACAATGTTGCTGTAGTCCTCTTCTCCTGTGCGGCCACCCACAATCACCATGGTGTCCTTCAGCAGGGATGCAGCGTGGAAGAAACGAGAGAGCGGCTGCATGCAGAGAGAGAGAGAGAGAGAGAGATGGATGAAGAGAGAACAGGAGAGTTGAACAGAGAATAGGAAAATAAATCACATCAAAAGGGAAAAAGTCAGAAATAAGTTTGAGGTAAATATGAAGGGAGACGCGAGAAGGGAGATAGATAGATAGATAGATAGATAGATAGATGATGAATGTAGAAGAGGATGCGACTGCTACCTTGTTGCCCTGTGAGGGTACTAGCAGGGACCAGGTGAGGTTAGGGTAGTAGAGGCTGTACAGCTCTCCAGAAGGCTCCACTACCTCCACATGGAAACGGTATCCTCCAAACACATAGACAGCATCGGTCTGCTCGTGATAGACTGCCGTGTGGCCATAGAGACCTGAGGCAGATAAGCAAACAAAGGTTGAATACATAGGCTAATTTTTCATTTATTAATCTGGCCATATACTTTTGTACATCCGTTACACATGTGCATTAGTATAAAGAATAGCAATTCTTTATCTGATAGTATTATTTCGATTAGATTACAAGACAAATGTACTGCATGTTGTTCTTCAGAAGCTTGTTCTGACATCCGACCGGATCGTGGCAAATTAAAGAAACTCCACAGAATCCTATTAGCAGGACGGTATTCATTAGTCCCTGAGCTTTTGCACCTGTGGGTGGGGTGCCAGTATGTGGGGCGATGGTCCAGTTGCCGGACACAGGGCTGAACTCCAGCAGGAGGTGGTTGAAGCCGTTCTCAGGGGAGTAGCCCCCAATCAGCAGCACAGTGGAGTCTCGCCGCACCGTCAGTGTGTGACCCGCCACAGAGGGCAGCACTGAGCTCTGGAGGGAGACGGGTGAGATAGAGGGGGATGGACAGATAGAGAGAAAGGGGGAGAGAGGTGTTATACAAAAACAAGACAGAAAGATTTAATTGAACCTCGCCATTTAAGAAACTATACCAGGGGGATATTCCAGGAAGGTGGTGAAGTGATTAACCTGGCTCAGTTAACCTAAAGAAAGTCGTAAACCTGATAATAGAGTAGCCTGCTGGTTTTGTCTAGTTAAGAGAATGAGGACTTCAGGCACTTCTATTATCAGGTTTATCTGGCACGCCACATAACCACCTTAATACCCCCCAGGTGCCAGTAAAAAAATTAAAAAACCCAATCTCAACCCAATAAGCACCTTGTACTCCTTCCACACCAGGCTACTTAGGTTGAGGCTCCACGTATCCATGGCGACTCCCTTCTGCGTGACCCCGCCCACCACCATCATCATGTTGTGAGTGACACCTGACATCAGGTCGTGATAGGACACCAGGGCCGCGGCATGGTGGTAACGTGCAACTGGAGTGGAAGCTTCCTCCACCGAGCTGGTCAACATCTGAGTCCAGCGACGCTCTGGCACAGAGTACCTGAACCAATCACGAAAAAGTTCCTCTCAATTTCACGTGAACCAATCAGAAAAACAAGCTCCAATTAAATGTGACTAAATGAGAGAACAACTTAATTGAAACCAATGTGAACCAATCAGATCAATCAACAAATCAGAAAAAAAAAAAGATGCAATCCAAAGTGAACCAATCAGAACGTTTTCAAACAAAATGAAGAAATAAGATTATAATTCTGCTTCCTTTCATCTACTAAACTGTCACCCATGTGCTTATTTTCAACATTTATCCTAATATTAGAATTAAGAGTTTATTTTGAGCAGAGGTGTTGACGTTGAAGTGAAAAAGCTGACAAGGGATTTCAGCTGGGTCCTCCTACCTGTACACATTTCCCAGAATGCCCTCTGAGAGCGAGAGGCCACCGTACATCCAGAGAGTGTTCTGAGGACCAGCTACCATGGAGTGGCCCATTCTATGCAAAAAGCGGTGAGCCTGGTTCTGTCAGAGAAAGAGGAAAAGCACTAAGTGTTAGCCAGTCATTTAAGAACGTGTCAGTGTGTGTGAGTGACTGAATGACTGCATGTGTGTCTTAAAAGCTTAAAATGATTCCACTACCATAAGTGGTGTATCTCAATGCACAGAAGCAGAAATGTGTTTACAGCTTTGAGTATGATGATGTGCGTGTGTGTGTGTGTGTGTGTGTGTGTGTGTGTGTGTGTGTGTGTGTGTGTGTGTGTAATCCTCATTAGGCCAAAAGTGTGCGTTTCACTCACCGCTGTGAGCTGAGTGTCCAGGAGAGTCTTCCACACCATATTGTTTGGAGTGTAAGGAGAGGAGCAATCAGCACCTGCCCAGCCTTCCGCGCACACACACACTCCAAGAGTCTGCAAACACACATACACACACACACACAAAAGATTAGGACATTCAGAAACACTTAAACAGGCATGTTTACACAGTGCAGAGAACAATTCGCAATACACTCAACCAGCCAATGTCTTATATAGTCTCCAATCATTTGCTTACACAAGTAAAGGTCATTGATCCATTGGCCAAGACAGTTGTTTATATGTTTAAAGCCATTACAAACACAAAACAAACACACAAACACACACACACACACACACACACACACACACACACCAAGTGGTCCATCTTACCACATTGCAGGCTCCTCTTTCATCCTCCTGGCCACAATTCTTGGGGCAAATGGGTCGGTCACACTGAGGTGCTCCATAACCACGGGGGCACTGGCAAAAGCCGCGGTAGCAGCGGGCGCCCGCCGGACACGACGAGGCGTCATCCCCCTCCACGTCCTTCTCCGAGTCCCCTTCTTGACAGCGGCGCACCCAGAAGGAGGCGTTGAAGCCCTGTGGCTGGGTGGAGGAGACGTTGGCCTCGAAGTAGACGGAGATTATGCCTGGTCCAGAGCAGAGGCGCAAGGATTAGGCATAAGCCACGCAGCATCAGGGGAGAGCAGAAACGCATCTTCAGTCTTAACCCAAATTGCCTGATCTTTATTCTGACGGCCGGTGCACACCGGACACAAAGCTAAATTCAAATGTGAAAATGCGGGAAAAATTCATGCTAAAATGTCATCCTCTTGGTGGAGGAGCTTGTATGAACATGCTTTTTTAATCACCTCATTTAATCATCTGCGTTATTTCGTGCCAAAAATCCGCACGGACCTTTAATCCAGATAGTTGCTTATTTTAGCCCTGACTCAGTTGGACCTGACAAACAACAGTCTAGGAGCATGAGGAGATTTAGTGTGTGAGCACAGCAACTGCTTAAAACTAACTAAAACAGGTGGTATGAGATACCATGCTGTAAACCTTAATGCAGGGCTGTAGTCTACGTGATACGCAGGTACATGCTGTATAACCACTTATAAGGTTCTTGGGTTTGCATATATCGAGGAAGTCATAGGCTGCAATACTGACACTGTAATAGTACATTGCAGTATATCCACTACAGCAAACTAGACTACAGCACTATATAAAAAGTCAGAGCAATACAAGGTACAGTATGAGGGTGATCATTTTGCCTGAAGGGAACTTCAGCTGCCTAGCACAGACACAAAAAATTCAGAGAAGAGGCATGTACCTGAGGTGGCTTCCACTGTGATTGGTTGACTGCGGGACTTGCCACAGAATGCTCCGATGAGGTTGTGGTCAGATTGCACTCCGCCATTTCCAAGAAAGCGAGGGAGGCCGTCAAATACATAAACAAAAGAATTCTGTGGCGTAAGCAGAAGAAACAGAGAGTGAGAGAGAGTGAGAGAGAGACAAAGAGAGAAAGAGAGAGAGAAATGAGCAAGTTAAAATGGAAGGGCTCGTTTACTGACAAACATATGATTATGCCTGTGTATGTACAAGATTAGAAAACACATGAGACATGTAACCACAGCTGTCGGTATAGTGTGTGTGTGTGTGTGTGTGTGTGAACACACATCACTCAGTACTCACACTGCACTGTGTGTGGGAGTCCGGGTGGAGTGTGAGGGCCACTGGCGGGCAGGATTGGCCAGTGGCACAGGGCTTCAGGTCCTGGGAGACAGACAGCACCCACAGGCAGTGGGAGAGGCCCCCGCCACTGCCCCCGCTACCGCCCCCACCCCCCTGAGAGCCGTACTCGCCCACCGCACGGTGCCAGCCAAGAGAAGAGGAGAGTGGCAGCGGGGAGGAAGAGGAGGAGGAAGAGGAGGAGAGCACCACCGAGCGGCCCTGGCATTGACGGAAACATGTGCCATTGTTCCTGAAGGAGGGAGGGGGGATCAATAGGGTGGAATGATTAACAATGGCTTGAAATGTCAGAACAGAAGAAGGAACTCTGTATGAAGTAAACATATATACACACAAACAAACATACTGTGTTCATAGTAAAATACTGGTATAATTCTGTACTTATTCATTAGTATTAATTAGCAATTAGGTTCTTTAAAACAAATCAAAAAAGGGAGACAATTTGCTAATGCTAAATAATATCTCCATGTCTACAAATGCCTCCCTACCTGGGGTCCCCGTAGTAGCCAGGCAAGCAGGTGTCGCAGTGCGGGCCCTGGGTGTTGTGGGTACAGTAGCATTGGCCTGTCTGGTTGTGACAGTAGCCCTGCAGTGGGTCGCCATGCCCGTTGCATTGGCACGGCACACAGCCCCCGCCACCGGCCAGCGCTGAGCCGAAGCTGCCTGGCCGACACACCTCACAGTGGGGCCCTGTGGTCCAGTCTGGAGCGGAGAGAGAAAGAGAGAGGGGAGGGAGCCAGAAAGAGAGTTGCAATGATTACTGTGTTGATTACGGCCTTCAATGTAATTACTGCGGCAAGTATTGAACATAATTTAACGACTGCTGGACAAATGTGTTTGGCATTATTTGGGAGAGTAAAGGAAAGAGAACACATTTTCAGAGCCAAGAGGCACTCAAATTATTTTCATTCTAATAAACAAGGAGCACATTGTCTCGCCAATCTCAGTCAGCCAGTTTTCAAACAAAGCCACTGTTCCTTGATAGAGTCCGCAAGCTTCTTTTCATCCCCAGAATAGATTTAATATTCAATCAGCATGTATTGTGGAGTTTTCCCAACCACCCTCCTACATGCAGCTCTCCTTATAAGGAAGTCTGGCATGACTCTGGCAACCTAAAAAATATTGTTAGAGGGCTTCACGAGGACTTTCACTCAGTATAAAAAATATGTAAATCCATTCAAAAATGAGCAGGCTAGGCCGCTAATATCCTAAGCACTACAAAACATAGCTAACAGGGCAGACTTGGGCTTTTATTTTGACACACTGAATCTGCCCTGTTGTAGGTGCTTAGTATATTATGAGTATCTTATTAGTATATTATGAGTGAGTGAGCTCAGTCATTTCTGAATGGATGAAGTACAAAAAGCCGCCTGACAACAAGATCTAAGTTTAAATGTGCCAGAGTTCTCCTTTAACAACAGCAGTGATCGTATTAACAGTAACCGAAGTTCATAACCTCCAAACAGAACATAAATGTACATATAAACCTAAAAACAGTTATACAAAACTTCATACAAGCAAATTTAGATTGATTTGTGTATTTTTATGAGTTTAATATATTTTTCAGAAACAGACCTAGCAGGCTCTGAGTCTGTCTCTGTGGCTGCTGCTGACATATCAATCTGATTCCATTTCTGAGGAGACACAGCTGTGTGCTATTACACTGGGGAGATGAGAGCTGTGACAGGGTCTCAACTAACTACGCCATTGCGTAATAGCGATGATCTCCATGGAGACGACTGGCAGCTGGTAAAAATAGTCTAATGTCTGGACACTTTGTCCCACTTACGGTAACCTGTGTTATTATGGCTGTTGAAAAGTTTGCCTCACAATTGATTGTGAAAGAAGGACAAGCTAGCTTGTCTGCTGAAGCACTTCAGCTCCCTATGCTTGACTATTAATTATGGAATGGAATTTTTTAGTTTCTAGCCAAGCACAGCAGTGATTCAGATATGTTATCATATATTAGTTCCAGATAGGTCTCTCTCACACACTCACAAACACACACACACACACGCATGCTTACCTTGGCAGTCATCACAGATGCCGGGGGCCGTGATGCAAGTGCTGTGGAAGTTGCAACCGCAGTCCACATCACACTCGACCCCGCTTAGCACAAGCGTGGCCGGGTCCGAGTCCAGCCCAGGGAGCATTCGCACTCGAACCTGGGGCTACCGCTGCACCGCCCCTCACGGCATTCATTATAGCAGCTGAAAACACACACACACAGACACAGACACACACACACACACATAAATTCAGCTCACACTTTTAACCTGACACACAATACCTTACTGCAAACAGCATAGTGAAACGAATTGAGAGAGAAATCAAATGGAAAAGCAGAGAGAGAAAAAGAAGTATATCCACCAGTGTGTCAGGGAGACTACTGCATTAGTGTGTGGGTGGTGTGTGGGTATTCAGATCAAGAGAACAGAGTGCTTTTCATATTAGTGAGTTTAAGAGAGAGGCCACGAGAGGAAGCGGAGACAAAGAGAAAGGCAGATAAAGTTCCTCAGAAAGACAATTGTGTTAGTGTCTATTAAAGCCACAAAGGACAAAGGAATATTTTAGGACACCAAAGAGATGGCCAGAGAGAGAGAGAGAGAGAGAGAGAGAGAGAGAGAGAGAGAGAGAGAGAGAGAGATAGGTAGATAGAGAGACAGAGAGAGGGAGAGAGAGAGAGAGAGAGTGAGTGAGTAAGTCCCTCACGTCTGGTTGCAGTGATGGACGCCGTCACCAGTGTAGCCACGGTCGCAGTGGCACTCGTATGAGGTGGGCGTGTTGACGCAAGTGGCGAAGGGATGGCAGTTGTGCAGACCCAACCGGCACTCCTCCACATCGGGGCAGGACGGGTAAGACCAGACGGAATCGCCCTGCACCTCCATGCCCTCCAGCAGCTCCTCAAACTCCTCCATCTCAATGTCCAGGAGCCGTGGGGGAGATGACGTGGGAGGCTCAGGCCTTCAGAGAGGCAGAGTTGGAGAGGTGAGAAAATTGTGACGTTAGTCTGGAAAATCTGTGCAACGGGAGCTCTGTATGTGTTTAGGAGAGTGTGTGAGTGGATGCGAGTGGATGCTTGCGGTGATAATTGCGCTTTTACTGTGAGTGTGTGTGCATGTGTGCGTGTGTGTGTATGTGTGTGTGTGTGTGTATGTGTGTCTTGGTAGGTGCATGCGAGTTGGCTTGTGGAAGTGATTCTTTTCAGGTGGTTCAGTGTGTGGTCTTACCTGGAAGCGCGGACCTCGGCCACCGCCATGCTGCAGTTAGTAGCTGATGGATCCTCCATGCCTGACCAGTCACCTTTCAGACACCTGTCACACACACACACACACACACACACACACACACACACACACACACAGAAAAAGCGCATTTATCACCATAAGCATCCAACAGAACAGTTTATATGAAAACGGATGCTTTTATATCTATCTAAATATTATAAATATGTATATTTTCTATCTTAAGTCCCAGTGTGTGGAGTGGAGGAGGTTGTTTCAATGGTGCCGCCAAGGTTCCGTACCTGCCGATAGTGGGGTTATTGTAGTCCCCACACCAGCCACACTGGAACGTCTGCAGACATTCGGAGCACGTGTTCAGAGCAGAGCACTGCTTACACTGAGGAACAGAGTGAACACTGGGGGAGACAGAGTTGGGGAGAGAGAGAGAAAGAGAGAGAATGAAGCCACAGACATGAATGGAGAAGATCGGGGGAAAAAAAATGCTCAATATTAATGTCAAATGACTTGTAAATTAGATATGAAAACAAGCAAACACAAGCATGAGAGACTGCTCAGATGTATTCCAGTTCATGTACCTGTCGTACCAGTCCCTGCACTCTCCGTAGGGGAACTTGGTAAGGTAGGCAGCAAAGTAGAAACACGTCTGTGCCGATTCACACCACGCACACTGACTAGAGTTTGCCAGACACTCCCCACATGTTAGCCTCCTGAGGGGGGGGGAGTGAGGTAGGGGGGCAGAGACAGGGAGAGAGAAAGACAGATTATGTAAAACATTCCACAAGAAATCCACACAGCTTTAACACTGCCACTGTACCAAATCTTTCAGCCCAAAAATATTCTGTTTTGTGGCTGCTGTATTATCACTAAATCTCTCCATACTCTTTGGCTCCAGAACAAAGTAGGCCAGCTTTCCCCAGATATAAAGAAATAAATCAGGCCCGTGTCCTACAGCTCAGTCAAGTCAAATGTCATGGGACAGTCTTCACTGGGACAGAACACTCTTACTTCTTTCTTACTTCTTCACAGCCAACTATTGTATACGTGAGGCCGAAGGACAGAAAGCACAGTCATATAAGGACATGTTCTCGTGTGTGTGTGTGTGTGTGTGTGACATGAAAGGCTAATTGCCCTGGCATGAATGCAACTACTGTATGTACTGATGTATATCTAAACTCTAACCTCCACAATGCATTTGGCTTTGGTCCAGACAGTATGGGGCTCACAAGGACAAACACACAGACTTGGAGAATAGTCAGAACATTTACAGTCACAAGGGTGGAGGGTTTTTGGGTCCTCTGGGGATCATGCTCAACCTCTGTACTTCAGAAACCTTGATGACATCTCTCTAAGAACCATGTTTGTGATTATAACACTACTAAAATTATTTGTTTATCAAAATGAACAGTCCTCTCTCTCCCTCCCTCTCACACACCTGCTCTCTCTCACAGACACACACACACACACACACACACACACTCTCTCACACAAATACATGAGTATGAGTATGAGAATGAGAGTATGACTATGAGAAGTGGACTTACTGATTGCAGACTTTAGGACAGCCTGAGGGATGGCGGATGGAGCCCTCCTGTCGGCCACGGCGGCTGCACTGACTGTCTCCCTTCTTGGGGTAGTTGAACTGCCATTCACAGTAGGGATCCTGCAGCAAGCGAAAACAAAGCCCATAAGATACAGTCAAACACACACACCACTTTAAACAACACTGGGATCCTAATCCCAATTCCAAGCCTCATGAATAAAAAAAAAAAAAAAATCAGGGAGAGATCTTTCAAACTGGCTATATGCAACACCAACATTTGGAAGGCAGGGGTAAGGGTAACAGTTACATATGCATCAAAGGTGATCATGGTGGTTTCAGTGTTCATTCAGAACAGATTCATGACTGGTCACCCTTGGGCAAAGAGAACATGTGAAATTAAAAATGATCTTGATGGACAAAATGGACAAAGCCCCATGCAGATGGAAGTTAGTTGCTAAATCTGATACAATGCATCTTCTATACTTATTTGATTAATGCCTTCTGTGCATGGCCGGGTCAGATATAACCTTAAACAAAAATACATTTAGTGATTTTTGCCTTATTTCCCCTGCACAGTCCCCTATTATATATACACAGACTCATCCCAAGCCACATAAGCCAGCCTGAACATTTACGGTAAATACGATTCTACAATGGTACACAATTCTAACTAAACAATGAAGGTAGATTTCTAAACTGGTTGAATCCTGAACTGGTGATCTTAGGGAACCATGAAAGCCGTTCTCAAGCTACCCTACTACCTTACATACAACTAATACTTATACGTAATATCAATCTAGCCAACCACAAAATTAAATATGTTGCCTCAATACAGTGACATTCCAGCAGAAATGAGTGAGCTGTGAGTGAAACACTCTCCACCATCCTGAGTTACATTTACATTTATATGTGACTTATATTTTGTCAGCTATCAATTGTTCAGGGCCAGTTTCCCCTAGTTGCAGAATCCCAGCATCAACACCACTATGTCTTCTTGGCAAGACATCCAATGTACACCTCCCATCAAAATAAAAAATCCTCACTCATTTTTTTGGCTGTCGCTAAGTCCTCCAAAACTGGAAATCTATGAACTCTTTGCACATCACTCACTGGACCAACCGAACTGCAGAATACATTTCAATAGAAAAAAAAAACTGCTCTCCAAAAGAAGCATATGTCAGTCTTTAAAGATACCTGAAATCCATTCATAACTCTGCTAAATTCAGCCACAACAAATTCAGTCAAAACAGCCAAAAATCACATATATCACCAGAATTGACATCCCACCTCCCACACACACACTCACACAAACGCTCTCCTCCTACACACACACTCACGCAGAAACATTTGACCAAGCTCAGCCTACCTACAATACTTACTCATCTGCCATGTCCTAGTCTTGTCTGCCTGTCCTGCCTGTTGTCTGTCTGTCTGTCTGTCCCTGTCTTGTCCTGACAGTCTGGCCTTGTCCCGCTGTCTTGTCACATGTCTGTCACTTTGTCTCTTTCTGTATGTCTATTTGTGTATGTTCTACATGAGCCAAAGAAATGAGTGAGCTGGCTTAACATCTTCAGTCCCTGATCCCCCCGGAACAAAATGACTGATCTGTCCGAGCTGCCGGGGGGGTGGCCTTGTTACCTGGGAGCAGGCGGCACAGTCCCGGTACTCGTCACACAGGGTGCAGTGCTGCGGCGCCAGCAGCAGGTGGCGCTCGGCGCCGTCGAGAGGCTCGCGGCAGGGCGGCTGGCTGGAGTTGTCCCGCGACTGGCACTGGTTGAGCGTGGGGCACCAGCCGCACGACTGGTCGGACAGGCAGGCCAGGCACGAGCGGTACTCCCAGCACGAGTCCGAGCGGTAGGGCTCCAGGAAGAGGAATGAGATCTCCTGCGGAAGGACAGAAATAGAGTTTGAGCAAGGTGATCTTAGCAGTGACCACAATAAACTATTGGGGAGTGCTCTGTGTGTGTGTGTGTGTGTGTGTGTGTGTGTGTGTGTGTGTGTGTGAGAGTGTGTACCTTTGTGATAATCACAGTGAAGTGAATTTGTGTTGCACATTTTTTGAAGGGGGAGGGGGGCGGATTTTGAATGTGCTTATTTAGAATGTGAATGTTTGTACAGGAGATGGGAACAACATGTGTGTGTTTGCACGTCTGTATGTTATGCTGTTCAAGGCAGACAGAATAGTAAAAATAATCAGCAGTGTCTTTGTAATCTTGCTAGAATATGATGATTTATGTGCTCTGAGGAGGATGTACCAGACAAAATTAGTCACTACCATTTGGAGAGGATGTGGCTTAAACAACAGTGTGTGTGGCTGAAAACACACACACACACACACACACACACACACACACACACACACACACACACACACACACACACACACACACACACACACACACACACACACACACACACACACACACACACACACACACACACACACACACTCCCTCTCTCTTGTTAGCTGATTGTCTGCAAACCAATGTTAACTTCTGTAAAAAAAATAAATTTACCAACCAACAAAGACCAGCCAAGCACATGCATTCACAGACATGGCAGGAGTGTGTGTGTGTGTGTGTGTGTGTGTGTGTGTGTGTGCGTGCGTGTCTTAAACTTACACTTCCTCCAGGCAGTGCAGTGCGGTTCCAGGTGAGAGCCATTTCACTGGAATGTCCAGAGCCTGAGCTGTTGAGGTAGCCCTCGGCCTGCACCAGGTAGCGGTTGCCCCGTGTCAGGTTCTGGAAGAGGCGCTGGCCTGGCTTGGGTCGGCTCAGCAGAAGCGTCTCCTTCTCCTGTTGAGCGCCCCACTCGCCCACCACGTCCGTCTGCAGGGGGGAGCACAGAGACATACACTGCTCCAGAAAAACACGATCACTAACAAATCCTAATTCAGAGCCGATTCCAAAACGGTAAACATCTCTTCAAACACTTCAAAAGTGCATGAATGTTTGGAAACAGTAGTTTCTCTGTGAATGTTTGTAAACACTCAAACAGTATGAGGAGATAGAGTATTTCTCCATGACTATACAGAGAGGATGGGTTACTGCTGAAAGAGACGGTCTGCACAAAATCTGCTCAAATTTCACAGTTCAGAGAAAACTGCAAAGGTTCACCAGTTAGTTCTGGGGAATTTGAATGCACTCTGATACCAGGTAGAAGAGTTAGGAGTCTTCAGCGCTGTACGTTTGGATGGGGGGGTGGGGGTGGGAGGAAAATAATCTCACTGGTAGCTGAGATTATCCTTGAGAATAGCTTAATTTACTTTCACTGATTTTTTGTTTCAGAGGTGTTTGAGCACAGGTGGTTCGTTCATGCTTTCATGCTCCTTGAGTCTGATTCATAAAAATGTAATGAGGCGTTTCAAGAATTTTAGTAGCTATAAAATCAAATTTACCAACCCCTCACACCCCCAGCCCCGCAAAAAAGACATTGGTGCAAAAAGTTTCAGTCACTGGGGTGATGTCTGCACACTCAGACCTCTCTCATCCTCATACTTAAATTCAACAAACTTCCATGGTTGCATCAAATTCAGAGTGGGCCACTTTTTCTGACTTTTTACTCTTGATATGGGTTTCTCCATCTCTTCACTCATCCCTTTCTCCCTCTCGCTCACCAGCTCTAGGGAGTTGGGCCCAGTGGCCATCTTGGCGGTGAAGTAGAGCCTCTGGATGCGGGCCCAGACGGAGACAGTGTCAGAGGGGGAAGGGGAGTTCCAGAGAGGGTGGATGAAGCCACGGAACTGCATAGTCACGTCCATCTCAGTGGAGGGGTTGAGGATGATGGAGGTACTCTGTAGGATGGTCACCTACACAAAGAAGAGGTGAAAAGAGAAGAGCGGAGCAGAGGAGAGAGGCACAGAGGAGAGCAGAGGAGAAGAGGAGAGAGAGAGGGTATAGTAGAGAAGAGTGAGTAAGGGAGGAAAGGACAGAAGAGGAGAGGAGTAAGTCAGGGAGGGGGGAGAGGAAAGAAGAAAAGTGAGGAGAAAGAGGAGGAATGCGGAGAGGAGAGAAAGAGGAGGAGGAGGAGGAGAGGAGAGAGGTAGGGGATAGAGGGGAGAGGAGTGAGGAAGGAAGGAGAGGTGAGAAAAGACGAGAGAAAAGAAATGGAGGTGGTGTAGAAAGACCGTTACCACACAATGCTATCAACAGAACTGAGGCCCAGGTGGCAGGCTGTTACAAAAGAAACTGGACACAATGGCCTGAATTCAAAACTCATAAGATATACAAACAACACAGGATCAACCACTTCAATTGAGAGAAAGAAAGACAGAGACAAACAAAGAGCACAGAAGATGCAAGGAAACAGAACAGAAACAAAGAAAAGAAAAGAAAAGAAAAGTCAAAAAGAAAGAAAGAATCAAAAAGAAAGCAAGATAGATATAAAGGTGAAAACAAAGATGTGAGAAACCAAAGTAGTGAGCCAGGCATGCAGGCAGGCAGGTACAGAGACAGCGAGATGGGGGTGGATACAGAGAGCAGCCAGTGGGCTGACTGGCCTCCTGCAGGGGAACAGGAAGGGCACGAGCTCGCCAGGAGAGCTTGGGGATCTTACTGCCCTGTGCTCTGGAGAGAGGGAGAGAGGGAGAGAGAAAGAGAGAGAGAGAAAGAGAGAGAGAGAGAGAAAGAGAGGGGGGGAGAAAGAGATCAGCACAGGTTGCAGAGTGTCGTAGAGTGGCGAGGGGCGCGTACCTTGTCGGGCTGCGACTGGTTGCGGGGGTGGTGGAAGGTGAGCAGGTGCACTCCCGGGACATAGTTCTCGGTGCGACAGGAGTGGAGGGAGGTCAGGAAACTGGTCCGCTCCCCCCACCAGCCATACGCCCCCGAGATCTGGTCCACGCGGCACGCACCGCGCTCTGTGAGAGGGGTCAGAGGTCAAAAACACACACACACACACACACACACACATACAAACACACACAAACGTTACGGCCGCCGGACGCACTAGACCGGCGCACACAAGTGAACAGAGCTGGCGCCATTTTGCAAATATATATACTTCTCATTGTAGGTCATATTGACTTGCACCTACACTTACAATAACAAAACAAATACAGTGAGCCCACTGACACGGAAGCTGTCTCTCCTGCTAATGTGGAGCTTAGGTGTGCACTGCTGTTGAAGTATGACGTTTGAAAAAGGGGATGAGCTGGTTATGGTCTCCCATAAGGACACGCAGCCCCAGTAAGAGTAGCAGTTCTCTATTCCACTCAGAGTTTTGCGGTGGTGAAATACAGACTCACTGGGTGTACTGAGGGTGCAGACACTGTATGGGAGACCAATGCGGCTCAGCATAAGACACTTAAGGGTGTCGAAATCCTATTATCTGGCTGATCTGGTCCAAAAAAAACAGTTAATTGCTACACATCTAAAAGCTAATCTGTTTGTTAGCACACAGCTACTTACCACTACAAAATCCTCAGAGTTTGCAAATAAAGTTATATAAATTCAAGGAAAAATAAAAAGTTATAGGAAAAGTATAGGAAAAATAGGAAAAATAAATTATAGGAAAAAAAATAAAAAGTCTCTCACTCTTCCTTCTCTTCTTTCTACCTCGCACTCACCTGAGGCAGGTAAGCAGGACTCGTTCTGCACACACCAGCCCAGGTCGCTGGGGGCGCGGGGCAGAGCACCAGCGGTGCCGCTGAACATCAGGCAGGACTGGCAGTCGGAGAGGAAGCGGGCCAGACCCAGACAGCCGTTACTGCCACACTGTGGAGGGAGAAGTGATGGACACAGGTAGGCACACAAGCTAAGGAGGTACACATAAGATAACAGGGACCCCTCATGTGGCAGAGAACTTACACAACACAGATTTAACCATATGGGCTCATAGCCACTTGTTCCGTAAGATACGTTTGGACTCCACAGAGGACAGGAACAAGTTTATATTTTTAATAGCAAACTTTTTCACAGACCCCCAGGCAATGCATCCCCTCGTATAAATGATCTCATTGGTTCTCAAAGAGAAAGAGAAAGAGAAAGAGAGAGAGAGAGAAAGAGAGAGAGAGAGAGAGAGAGAAAGAGAGAGTGAGAGAGAAATAATATTTGTTGTGAGGGTACGGATAGAGAGGGATAGTTACCGGATTGGTGGGCTGGTACTCCCGGCAGCGACCCTCACACCAGCTGCATTCTGGGTTTTTCAAACAAATGCTCTCATCTGGGGCCTCAGCACAAACAGCATCCTGTCACACACACACAAGCAAAAAACAAATCAATGAATCTACTGTGCTATGACTCACTCATACATTACGTAACCATTCAAAAACACACCTAGGCCATAAACAGGGGCCCATTTCATTGAAAGGGAGTTTTTCCCCCTCAGGGTAAAGCACACATGTTCAGATGAACAGTGGTGCGATCGGGGAGGCTGGGTGTCTGCAGGCACTCACTCTCTTCCCTGGGTCGCTGCTGACAAACAATGGGACCTTGTATGCCACCAGGTCACCCCGCGCAACGCCACTGTAGCCACCGGCAACAAGGAGCACACGTCCCTCCATGACAGCGGCAACGTGGGAGTAGCGACCTCTCACTACATGGCCCCCTGAGAGGAGCGAGGGATGAAAAGGAGGTGAGAGACAGAAAGAGAAAGAGAGAAAAAAAAAGACAGAAAGCGTGTTAGTCATCAGAGCACTCTGACAGGATTACAGATTTGTGTGGTACTAGAGGTGAATCAATAAGCATGTCTACGTTAGCACCCAGGACCCGTACTAATCAATACAAAAAATCTTCAGACCTACTGAACTCCGTGTTTTGTCACTCATATCCTAGAAGAAAACAAAGTTTCGGTTTGCTTGATGCATCAGGTGTGTTTGAAGATGTAAGTTTGAAGATGTGAGTTTGTGTAATTGGCCTGGAGGTAAACACTAAATCTCACAGCACTCTTCCCAGAGAGACTGTGGACTCCCTCTGATGAAAACGCATCAAAGCTGTATGGCTTATGCGCATGCTCACACACACACACACACACACACACACACACACACACACACACACACACACACACCAAACACGTATGGCTTATGCTCATTGACTCACTGTTGCTAAAAGCCTCTCCAGCAGAAACCCACTGGTGACAGCCTAGGTGGTAGAAGAAGATCTCATCATCATAGCACTTTTCCTCCTGGTAGTGAATGTGGACATTACCTCCTGCACAAGGAGAAAAGAGTCAAATAAACATATTAGACAGACTCAAACACTCCATTAGTCTCATTAGCGTTAATTATTCAAGGAGCTGGGCTCATCGCCAGCTACTAAGTACACTCCCCTGGCACAGCATGATGCAAGGCAGAGCCATTAAAAAAATAACTACTTGAAAAAAACTACTTGACTACTACTACTACTACTACCTCAGAGTTCAGATGCAAAACCCTCTTAAGTCCATCTTCAGAAACAGGCAAAAATGAACAAAGATGTTCTTGATAATGATACTGATATGATCATTTCCTAGTAAGCCTTATCAAACTGCAATTTGAATGTTATTATCAAGTAAAAACAAATCATGCCAGTACAATCCAACTACAGTTATGATTGATGATAAAAGTTTATCAAAAAATAATATAAATATATTTCTGTAAATTCATTGCAAATGGACTCTTCAAGTCCAGTCCAGTTCATTTAGCTCCTGAACGTCTGCTGGTGGATTAGGGCACAACGGAGCAGGAGTTGAGACGTACCATAAACCACCATGTAGTTGCCGATGATGGAGGCAGAGTGGAAGGCCCTCTCCCGCGGGCCGTGGGCCGGGAAGCGGGAGCGGAAGGAGGTCCAGAAGCGCTGGTCCACGTGGAAGGCGTCAGTGGAGTTGACGCGCTGGCTGAATCTGTGAAGGCAATAGGAGGAGTCCTCAGAACAGCACTGCAGGTGAACAACCGCTCAAGCATCAACAACCAGGGTTGCCAAGGGGAAATTCTATCAGCTGAACACAATTCGACAAACAAAAAAAATTTCACCTCTGAAAGAAAGCGAAAGAACAGAACAGAGGACAATGCACAACTCTGTATTTGCATTTGATAAATTCTTCGAACACATCCAACACGAACCAAGAAATATCACTTGAGACATCTTGTGCTGGAATTGCTGGTGGGGTAGCGAGAATGGAGATAACACAAATGCGGACCCTTCATCTGTCTCTTCTTATAAATGTCTAACAGCCTCCCTCTCTCCTTCCATCTCTCTGTACCTGGCTGAGGTGGGCCTATGTCCTCCATAGACCAGCAGGGTTCTGGAGGGGGCATGGAACACCATGCTGTGTCCGGCAGTGGCTGGAGGTTTGCCCCCCGAGGGCTGCACCGCCTCCCACACGCCCTCCTTCAGCTTGAAGCGGCTCAGAGACGAGGAGAACATGTCCTCTTCTGTCCGGCCTGTATGCAGGAGAGGATGCAAACAAGGCCATGGAAACAGAGGGAGACAGAGACACATGAAACAAAAGAGACACACACAGAGAGCGGATAAGTGTGAGGACAAGGGGGAGAGAGGGGGAGAGAGAGAGAAAGGGGGGTCATAGGCGGCAGAGAGAAAACAAAGGGACACGCACATGCAGACAGGAAGAGTGAGGGGGAGAGAGAAGGAGAGAGAAAAAGACAGAGACGGGGGGGGGGGCAGAGAGAGGTCATATACGGCCAGGCCATATTCTGGACAGTGGCTCATTATGTTGCCATTATGTCTTATCTGTGTGTGTGTGTTTGTGCACTTGTGTAAAAGACTATGACTGTGTCTATGTATGTATGTATGTATGTGTGTGTGTGTGTGTGTGTGAGAGTGTGTGTGTGTGTGTATGTGTGTGTGTGTGTGTGTGTGTGCTAGCGCACATCATATATCTCTACTGGCAAATGTAATGATGCAAACTTCAATGCAATCAGAAGAGATAGTATCAACCAACAACTTATATTCTGAAGTCAGAGATCTCCACTTACCCCCAAACACATAGAGATAGCTATCTACAATAGCCGCAGCGTGATTGGCCAGTCGCGGGGCACCCGGGGCGTCTGATTGGCCCAGCTGCTCCCATACGTCTTGTTGGGGTCTGTAGATCCACACGTCGCTTGCCAGAGAGTGGTCAGACAGCTCGCCGCCGTAGATCACCATAAAGCCCTGCCACTCTACTGCAGTGTGGGAGTGACGAGGAGCCTGAGAGAGAGAAAGAGAGAGAGGGAAGGAAGGAGAGAGAAAGATAGAGAGAGAGGATGAGTTATAAAAGCAATGGGTAGAGATGGACAGACACAGAGAAATCAGAGATAAGGACATACAGCATGTTTCCAGAGAAAGCAAAGAAACAAACAGACAAACAAAGAAAAGGAGGAGAGAAGGACGGGCGGCTCACTATCTGTCCACCAAACAGGAGTTACTCCCTAGCCTTATGGCAGTGTTAAGGGCAGGCTCTTACTGGGGCATTAGAGATGGACATCTTCTCCCACAGGTTGGACTCAAAGCTGTACCTCCACAGGTCGCCCAGAGCTCTGTTCAGGTCAAACCCTGGGCAGGAAACAAGCAAGCAGCAAGATGATCCAGAATCAGAAGCCAGAGGCGCACTCACACACACGCACGCGCACACACACACACACACACACACACACACACACACACACACACACAGGCCATGGGACTCAGCTCAGTGTCTCCTCATATTCCCCCTTCACACCATTACACACTCCTATATCCCTTCTAGTTATTATTAGTCCTCATCCACCACACCGTAAGCAGCATCTCTCTCTTACCTCCAAACAGATACATGGCCCTGGTGGAGGACAGGTAGACCCCGGCAGAGGCGGTGCGGGGGGGGACCTTGACATCGCCCTCGCTCATCTCCCACCATTGGCCCGCACTGCTGTCGTCGTGGAGACCGAGCTGGCAATTCCGCCCGACGTAGCCAGAGCTACAGTTGCAATGTTCACCCTTCTGTGTAAGTAAGTAAGTGTGTGTGTGTGTGTGTGTGTGTGTGTGTGTGAGAGAGAGAGAGAGAGAGAAAACAAAAGAAATGGGGAGGGAAGAATAAAAGAATGAATGAAGACAGAATGAAGAATTTAGCATCAAAACTGAGGTATTCTTGCATGGCCGACAGTTCACAATTGGATATTACAAGCTCTGACAATCATTTCTGAATTTTAGACATTTAAGCATGCCGCAGAGTATTCAGTGAAGTCAGTTACTGAGTGACATAAACAGTCTTTGGTTTTTGCTTATTTCATTTTCACTCTATTTTATGGCCTTTTGTCTCATGCAAGCCATTCCTAATCTCTTTCACTCTCTCTCGCTCCTAAAGTAGGCCTCTAGTAGGCCATCAACATTCTTCTCTCCTCCTCTCCCCCTCTCTCTCCCTCCGTTCCCTGTAGTTCTCTCCCTTCCGTGCTGCTCTCACCTCATCACAGTGGCCGTGTCTGGTGCAGGCCACGGAGCAGAGGGGGGTGGTGCAGTCCTCTCCTCCCCAGCCCTGGTGGCACTGGCATCGGGAGGAAGCCGTGTCGCAGCGGCCGTGTCCTCCACACGCCCCGGGACACACCGAGAAGGAGTAGGTGGCGTTGAAGCCCAGGAGGTTGTAGTTGGCATCGCTGAAGAGATGGAGCAGCATCTGGGTAGAAGGGTGGGTAGAGGGGAGGCGAAGGAGAGATGAGGGAGAAGGTGGAAACAGATGAACAGATGGGTGGAAAGAAATGGAACAAAATAAGGCATTAAACAAACATTACACACACACAGACACACAAAATTACACAAACACACATACACAGACACACACACATACAGCTACACAAACTAACAGACACACACACACACACACTCCCTTCCTACACACACAATAAGGAAACAATCCTGTGGTTTGAGGCTGGTCCTGCTCTGTGACTCACTACCCTCATAAAAGGGGATCTCACGCTGACAGCCGAGGAGGCAGGAGACGCTGCTCTCCTCTTCTGTCTTCAGGAACGGCGGAGTGCTCACCACACAACACAACACCACACACTCCCACACGCTCAAAGAGAGAGATGAGACAGGAGCTGACGGGGCTTCAGCACGGCCTGACAGAAAGGCAGTCTCGCCTGCTCGTCTGAAGTTTCAGGCCACCGCATCAGGGGGTCAGCTGCATCAGTGACAAACTAGCAGGACCCAGACTCAGCTCTATTGCTTGTGTTACCCCAGCCTTAAGGCTTCATATGGTAGAAGTTAGTCTATGCTGTGGTGTGCTGGGGAGGCAGCCCAAGGACAAGGGATGCTGGATGACTAGACAGGCTGGTGAAAAAAAACTGGCTCTGCTGTTGGCATGAAACTGGAGTCACTGACATCAGTAGTAGAAAAGAAGACCCTGAGCAGACTGATATCTATACTGGACAATGACCATCACCCCTTGCACAACACACTCTCCAGACAGAGGAGTATGTTCAGTGGCAGACTTAAGTCCCTGACATGCTCAACTGAGAGGCTGAGAGGGTCAAGGGCCAAGGACTGGACTAAGCTTTTACACTGCTCTCTTAACGGCTTATATTGATTATTTTATTGCCGTTTTATTGACGATTTTTTAATAATGTGTAGCCTACTTACACTCTGCTTGGAACAATATCTGAACTAGAAATGTACCTGCACTGACACTTTTGCACTAGGGTTACCATAGCATCCTCCTGCACATTCCACATTACTTCCACACCAAACAAATTAGTACCCTAAAAGGCACACGTGATAGGATTCATTCTCTGTATGTATATCATGTGTATGCCATATTGTGGAAGCTTAAGGATACCGTAATTTCCTACGGGACAACACAAGTATTTATCTATCTTTCTATCTATCTATTGGGAACATATTCACTACTATCAACTCTACAGTAGGTTAATATCAACTAGGCTCCCTCTAGCTAAGTGAGTGGAGGTTTGTTTGAACTCAAACAAAATATTACATCGATCTGTCATGTGTCTGCTGACTAAGCTTATTGAAATACAGCCCAACAAAATGAAGCTTCCACAAGACAAGGATCTTCACCAAATTAGCACACGGTATACTATACTGCTACTACACACTAATTCTTTAGGTAGGCAGTAATGTCTGTAGAAGTTAGTAGTGTTAGTAGGCCTGAAACAAGAGAATATTATCACAATACTGACTGACACAGTTTTTTAGGCATCTTCAGTTACTGTGTATCCACTGGATATTCAGAATGTTTTTCAGGCCAAGATCTTTCTGTGTCTGCCTCCTTATTGTTTTAATGTGATGAATGAACACTGTCTTCCTTTACAAACCCTTAAACACATCACAGCCCTGATAATTCATATTATGGCTGTCAAACACTCATTAGATGGCTGACAAACACTTAATTGACTTAACTGTATTCCAAAGAACAATACATTCTTCTTAGATAGTCCATCTTTCTTTTCTATACAGTAGGATGATCCAGTCATGTGGTAGAACCTACGCTTCAGGTCTTGTAATACATACTATTTCACATATCAAATAATAACCAAAAAAAACCTCTCAAATATAAATCATTTTTCAGTGTTACTGCAGCCACACAAACAAAAACCATTTACAAAAGCCCATTCACAGACAAAACTAAACCCAACAAATACTATTCTAGGTGCCAAACATATTCTAACAGTCATTTCTTCCATTCAACACACCATTCAAAAGGAACACTCATTCAGAAAATTGAGCACTTATACAGCATAATTGAGGCCCTGCTCATTCACAGAAATATTTAGCTTAGTCATATCAATGCAGCAGGACAGAACAGTTGGCAAGTGAAAATAAAGCCAGATGTGCTTAAGGGTGTACACAGCACTACTTGGACAAATTTAAAAGGGGGTGTGTATGGTGGCATGGAGGACCATACCTGGCCAGACTTGGCTTCGATGGGCTGTGGACGGGTGTTGCCACTCAGGCTAGCCAACAGTGGGCTCTGGTAGGAGTCGCCGTCGTAAACAAACAGGTAATCGTAGGTGCACTCTGTCTCCATGAAAGTGAAGTTCAGAACAATGCGGTAGTTGCTACCAGGAGCTAAAAGAGAAGATGAGACAAGGCGATAAAGTACACGGACAGGCAGGCATACCCATTGTCAAACACATAGGCTAATGTGTGTGAGCAACTTTTGTTCCTGGCAAAGCACTTCACATGATTCAAAAGAAGAAGAACAGCAATGCTGAATATGGGTCTTGAGGGAGCCCTACGAGAAGCCCAATAAAAATCATGCACATGGCATGGCAAATAGGCACTTAACGTAAAAGCAGAGACACTGTGCATGCAACCAAAACCATTGGCCCTCAGACAGGACTGGGACTGATACAGTGAAATTCCTGTTTACAGTGGTGATATACAGTGAACCCCCGTGTCCTACCAGAAACTCCCAACCTGGCTCATTCAGACTGGCCCCCTAATCATCCCCCAGTGTAACCATCTGATCCCTTCACACCCTCACTCTCAACCCCACAGCTGGTGTGTGATGAGTGTTTGGTGCATGATGACTGCCCTGATCACCCAGGTGAGTGCTACGCATTAGTGGTGGTTTGTGAGGCTCCCACTTCACTGCAAAGCACTTTAGAAGGCCTACATATGCAATGTGTACTGTGCACTGACAGCAATATTTGACCTATGTCAAGTTGCATCAATTCTGCACTAATTAAAGCAAAGTCCCTCTAACTGTACATTCACACTGTACACATCCAATGATGGAAGACGGAGGGCACGTCTGAAGTATAGGGGAGTAGTCTTTGCAGATGCAGGCACCAGCCAATCAATCAAACACACTATTTGATTGGCTGATGGATCTGTCGCTGCTTGAAAAGTTGAACTTTTCTCAACTTTTTGATGCAAGTCAATGAGATCCGTCAACGGACGTGTACAGTATGAACGTAGTGTAAGGTAGGTCCCGTCACTCGTCGGCCATATTGGAGACGCCTACAAGCAGCTATCTGGGATTAACAAGACCAGGCCCTATCAAAATGAATGGAGAGATAGTCAAAACTCCAGATGGGCGGGTTGTCCTGAGTGAAAAAGTGTATTGTGCGTCCAAAGTGTACTGTATTGTGCGTCCATCTTTGCATTACAAACGGCCGCAATAAATTTCTATGGGAAGAGTTTTTAAGTGATGTCTCTCCTCTTATATAAGTGTCTCTAGTTACAGGCTATCTTAGCTACAGACAACATTCAAAGATAGTGCTATTAGGGGCTGACAGCCTTGAAAATGGATCAGTGAGATTGTCGCTTTCAATAATTAACAGACGACCCCCGTGACTCCAGAGGACATCAGGGAGAGGCCACATCTCCTTCATTCCTTAATCAAGCAGGTCCCCTGACTCCCCTCTGACTTCAATTTCAACAACACCAGCAACAACAACATATTTCTGAGACATGCATTCAGTTTTTAATTCTACCCATTTACAACCTTTAAAGGGATTATCCAGAGCAAATCAACCCGTAGCCCTATTGCTATGACAGAATTTGGAACAACATAGACCGAATGGCAAAACAGCAGCCATCGCTAACTGAAGAGGGCAAGGAGATTTTGTTTTCCTGTGTCCCTCATCAGCATCAGCTGCCAGTTCGCAAGTTCGGTCTGTTGTACCAAATGTTGTCATTCTTATATCTACCAACAGCACAGCAGCCTCAAAGAACAGTGATATGGGCTGATTGACTCTGGATTTTTCCTCTAACATCCCTCAAATCCTTCTCATATCTCAAACACATTTCTCTCTTTTTACCTGCATCACTATTCAAAATTGTTTGTCTCCAAACTAATTTCAAAATCCATTTTTCATCAGTATCACATCAGCTTTCCATTTTTGAAACATTTTTCCCCATCAGAGAGCCATTTATGTACACAAGCTCTAATCAAACACTTTAACTCACCTTTAATGAGCCATTCACAGTTCCCATTGACAGAGTAGTTCCCTGGTCCATCTGTAACATAACCTGGGGGGCCCCTCAGAACAAGTCGGTGGCCCTTACAATCCCCGGCAAGGCAGCTAGGCACCCAGCTAACCAGTCCCAACCACAGAAGGACTAGGAGAAGGACCGCCATCCTCTCCTCCACCCCGAACAGGAGGAGGGAGATGTGGGGGGGATGTCGCTAATGTGGATAAAGTGGATGAGATGCCAGAAGAATTTGGCTCACAGGCTGGCAACCTTCAGGGGCAAACAGAAAAGTGCTGTATAAATATTAATACAGTGAGTATTAGCACAACATAAGTTTTGATTGCAGTTGGGCTATAGGGGTCAAAATTTATTTTTGTGAATGCCTACCAGCCATTGCTGGATAAATTAGTGAAATTTACCAGCCATTCAATAGCAAATCAGTATTTTTTGTCTGAAATCTACCGGTCAGCCGGCATTTGGCTGGTGTCTGGTGCTAAAATTGATCCCTGCTTGTATGAACAAGAAATGTCCAAATTGGCAAGTTTTCGCAGAAAAAAGAACACTTCCTGGTGGATTCATTATTGTTATTATTATATGCAACAATTTGCAATAAATTATATTAAGGGTGGCAATGTATTTTACACATCAACAATTGCCAATCAATTGCTTTTTTGATTTCTTTTGTATGATGGTCACAGGACATGGGGGACTGTGTGGACAAAAATGTAACAAAATTCTGAGCCCCTGGTGACAAGGCCACTCGAACATACCTCATTAACTATGCATGACACAAAATGTCCCAAGCAGAAATTTATTCTACGCCAGAAAGCACTATAGAATCATCTGTGAAAAGTTTGGTAGTGACCTTTAACGCGAAGTCGCTTATTTTGCCCTGTCTAAATGGCCTGTTGTCATACAGCCAGGGTACCCAAAACATCACTTGTAGATAGCTGATTGCAGACATTATGGGGTGTCCATGTTTCACAATCGAGTGAGCTGGTGAGCTTCCAGAATTATTTGCGTATAACGTAGTTGATACAACGCTCAATAAGCAGGCTATGTAAAATAGCTTGCACAATTACTAGAGGACGACGTTATAGAACAACATTCAAGACTTGACTGTTACCGTTAGCTTTCCAGCAAACAAACACAGCAGGCTAACTTACTGGCTGCTAGCTATAAAATAACGAAAACGTGGATATGAACCCTACTGTTACATGCTGAGAAACATTATAAATGGTCGACAGCTGGAAGCTATTGCATTGTTTCATTAAATGTACGTAATTTATGTTAGAACTAGTTAACGTTTGTCTCTGGCACCACTGTCTCTTTAAACTGCTAGCTTGCATTAGCTTTTTGGAGCTTTCTAACCAGCTGTTTTGGTTGCAAGCTGAGGTAGCATGATATGTCATAGCAAATCTAATGTTAGCGATAGCATATTGGTTACCCAGGTATAATTATATTTTGGCCCATTGTAGCTATATAATTAGTCTAATAGGTAAATGTGCTCATTTGTACAATGAACCCACAACTGTAGCTGCGGAAATACGGCAGTAACGTTAACATGTAACGTCCTTTAGGGACATTGTGGCGATAATGTTATAGCAAGCTAGCTAGGGAGCTGACGACCACCAGCTGTTCCCATTACTGTTGTTGACGCTATGATTAACGTACTTACCAAATCCATTTTTTTTATCGCCATCGCTTCAATGTCCGACTACTGTCAGCCAGATTAATTACATTGTGGATAAACATATCAGTATAATCCAGGTGAAAGTACAGTATCCGCCCGTGTCTTGTTTTGCGCCGTTAGAGCAAGAATACCAATTGCTTGAATCTCCACGGATAGCAGTATTGCTGAGCTCAGCTAACGTTAGCAAGCTGGCCGCTAGGCTGCTGCCTACCGCGTTGGTTGGCCTGCGTTTCGAATGGTACCTGGGTGGGCTGTTTAGCGCACCCTCGAATGCATTCAGAATAAAGACCAAATTATTCACGCATCTAACTTAGTTTCTCGCGTTTACTGCTGTTGCCCTCTGTCTCAGACTTGCCGATTGTGTGCCCTAGCAGAAGATGCGCAGTTCGGCATTTACACTCAGATATCTTTGATTGCATTGCCGTATGTTTGTTAGTGCGCGTTGGTTGTTATCATTACAATGTCCGTTATCAAAAAGCAGAGATTCTGTCAAAACCGAGAAAACTGTGCCCTCTATTGGCCACATGCTTGATGTTAAAGGCCAGAGATGCGCGGATCGACCCAAAGCCCGCGGGAGGAGGAAAATGTAGGTTGCGGGTGAGTTGGGTCAAAATCCCAATAATTTCACCTATTCAAGTTATTAGGGGAGGTTAAAGCTGACAAAAAACGACAATGAAAACAGTCAAATGAAAATGCAAAACTAGTTTTGCCAGTTCACTTTGAAATTATCAGTTCAATTATCCTGCCAAAATTAAAAGTGAAGTGAAATATTTGCATTTTGCATGGCCCATTTAAACGTGGGCCAAACGTTTGGAGGTGGTCACACAATAGTTTTGTGAGTAGCTTGGGCTATCCATGGTGTAAAAAATAATTCGGACAACCAAACAACAGTGCAAGGTGAGCAAATTTCTCTCGTATGTAGGCCTAGGTTACCATGTGTTTTTCTCTAAGCTATTGCAAATCACAACGTAGTCTCATTGTTTTCTATTTTTATTGTGTCTCTCCGTTTTAACGGGTTGAGTTAAAAATCAGTGTGTAAGTTTGCGAGTCGGGTAGAGCGGGCTGCAATGATGGGTCAGGCTGGTGCCCACCACTATTAAAGGCTCCCTGCAACATAGCCTACTAGCCAATGCTGGTTGATTTTGGGAAATGGTTGTGCTTATCTTTGCCAGTTTATAAACTATTAGCCTAATGAAACTATTGATGAAATACAAATATTGAAAATATTCTGATATTTGTTTTTTTCCCTTGGTCACCCCGTCTCACTTGAACAGACAACCTTTCGAATAAACATTAAACTAATAAAAATGCTAAAAAAGCTATTTTGTTTAGAGTTTATAGTTCTAAACTGATTTTCTGCAGAATCCAGTTCGGAGGACCTATTGGTTTCAAGATGAAGAGAGGATGGATACTCAAAGAAGAGTGTGAGAGGAAGACACTCATGTTGTACTTGGTTCCATGAACATAATCTTGTGGAAATTACAATTCATGCTGTCCTAATGTAACAATTTGTAACATGCCATAATCGAGAAGGCCCTATAGTGTCCTTGTGTGGTTCGGTTTTTCACTGTCTAGGCGAAAGCAATCACGTAGGCTGCTCAATCTGCCGACAGGGGGCAGCACAGATCATGATCTCACTTCATGCCCGAGACAGTGGCTTGGTGGATAGGAGGCTATAAGGCTTAGCATGTAAGACTTCCCTTAAGAAAATTGAAAGAATTCAGTTTAAGGTTTTGAGGATTGCCCGAGGTGCTTATAAAACAACTCCTACAAATGCTCTACTAGTAGAATCCAAGGAAGCAAGTGTAACAACCCATCTCTTTGTACTTAGTGATTGTTCAAAGTCAAAGTCAAAGTCAGCTTTATTGTCAAAAGCCATATGTACAGGTTGCACACATAGGATTTGAAATTACAGCGCTCCCCAGGCCCACAGTGAACATTAAACATCTTATAAACAAATGTCAATATAATGACAATAAATACAGTGACAAAGCTTAACAATATACACATAGCAAGGACAATATACACATAGCAAAAAGTACAAATAGGTTTGTATGTGATACAAATAAGTGAAATACCCAATACACTGTGTGTAGCGTAATAAAGCTCAAGTGGTGTCGTTTAAGCAGCAGTGTCATTTGTTGTAGTGCAAAAAAGAGAAGTGTACATTGAGTTACTGTGCATCCAATTACTGTGGGGCAGTAAGAGAGGATCTCCATTGGAGAGAGATGTCTTTTGAGTTCTTGGGAGCGGAGAGATGTTCCCTAGGTAACATTTCCTGGACTGGGACACTTACACTAAGAACAGCAGGAGAGGGAAGTGGTGGGTGTATGACCTAAGACCTAAAATGTGCCTTAGGTAAGTTTCCCTGGACTGGGACACTTACACTAAGAACAGCGGGAAAGGGAATTGGTGAGTGTGGGGGTCAGACCTAAGATGTGCCTTAGGTAAGTTTCTCTGGACTGGGACACTTACACTAAGGGCAGCGGGAGAGGGAAGTGGTGAGTGTGGGGGTCAGGGGGAGAGGGGCAGGGAGAGAGTTCAGCATCCTGACAGCTTGGTGGATGAGGCTGTCTTTCAGTCTGCTGGTTCTGGCCCGGAGGCTCCTCAGTCTCCTTCCTGATGGCAGCAGACTGAAGAGGCTGTTGGATGGGTGGGTTGGATCACCCGCAATGCAGAGGGTGATGCAGCTGATGCAGCTGGTAAGGATGCACTCTATGGTGCCTCTGTAGAAGGTGCTCATGATGGGAGCTGGGGCTTTGGCTTTCCTCAGTTTACGGAGGAAGTAGAGTCGCTGTTGAGCTTTACTGGCCAGTGATGCAGTGTTCTTTGACCAAGAGAGGTCCTCAGAGATGTGCATACCCAGGAACTTGGTTTTGCTTACTCTCTCCACAGCAGCCCTGTTAATGGTGAGGGGCGCGTGCTGCGTCTGTGCTCTCCTGAAATCTACGACAATCTCCTTTGTCTTCTCCACGTTCAGGGAGAGGTTGTTGTCACTGCACCACTTGACCAGACGGCTCACCTCGCTCCTGTAGTGTGTCTCATCGTCTTTGCTGATGTGACCCAAAACAGTAGTGTCATCCGCAAACTTGATAAAGAGGTTGGAGCTGTGTGGCGGTGTGCAGTCGTGGGTCAGCAGAGTGAGGAGGATGGGGCTCAGCACACACCCTTGGGGAGCCCCCGTGTTCAGTGTGATGGAGTTGCTGCTGCCAACCCGTACTGCCTGCGGTCTTCCTGTCAGGAAATCCAGCAGCCAGTTGCACATTGAAGTGTTAATTCCCAGCCTGTCTATTTTGAGTATGAGTTGCTGGGGGACGATTGTGTTAAATGCTGAACTGAAGTCAATAAACAGCATTCTAGCATACGAGTCTCTGGTTTCCAGGTGTGTAAGGGCTGAGTGGAGGGCTGTTGAGATGGCATCATCTGAGCAGTTGAGCGGTTAGACCTGTATGCAAATTGAAATGGGTCCAGGGTGGAGGGGATTGTTGGGAATATTCTAAAAAGTCCAGTGAGTTTGGTTGGAGTATTGACAACTTGATTAATAATAATTGTTTAAAGAGTTAAAATGTGGCCTAGCACTAGCTCTGAGTTGTTACTCCTCCATGGCTACTCCCTGATCCAGAGGTAAACACTGAGAGAAAAGCGAGCATCTCACCAAACAAAGCTTTGCTGATGCCTGCTTAAATTATCTGTATAATTATTATGGGTATTTGAAAATATTTACTGACTGGATGCTACAGCCTTAAGTCAGTCAGAAATGATGCTGAGGTGGCAAGATGAATGAGAATTAGAGGGTAATGCCAGACACTATCATAGGAACCAGAGTAATGTTCGAGGAAAGAGGATCACCTCATTGGGTCTTAACAGACAAGAAGTTGTTTAACCAGATTGAGGTTACGTCATACAGGCCTTCACCTTATCTTTGATAGGTAAAAATAATGGCATATGCTCTGAATGTAAAGTCTTAGAAGACGGTGCCCATGTTTTATTTAAATGTAAGAAATATGACCAATTTAGACTAAAGTGGAAAGATTGTGATGCAGCAAATGACATTTATGCCATTCTTCAGGAACAAGGAATGACATGACTAAGAATTAGATGTCTCATTTGGTATCTCAATGACACAGGTGTAATTCTATTTCTTTCTGTCTTTCTTTCTGTAATTTGAAGCGTCAACTGCCAACGTCCTTTTCACACACTCCTGTAAAGCTAGGTGGCGGTATATAACGAAGAAATAGAACCCGCCATTACCCAGAAGAAGAAGAACAAGACTTGGTGGACCTGGAGGAGGAAGTTAGATAGTTTATTTTGTTGATGAGGATTTTCTTTATGCAATAGCCTATTTTATGCTATTTTCGTGTGTACATTTGAGTAGGGACTATACGGGAAATTCTTTAACTGGTCGAAAATAGAGTAGTTAGGCGCTGTTAGACGCGATTTAGTGAAAGCGAAAGCAAAACTTCGAGTCGACTAACTAGAAAAATTTAGAACCATGGCTGATTCAACGTTAAATGATATTACAGACACAACCTCTCCGCTTGAAGACGATTTAACTTGCCCTATATGTAAGAGCATTTTCCAGAACCCAGTACTGTTGTCTTGTTCGCACAGTTTCTGTAAAGACTGCTTAGACCAGTGCTGGAAGGGTAGGAAAAAGGAGTGTCCGGTCTGTCGACATAACTGTGATGGGGAACAACCCATCGTTAACCGCGCTCTAAAGGCTGCCTGCGAGAGCTTCCAAAAGCAGAAGGGATGGCGGGTACCCGGAGTAACGAAGATGGTGTGTGGTATACACAATCGCGAGTTTCACCTGTTTTGCGAAAAGGACGAGACACCGGTTTGCGTGGAGTGCTTGAACCTTCACTATGGGCACAACCTCATACCACTGGACCAGGGGATACCTATTTGTAAGGTGAGGCCATTGGAAAAGGTTGTTCTGAAATTGTCCTGTATTTGCATTGCACGTATCTAGCTGTTGAGTAGTTTGTTTCAAATGTACTTTGCAGTAAAATTGTTGTAAGAAGTGACCGCGTTGTCACGCTATGTTCACTTTACAAAATCACGAAATGTTGTGAACTTTGACCTCATGTATCTGATAGGTTCAGCAAGCACCCTCTCTCTCTCTCTCTCACTCACTCACTCTCACTCTGACTCTCTCTCACACACACATTTCATGTTTCATTCATATATTTGTTTATATATTTGTTGTTGACATTGTTTGTGCAAAGATAGTATAATTAGATATTAATCCTGTTCTCATTTTTAATCCTGTAAACTAATTTAAAATTTTTCAGCACGAGTTGAATGTAAAAATAGACATCTTGGAGGAAAAAGTGGGGTCTTATAAAAGGATGAAAAGGAGATTTGAGGATACAGTTGCTTTCATACAGGTAATAACAGTACCTCATGTCAATCACACTCATAAGATAATTTACTAATTTGGCTCTCCCAAAACAAATGCAAGAGAACTGAAAAAAATAAAGGTTGTGTTTTCAATATTTACACACCATCTATCCTTTTTAAAATGTGCTATCATTCAATGCCTCAGAACCAGTCAGCGACTGCAGAGAAACGGATCAGGCAGGAGTTTGAGCGCCTGCATGAGTTCCTTAAGAAGGACGAGGAGACAAGGATCCAGGCCCTGAAGAAAGAGGAGGAGCAGAAGAAGCAGGCCATCACCGAGAAGGTTGAATCCTTGGACAAAGATATCGCTGCTCTCAAGGAGCTCATCGATACCACCAGGAAGGAGATGGGAGCTGAGGACCTGGACTTTCTCCTGGTAGGGCAGACACACATGCATAACTGTAAATGACCAGTATTCCATTGGCTTTATATCAACCTAAAGACTGGAGCAGGCAGAACTTCGCCTTTAAATGTGAGTTAGAAGCAAGCTTGAAAATAACAGAAATTTTTCAAAATGGAGTGGATTCACTGCGCTTCTGTGTACATCAGGTGCATTAACGATGAGGGTCGATGATAATAAAAACAATATCGGAGCAACACAGATGTAACTAAACCTTAATTAAAATCTAGGTTACGGTGACGTGTGGTGCTCTGATATTGTTGTTTTTATTAACTGAAGTATTTCTCTGAAGACATTAGTGGATCTTAACAAGCAAACACATTTAAGACTTCATGTCCTGTGACAGACCCCTACTGGCAGCCAAATAGGGCTGAGCGGTAGCTCCTGCTCATTCTAATTCAGATTCAATTTTATTTATCACATAATATATCTGGTACAATATGTAGTCAAATGCTTAGTCCTCTGACGTACAAAATGTTGCAATATGTATATGAGTAAGTCAAAATAATAGATAGACAGTAGGAATGCAAAGGGTTGTTCAAATAGTGTTAAAAAGTGTTTATGGAAGGAGAAGAAAAAAGATATTAATTGAATTTAATGAAAGTCTTGCTATTTTTTGTTTCTTCAGAATTTCAACAAACTGAAGCAAAGGTATGTACCATGCATGGTATTTCTATAAAAACTTCTAAACCTCTACATTGTGGTTATTCTGCATCATATCACTGCTTTGTTCCAAATATGGTTTAGCGAATTGAGGTCATTGACTAAGATGTGACTTCTCAAGTAAACATGTGAGAGGTAGTCGATGTGAAACAGTTAGCAAGGTGATTGTGTATGCACTCTCGTTTTGCACCACAGTGCAAAGTGGATAGATGAGGGGCCACAGAGGGACTCGGCTGAGCTCATTCATGTCGCCAAGCACACTGGAGCTGTGGCCTATAAGATCTGGGAGAAGATGCTGTCCCAAGTGGAGTGCTGTGAGTAGCTTTTGAGCTGTTGTGGCAAGCTTGTAATACTGAGGCAGCAGGGCTCTGGACTACAACCAGTTTTTTTTTTAGATACAATATTAGAGAGATTTGTAGGAATGAAAACTTGCTTTTAGTTAGCTCATTTAAATATGAGTTTATATTTGACAGTGTGTTCCATGAAAGACAATATGAAATTCTTGTATGGTCATTAGTTAGACTAGCATAGCAATCAACATGGAGAGAAATATTCAAGAAAGATCAAAGAGAACATGCAAACTTAATGTTCATTAGTTGTGCACGTAAAATAACAAAGGGCAAATTAAGAAAAAAGAATATATGTAAAATAGTAAGTGGTTTTATATATAGTCGAAAGTGTCCAAGGGCAAATATCAAACACACCAAAAACAATGGGGCCAATGGGTTTTCAGACACTTGTCAAACTTGTCATTCTTATCATAATTGACTGTTTTCAAACATAAGTCCCAGTCTTCTGGTTGACACCTCTTCATTTGACAAATGAGAAAAACAGTGTATAATAGCTAAAACAAAACACCATATTGCTCCTGAAAATGCTAATAGTGGGTAATACTATGAGGTGTAACAAGTGCAGTGAGTTAGGGTTGGGCTGTGCAATTAATTGACAAATGAATCGAAGCAACATTTGCAACTGTTAATCAATGATGATCAAGCATATGATTATTAAACATTCATTATCAAATATTTCAATCATCACAACAAATCATTATTTATTCTGTGAACTTTTTGTTTAGATTCTGTGCATTCCACTCATGTATGGTTTCTCGAAAGTGCTCTACAGCAGGTGTTGTCATGCGATTCTGCACCATCTGGTTAATTAAATGTTTTAAAAATTTTAAAAATTGAAAAATTTTAATCTGGGGTTTTATCACCCAGCCTTAATCGTGAATATTAATAAAAATTAATATTGGTTTATACGTCTGGGATAACTTTCTGTGAGGTGGTCATTATTGTGGAATAACTCCCGACAGAGTAATGAGTGATAAATCACTCTTGAATCACTCTTAGTAAGTCATGTGTTAGATTATTGTTGATTAACGGTTACAAATGTTGTTATCAAGAAATATCAGACCGTAGAACGTTGGGAATTCCCATTGAAGGGAATGGAGCATTCTATAGCATTATGAAGAGCCGTGTAATAACGGAAAATAAACCATAGATCAAGACGCAAACAACCATCCTAAATCTTGCTCACTCGTCTATCATTGAAAAAAAAAGTCAGTACACTGCATCTGGCCAAAAACCCTTCATCTAGGGAAAAGGTATGTGTCATGTTTCATTGTGCCTTTAATCCACCATCAGTGCCCGTGATCATGGATCCCAATACCATCTCGCCCTGGCTGAGAATCACTCCTGAGTTCCATAGTGTGGAAGAGAACAAAGAGCGACAGGCCTTCCCAGACAACCTGGAGCGCTTCGACCCATGCGTGTTCGTGCTGGGATCAGAGGGCTTTGGTGCTGGACGCCACCGCTGGGATGTGTATGTTGGAGACAACCCCAAGTGGATACTGGGTATCTGCAAAGAGTCTGTGGTGCGCAAACGCAAGTTCACCGTCACCACCAACAGCGGCCTGTGGACAATCGGCCTTAGCAAGGGCATCTACAACGCTCTCACCACACCGCGACAGGAGCTGAAAGTTGACCGCCGGCCCGAAATCATTCGTGTCAAGCTCAACATGGAGAAGGGTCAAGTGTCCTTCTGGGATGCGGGCAATGGCTGCCATCTCCTCACCTACACCGACAAGTTCCCCAACCGGGTGTGGCCGCTATTCGGCCCAGGCCTGAGCAGTACCCCTATGAAAATTCTGCCCTCCAAGGTCACCATTCATCAGCAGTAGCCCAATATTAGGCAAGTGTTAGCCCAACGTTAGCCCAATGTTAGCCTTCACAGGAGCTATTCACAATGCTGGTGTCCAGCCACAGACCGATGCAGGCCAAGTGTGTGGCACAAGATTGTTAATGATGTGAATCAAAGGCGTCATTAGATGGTTAATTTAAAGGGAAGTCCTAACAGTAGATGCTTTGTGCCTTTAATAACTGTTGTTTCTTTGGTTGATTTAAAAATATATACACATATTTTTTTTTTGTCATGAAAATTACTTTGCAGAAAGTGAGTTGGAGGGATTGCTTGTAATCAGCTGATGCAAAGGCAAAGGTGAAACTCATTGAGTGGTCATTAATCACAGATATGCTGACATAAAAATCATCTGACTTCCATCAGCTTGTATTGCTTTAATTCTTAGATGGAAATTTACATACTGGTGTGATGGGTTGAAAAAATAGGTCCACAATTGAGAATGAATGGTCAGAAACCTGTTGGAACCATACTTATGTGTCAGCATATCAGTGAACATTACTGACCACTTGGTGAGTTTTATGTCTTTACAAACAAAAGGTTAATGTGTTTTACGAAAAATTGCTGCAGTGCACCTATGCAGCCTTTCTGTAGGTGGGTGGGATGGGGCTACCGCAACAACCTAAAACTCTCAGAGGCATTTGTCAGATTTGTAATCTTAATCATTGGATTTCATCACAAACATTTAGAAAACATGGTTTTAAGTGTAAAAAACCAAACCTACTGTTTAAGTGTTGATCCTGAAAAGAATATTTCAGTTCCTTTGGGCCCTAATGTAATGTGTCTGTAGCCTGGTGCATCAGCCACCTTCACATCATTTCACTGCATGCAAAGTTTCTGAACCCTAGCAATTGGCATGTGTTCGCTTCACGGTGGGCAGGTACTTTTTGCCTCAAGCAGTTGCTACTGTTTGCTCATCATCGCTTGAATTCAACGTTATCATTTTCAGCCCTCCCTCTCCTCACTGATGGGCCCGTCCCAGCTCAGATGATGTAACCGAGGCTTACGCCTGGTTCCCTGACTGCAGTGGTGGAGCAATGAGAAATTGAGCGGAAGGTGGCGCTAGCCTGGCCAATGTGTCTGTGCCTCAGTGGCTTAATTTAGTTCATGCACTTGGTCTGCCACTAGAGGGCATAGTGCATCTGTGCTGAAGTTATAGCCACACCTTTTGTCCCTACAGGAAGTATTCAATGACACAGAAACCACCAATTTATTGAAGTTGTTTCTGCTATTCTGTCAATCATAAGTCACATATGTTGTTTTTTTTATACCAGGGTGTACAGGCTTATGGTAGAAATCTTTGTGAAACCATGTTCAGTTGTTGCAAGCTTAATAAAAAAACAAAAAAAACAAAAAAAAAACGAAATACACCAAATACCAGATATATCCCTTTGAAACATGTTTGATGTTGAATCTGTTTAGTATGTGGTTTGAACACTATTATATGTATTTCATATTAGTAACATTGATTATACTTGCTTGCTTTTTGCTTTGTGAAAGGCAGACAAGCAGAGCTCCCAACCTGCAGTGCAAGTCCTGCACTTAAACATGAAGCTTTCATATCCTGTTCATAGTCTTGCTACTCTTAGAAATTCCAGAATTGAAATTTGCAGTGGTGGTTTGTTATGATTTATACGGTCGGTTAGTGGTGGTCTATTGTGATATGATATTGGGTGGGGAATTGGCTCCATGGGACTAGTTTCAAGCATGTAGGTGTGTGAACCTACTAGACACGTAATAGTTATTTTGGAGATAACATCAAGTATATATTATCTGTTCAACTTTTTTGAAAGCCTCTAGTCTGTAGTAACAAACAGGGACAGTAATTTGGGGAACATGTATGGGAGTGATGATGTGAGAGAGCCCTACACCCAGAATGACTACAGTAATCCTTTAGTGTTTTTCAAGTGAAAGGGTGTATCGTGTTTGTGGTTACTTTGATCGCGAAAACAGACTTTATGTCCCATTGCCCAGTGTGTTTCATATTCACTCCAACCAAGATTACAGATGACATTGTTATGTCTATGAAAGTATGAATGTCTAAAAATGGACATATTAAAGACATTTTAATGAATTGTGTGTACAGACTTCTGTCTGTGAAATGTAGACTAATCATAGGGATGCCACCATTATGATGAAAACCACAAAGGCGCAGCAAACAGAGATGCTAATACAGACATACACAAACACACTCCAAGTCCTGCAAATAAAAATGTCTGTAGACAGGCACACATTATACTGAATTACCATTTGCTCAGGTAAGAACACAAAAATGATGATCCAAGTCTCACCCTTATCAGCAGCATAGCTAAAGAACAGGAAATGCAGTAGACTGTGTACTATGTTGGAGGGTAGAGCTTCCAGACAGACAGAGGTCTAGCATAGCTTCGCTGACCTGCCATTGGTGACTTGTGTGTTCACACTGTCTGGCCTGCATTGTGTGTGGGTGTGTGTGGAGGGTCTGTTACCTGTTGATTTCCATTTCAGCAGTGACAGTAATCATGCTGCTTGAATGAGATGCTCATCACAAGTGCATATCATGCTTTTAATAAAAATTCAAACATCAGTAAAAGCAAACTAGAAAACATACCAGACTTGGCAAAATCACACAATTTTGTCAAATATAAGCAAGTAATAGGAAATAGAACAAGATACAAACTCATGTACAAAAGAGACATAGGCCTAGTAAATCAAATGTGCATTCAGGGGTGTTCCTGGATCAGATCATTTATGTATTTCTCTCTTTTTTAATATTAGGCATTAATTTATAACATGTTATTGGCGTTACTACCAGTGGTATCAATAAGTGCACCTCTCCGATAAGCTCTCTATTGTCATAAATTGTCATAAAAAATGCAACTTATAATATAGAATGACCATAATCATGCAGTGATATCATTAATGTTGGTTTTGAAAGTGCGTGTGGGTTTAGGCCTGCATCATTAAAATCGTGTACTTCCACACTAAAAATCCCCACTACACCTCTATGATCACCTACACAAATGATGAAACACCTACACAGGATGAAAACAAAGTTAAGTAACTTTATTTCTCTTGGGGGAAATTTGTCTTCTGCATTTAACCCTTCCGGGGGATATACACAGATACTGTATACATACACGCACGTACGCGGGCGGAGCAGTGGGCAGTCCTCGATCCAGCACCAAGGGAGCAGTTTTGGGGTTAGGTGCCTTGCTCAAGGGCACCGCATCTGTGGATTTTAGATGTGGGAAAGTGCAAGGAAAACAACTGAACTGGTTGGACAAACATAGAAATGTCTCACTTGGTTTGAGCAAGATGAACATAAGAATAATAAAGTTTTTACCGGTGGCTTGTCTTCGGTGAACATCACCACCAGAAACTGAGAGGCTCACTTGCCCTTTTTTGACATTACCTTCTATTACTGCTCCAATAGGCTGTAGTATCTGTATCTGTAGTCCAATAGGTTTAAAGTTCAAACAAAGTGCTTACCCAATGCAGTTAAACAAACGATATGCCTATCGAGGGTGTCCAGACTCTTCGCACAGAGTGAAGCGAAGTGATAGAGTGGTCCTCCAGACAGGCTCATAGACTGTAGGACTGCTTCACCCTGTATTTTCATTTATGCTCACTGAAAAATACATATAAAATATATTTTTAATCTGAGATGAACTCCCCTTGTCACCATAACATTTGCAGCAATTTGCTGTTGATGAGAAAGCAAATGTGTTTGTTATTGAGGGGAGGAGGGAAATGAGGAGGAACTGAATCTTACCCTGTGAGACAGTGTTGTGATGCCCTTGAAAGGTGTCATTATTTGGTAAAGTGCACCTGCTATGCATTACCCACACAGTTGCGGAAGGTTAATGGGGTTGAGGTTAATGCAGATGTTAAAGGAGGAGATAATGTTCTATTTTGAGCCACTGAAACTAATAGGCTACCTGTTGGTATTTGCTGGTGTGTTTGAAATCAGGTTGCTGTCCAGAGCTGCTGCAGTCACTGCCCATTTTCCTGGTAACACAGTGCCCTGTTTCACTTGAAGTCCACTAAACATTTTCTGGCGAAACAGTTCCCAGAAGTTAATTTCCTAAAGGTAATGGTGCTCAGGTCAACCTGACAGGCAGTGCTGCTCAATGATATTCTGTAATTCTGTGA
Organism: Tenualosa ilisha; assembly: GCA_015244755.2. Lineage (NCBI taxonomy): Eukaryota > Metazoa > Chordata > Actinopteri > Clupeiformes > Clupeidae > Tenualosa > Tenualosa ilisha. The sequence goes on along the minus strand of PYXC01001172.1, from coordinate 2,582,712 downwards.
GTGACTGCCTGGTACCATGGTGATATCACCCATGTTACTATGGTATGGTTAAAATCAGTGACCCTGAGCAGTAACACCAAAAACAATATTGTATCACACATATTGTAAGGGACCGATCAGTGAAGCACGAGGACACAAGGAGGTTTGATTTGAAATAGTGGGTTTTTATTACCCAACAAATTAATCAAAAAACTGAAAACTAGGTCTATAAAAGAGGTCAACCAAAAGCACAATGAGACTACAGACACAGATTGACATGACATAATCTGAACAAGAACTGACCTTCCGCAATAAAACAAAAGGGAACATATATAATGGCTTGGCCAAACCAAAAGACACAAAAAAGGGGATAAACAAAATACACAGACTTCAAACACCATACAAAGCAAAAGCAACTAAGGCTAAGTTTCCCCCCGTGCACATGGTGGATCTGGTACGGCCTAATACGCCGGCACCAAGACTTAGGTCCTCTTAGCCACGCTTTTGCCCAAACCAGGAAGGGACCGCCCCCAGCACTCGACCAGGTAACAGAAACAAAGAAACATGTGATTAATGACAAACAAATGATATAACCTTACAGTGTTAAAATGTGTGCACCCATATAAAACAATGTAAGGCTAAAGTATATAAACTAATAAAGTAAATAAATGAAACAAAGTGTTGCGTGAGTTATTTGAACATGATAGCACGTGTGACTGCAAACAATAAAATGTGCAGCAAAATCGTAATGAACCAAAAGAAATTAATCTGTATTTGAAGAGTGAGGGCAGGTGTTGCCAGTTATGTGTGGCTGTGGCCATCACACATATATTTATAGAAACAATTGTCAAGAGAGTAGTCACCTATTTATATACATATACTTTATGCATAAATGTAACCTTAGGTTACATTTTTTTCTATTATTTATTTTTGTATTATTTATTTATCTGTTTAGTCTATTTATTTATGATTGTCTTTCAAGTTACAGATATAGTGGAATGAACCCTACATTTCCTTCTGTTCTTCATTGTTTCACTTTCTACTGAACATTACAGTTAAATTAATGGATATCTACAGTAAATGTACAGTCAGCTATGCAGTTTGTTTGCTAGAAGACACCATAAAAAAACATCTTTTTGTAGGGGCTGCCTGGCCCCCAAACAGTAACACAGAGTGTCTCTGGGACTACTGAGAGCAGGGGTGAGCTACCTCCCTGGCATGTTTTGTTTGGCCATTGGATCAAATATAATTGCTGCTAAGAAATGTAAACACTGACAAAAATGTAAACAGACTTGATTTCTGCCAGCATTGCTGACCGTACCTTTAAAATTTGTCTTTTAAAAAATCTTCAAAGAGACAAACTGATACAGAAACTAAGCAGCTGGATGTAGTAACTGTTTTATTTTACCTTTGGAAAAAAATCTTAATTTGCTCAGAAATCAAGTTATTAAAAATCCAGTGTTATTTGTTTTATTTTCTAATAGGAAAACAGATGAGCAAACCAATGTGAGGATGACAGATCGGTTTATCCTCCCCGCAGAGTCATAAGTCACCTCAATGTGTTAAATTGTAACCAACCCAAAGTGTTCTAGTTCTTTCTAACCGCTTTCTCGCTCTGTGTACCATACACACAGAAATACAAAGAGGGAAGACAGGCTTTTCTCATTATTTCATGTCTCCTGCTACCAAAACTTCTTCCTTCTTTGGTGAAGGAAACAACAACAAAATAATGCTGACATTTAAAGAAATGACAACTGACCAAACCTAAAACACCTATCATATACCTACGGTGTGTGCATTTGTGTGTGTGTATGTGTTTGTTTGTTTGTATGAGACCAAGCTACAATTTGCTTGTTCCACTGACATTAGCAAATGGTCCACTATGAGCAAGAGCCCTTTTTTGCCTGTATGCTTTTGGTTCCTGTTTGAATTTGGCTCCAGTGGAGGTTGCCATGGAAATTGTTTTCAAAGCCAGTGGCTGAATTGTGCTCTGTGCAGTCATCTAAAGAAGAGTGAAACAAGTCAGTAACATCACAGTTTCCCCCTAGCAACAACTGTACCACAAAGACAACTTGCCTCTCAAAACTCAGTTGGAGCCTAGTTACGCTTTTTTAATCAGAAAACCTGTTGTAGACTATAGTATCAAACAACTCAACTTCTAATCATTTAGGATATATTAAAAAGCTTTGTCACATGTTAGGTCAACTAACTGTGTTGAAACATACAAGACTTCATGTGAAAAAAAAAAAGAATTTAAAAAGCTGCGACTCCACTTAGATGTGAGGCTGGAAATGGGAAAATCATAACGTGGCAACTTCTTCTTTCTCGTAATTCTGAAACTGCGCCACCGATACACATACACACACCTGTGTTCCTTCTGCCTCTTGTCAAGACTTTCTTTTCTGAAAGTCAGCTTCTTTTTGTATCCCACCCCCTCCCCGTGCTTAACCTTCTAGATAGATAGATGGATAGATGTACTTTATATCCCAAGTTTGGATCAATAAACCCTTGACCTTTTACTAGAGATGTAGATGTCATTGTAAAGTATGATGGCATATGGCAGGAAAGATTTCCTGTATCTGTCCCTACGACAGTGGAGTTGGAGAAGTCTGAGTGAGAAGACACTCCGCTGTCTGACCACTATGTGATGGATAGGGTGCTTATCATTATCCATGATGGTTAACAGTTTGTTCAGTGCTCTCTTCTCCACCACAGTTTCTAATGAGTCCAGTCTGAGGCCTAGTACAGAGCCAGCCTTCTTGATGATCTTCCTTAGTCTATTAGTATCACTGGCTTCAATGCTACTGCCCCAACACACAACAGGAAAGAAGAGCATGCTAGCAACAAAAGATTCATATGCATGTTGTGCTGCCCTGTGGTTTACTCTCCAGTCTTCCTCTGTGCATCTCCCAGCAGTGCTTACAGGTAGCCCATCACATTTAACCTTCTCTGCCTGCCTGCCTTCCTGTCCTATCCCCCACCTACTCTCTCTTGTTGAAAGCACTGTCACACTGTGCATGTTCTGGTAACACCTCACACACACGCACACACACACACACACACAAACACACACGCACAGACACACACACATTAGACTCTCACATAATCACATGTACCTCTGAGACCACAACTGCACAGGAGGTAAAAAAGGTGTGAAAAAACATTCAGACAGCAGTGAAACTGAGAAAACAAATAGACAGAGAGGCATCAAGAAGTCTCTGCTGATTCAAATCAGTTATTCACAACAATGTGCACACCACTAATTGATTTATCTATAGTATGATATATTAAAGATTATAGATTGCACAGACTTTCTATTAAAGTAAACATGAGTCATATACCCTGCACAAGTAGTGGATCGTGTATGGTCATGGGACCCTGACACATCAGTAGGAGTAGGAGCAGTAGGAGACATACACGATTTACATACACAAGTCATTGTCAAAGGTTCTATTGTTTTTGCATTGTGGTTGTATTAATGTCATGGGAGACAATCATGGCATCTGCCCACAGTAGTAGGTGGCATGACAGAAAGGCCTTCTTAACTATTCCCAGACCGCACCAGAGTTCCCCTTTATAGTTTCACATTAAAAGCAACAGAAGTATTAATAACAACAGAAAAAAACAACACAATTATGGTTCTCCATGGAGTTTGCACATTCTTAATGTCAACAAAGAAGCACTGTGATGTTACATAGTATGAAACCAAATCTGAGTTAACTTTTCTTTATTCTACAATGCAACAAAATCACACCTTTCTGCAACTTGGTTGCAGAGTTGAACATAGGAAATGTAGACCCTCTGAGATACAGGAAGGATGTGCAAGGTCCCTGTTATAAATTAAAAAGTGCGACAACAGTTTGAATATTGTTTATCAACTATGTCTGAACAGGTGTTGTAAAATAACAAATACTTTCAAAATTGTCTATTGCTTTGCTATCCATTGCAGAATTTACAAAACAAAAATGGGCCAAAAGTCACAGTAATTTCCACTGGGACTCTAGTGCAGAGATGAAAAACCGCAGTGACAGATTTACATGATATGTGGTAAAGCACTATAAAATCTTTATCTTCAATCTTCACACTTACAGTGCGCTTTGACCTCTGGATCTGGGAAGCGTCTCAGTGCTTGCTTGATTGATAAGAACTAAAACTATAGTTACATCACCCTCTCTCTCACAGTATCTCTACACACTAAAACACTTGGGGTTGTTTTAGTATGCTTTTTTTACTAGTTTCTCTTTTGGAGAATGTAGCACTGTCATATTGATTGTGACAGGTTTTTACAAAATTCCCCGTCATGTCTCATCTTCACTACAGAGTTGAGTTTATTTGAGACCTAAAGAGTTTAAGGTCACAACTCAGTCAATGGTTAAGAAAAAGAATCTGATTTTATCAAACAGTGTTGGTTGGGCAGTGGCGACAATAAGGCCTATATTGTCAAGCAAAGGTACAGAATATAAATTTAGACAATAAGAAGTGAATGCCAAATTGATTTGGAACTGCCTTAGAAATGGAAAAATCCAACCGAGAAAGCACCACATCAAGACACTACATATATGTGGGTGTTTAAAGTGATGTCTGGAAATTATAATTATTCAACAAAAAAGGTTTAACTACTGCAGTGGAGACATGAAAATGGAAAAAAAAATCAAAACGGCTGCATTTTCCCTCATGGTAGTGGAAATGCTCTTTCAGTGTCATTTTCTCTGTATTTGGTACACCCTATGACGCCATTTCCATTAAATTTTGTCAGTTTTATGTCTTGTACTTAGCTTGGCCATTGACTGTCTGTACATCATGTTGGACATCTCTTGAACTTGATATTCCAGAGCACCTGAACTGTTGAACACAGCAATATTCCTATCGACACACTAATTACTGAGAGCATAAGTTTGCATTCTCAATGCATAAATGCATTATTTCAACCCATACTGTAACTACTGTTGCTGAAGGCTGACTAGTGATAAACTTGTTTATGATCACCCTGAATGTGTAGGTGTTTATATACATGAGTACTTCTCTGGAAATAGTAGCTACTCAAGTGTGACTTTGGTGGAGACACTGCATAGGGATGACTTAAATAACACAGGGTTTCTTCTGTCTTATTTAGCAATATGAAATTTAGGCTTTAAGAGTCTAATATACATTAGTGTTATGCAGTAGGTCTACAATTTATTCAGGATTAATTTTTTTTTTTTGGGGGGGGGGCATCTTTGGCAGCTTAATTTTAATATTGTAGCTGTTACTCTGAATGGTATTGTCAGGCACATACTAAACACAACTTGGCCTATTCAAACAAAGGGATTTTATTTACAGATTACTCAAACAATACGTAACTCAAGTCAACGTCAGCTGCAGATAGCTGAGGATAAAAGAATAACTACAACGACCAGAAGAAGAAAAACAAAACTCAAGAAGATAACAGAAATACTCAAAGTACAAACTAAAGCAAACGATAGAACGAAAAATTCAAAAATACCGAAACTGAGAGAGTCCAGGAACAAGGAGCGCAAGACACAGAGACTTCGCGGTAGACAAGGAGTAACAAGGCTGACTCGGAACAGATCCAGGGGAGGATTGACGAGGCCAGAAACCAGGGGATCCGGGAGAGGCACTTAAATAACGTGGAGCCCAGGTGAAACCAATTTATACTCAGGGGAAGGTGCACGCGAACCAGGAAGTGGCAGTGAACGAGGAGACGAGCTGTGAGTTTGTGAGGTAGAGTGAAGGGGCGTGGTTGTGGCCAGATCTGATGCAGACCTGACATCACCCCCCCCATTCAGAGGCCGCTCTTGGGGCGCAACGGCTGTAAGCAAGTTGGGGTCCAGGATGTCTTCCATCGGGACCCACGAGCGCTCCTCCACACCGTACCCCTCCCAGTCCACCAGGTACTCCAGGCGGCCCCTCCGGCGTCTAGAATCGAGGATGGCATCGACCGAATAGGCTGGACCGTCGTCCAATAGGAGCGGCAAAGGCGGGTCCGGTCGTGCATCAGACTCTGGAGGAGAAGGGGATAAGGTGCATGGTAAAGTTTAAGCAAGGAGACATGGAAGGTGGGGTGAATGCGGTAATGTGAGGGCAAACGGAACTTAAATGTGACAGTGTTGACCTGCTGCAGGATCTCGAACGGTCCGATGTACCGGGGACTGAGCTTCTTTGAGGGCAGTCGGAGGCAGATGTCCCAAGTGGAGAGCCAGACCTTCTGGCCCATTTCGTAGGAAGGCGTGGGTCCCCTCCGGACATCCGCGTGGTGCTGGTATCGACAAACTGCCCTCTGAAGCTGATGGTGTGCGGTGTTCCAGACCCTCCCACTCTCGCGGTACCAGTCTTCAACGCCGACCACGTTGGTTGGTTCGGAGTCCCATGGGAAGAGGGGAGGCTGGTAGCCGAGTGTGCATTGGAAGAGAGTGAGTCCGGTGGTGCGTTGGCGCAGAGAGTTCTGAGCATACTCGGCCCATGGCAGGTAATGACTCCAGGTGGCTTGATGTTGGGAGCAGAAGGTGCGTAGAAACCTCCCAATCTCCTGGATCTTCCGCTCCGTTTGGCCATTGGCTTGAGGGTGGTACCCCGAGGTGAGGCTAACGGCCACACCCAGGCGTCCCAGAAAGGCCCGCCAGAACCTGGAGATGAATTGGGGGCTTCTATCTGAAACAACATCTTCTGGTATGCCAAAGTGACGGAACATGTGTGAAGACAGCCTCAGCAGTCTCAGCAGCTGAGGGAACAGACCTTAACGGGATTAATTTACAGGACTTGGAAAAGCGATCCACTACAACTAAGATGCAGGTATGATGATTGGAACTCGGAAGATCAGTAATAAAGTCTATACCCAGGTGTGACCAGGGCCTCTGGGGTACTGGGAGCGGCAGGAGCTTACCTGCTGGTAACTGCCTGGGGATCTTCGCCATCGCACACTCTGCACACCCAGCCACATACCTCTGAACATCACGGGCCATTCCAGGCCACCAGTACAGGTCACGGATAAGTGAGAGGGTCTGGTTGGTTCCAGAGTGACAAGTGCCTAGGGAAGTATGGAGATTCTCCAGCACCTCCTGACGGAGTCCGGTGGGCACGTACTGTTGGTGGGCCGGGGTCTCAGGTGGGGCTGGTTCCTGGGTGATAGCCTGGGAAATCCGGTCGTCCAGGGTCCACTGGATAGGGCTGACAATGAGACGGGTAGGCAGGATGGGTTCGCTGGACTTTGGAGAATCGGCGTCACCATGGACTCTGGACAGAGCATTGGCTACCACACTCCTGGACCCCGGCCTGTAAGACAAGGTAAAATTGAACCTCGTAAAAAACAGTGCCCACCGGGCCTGACGGGGATTGAGCCTCTTGGCCTCCCGGAGGTAAGCCAAGTTCTTGTGGTCCGTAAGGACTCTAAAAGGGTGCTGGGCTCGCTCCAACCAGTGACGCCACTCCTCCAGGGCAAGTTTCACCGCGAGTAGTTCACGATTCCCGGTGTCGTAATTCTGCTCAGCAGATGAAAACTTGCGGGAGAAGAAGGCGCAAGGATGGAGTCTAGGAAGGGATCCGCTCTCCTGTGAGAGTACCGCCCCTGCCCCGGTGGTGGAGGCATCCACCTCTACTATAAAGGGTTTAGTTGGATCTGGGAGCGTGAGGAGTGAAGCAGAGAAGGAGGCTTTCAGGTCAGTTAGGGCCTGGTCGTAGTTCTTCCATCGGGGTCCGAAATTGGTCAAGGGCTTCTGCTTCCATAGTAATCGGTCTGGTCTTCTGTCAGGCACAGACTAAACACAACTTGACTTATTCAAACAAAAGGGTTTTATTTACAGATTACTCAAACAATACGTAACTCAAGTCAACGTCAGCTGCAGATAGCTGAGGATAAAAGAATGACTACAACGCCCAGAAGGGAAAAACAAAACTCAAGAAGATAACAGAAATACTCAAAGTACAAACTAAAGCAAACGATAGAACGAAGGATTCAAAAATACCGAAACTGAGAGAGTCCAGGAACAAGGAGCGCAAGACACAGAGACTTTGCGGTAGACAAGGAGTAACACGGCACAGATCCAGGGGAGGATTGACAAGGCCAGACAACAGGGGATCCGGAAGAGACACTTAAATAACGTGGAGACCAGGTAAAACCAATTAATACTCAGGGGATGTGCACGCGAACCAGGAAGTGGCAGTGAACGAGGAGACGAGCTGTGAGTTTGTGAGGCAGAGTGAGGGGGCGTAGTTGTGGCCAGGTCTGATGCAGACCTGACAGGTATGGATATTGCACAATCACAGCAAGATATATATATATATATAGAAAGCTGTTTTTCAGACAAATGTCAGAAACCCCAGAAGTTAACTTTACCACATTGTGGAATTTCACTGTTTCATTGGTTTTTGCTTTGCAAGAGTTTGGACAGTGTTCATAGGCATACGTTTACTTTGCGATGAGTCAAAACTTTGTTAAAACCTATTGTTTCTTCTTTAATTTCTGTTTGCTGATTAGTCCACAGTTCAGGATCATCAGTTCTGTTGTAGCAAACCTAAAGACTTTGGAGAGTTCCCTGACTTACTGACGTGAAATGCAATATAGAGGGTAGGCAGTAGGGTTAGAGTCCGGTCATCTTCAACAAGAAGCTATTATTTCAGCAACCCAAATGATGACAGTAGAAAAAGAAGTGAGAAAAAAAAATAAGATAGACCAAGTTATGCTTCTGCTAGCACATGGACCCAGATACCTACAACGCTTTATACATACTTTTAGCTTCTTAACATGCTCAATGCAAGTGCTGAGCAGCATGCACCTCTTCCCTGTGAGACATCACTGCATATAAACTGAGAAGTTGTGCAAGAACATTGTAAGACTTGTGTTTGTGTACAGCTTCTCCTGTGTAGAATAGGATTAAAAAACAGGTCTTTGGTTATGTTTAGTGTTAGCCCTGCCCATCAGCGCTGCAATGTAGACATCAAACTAGCTAACAGTATGCTGTGGGCTTTACAACCACCTACCACCATTGTGTTATTGGTAAATGGCTTTTCTGTGATTTTGGAAATCTGTTTCAATGGAAGATAGTATGACCGAGTAAATTATAAAATGCTATCCTTTAGTATTTTTTAGGCTATCCGTTTAGCATTTCATATCATTACACTTTAAAATAAAAAAAAAAAATTTAAAAAATCACATATATGTGAAGAAAAGTTAACCAAGACGCATCTCAGTTTGGCACTTTGAATTACAGGCTCCATGGACTACAATATCGTCAGATCATTGCATTGCCATGTTGCTGCACTGGATGGTAATGGTAACATTTTCTGGTACATGCAGTGGGCATACTGTAATAGCTATATATTCAAATTTCAAATTCAAATTACACATACCATTACACAAAGTAAAATATGCAGTGATATGCTTTGTCTACTGATTCCAGTGACTACACATGCATTAATGAAAATATGCTAGGTATTAAAATAAATGAGTAAGAAAAATAAATATATAGTGAACACAGATACATTTTTGCTATATACAAGAAATGTTATGATGTTTTGTGATTCTCATTCAAGACACAGGTAGACAAGACATAGGCTACTGTGGGCCAAACCTAGTGCTTGAACTTAAGCCTAGCCCCTGTAGGTGTTTACACTGGACTATTGGCCTAGCCTACACTCAACTCTCACTACATGCACTGACAAGTTTCATTCCATATATTCAAACATTCATTTAATATATTCAGACATCCATTCAATATATTCTTTAATTTCCTAAATGGCATATATATGTGTGTGTGTGTGTGTGTGTGTATGTGTGTGTGTGTGTGTGTACTATATATACAGTATATATATAGTAAGAGCAAAAACATGTTGAATCATTCTCTGTTCTGTGCAATTTTTTGCATTTATAAGAGCTCAAACCAACAAGGTCTTCAGTTTGCCACATGAAGTTACACTATATCATGTGGCACTGCTTCACACCCACAGAAACCCTCTTCTTTCTGCATGGTCTGCCCATAATGCAAATGCAAATATGTTATAATGATTCTAAGGAAAGGTACCCACCGCAATGGTTTGTGCAGCTGTGGCATGTGTGTAGGTCCATATTCCATTTTGGTGTCCATGTTAACAGACTAGAGCTCAATGACACCCTTCACCACAGGAGTGGTTCAGATGAGAAGACATGACCAATCAATGAAAAAAACTGTGGTTTTGAAAACATAACATAACGAGTATATAACATTTTGTCTTGCCAGCAAAATGAACCTACAAAGACAGATCAATCATTTCATTCAGATTTAATGGACAAATGGGAGTCTATGAATGACTAGTTGATGTTATCTTCTCTCATTTCCTCTACATTGCGTAGCTTGACTGACATTTCAGTTTTTTTTTTGTCTGCCTCTAAAGAGAACTAAGGCACCACACACACACCACAACCACCACTGCTGCCTTTCAGTGTTCAAAAGCACAGATGGAAAACTTTGCAGTAAGTATACTTTTTAGGTGTCAGTTTTGAGGCTTTATTTCACTGGGTAAAAACAGGCCTATGCACACTTTCTGCTTTCTTCATTGCCTAAAATCTTTTTTTTTTTTTGATGTTTTACTTTTTACGTTTTATTTTTTGTTTTTTCTTTTGAGTTTTTTTCTTCTCTCTTTCACATGTGTGTGGCCACATTAGCCTGGCGTATGGACTTGTGATCTATGAATTTGCAAGCAAGACTGATTGAATATTATGGTTAAAATTTAGATCAGATTGTAGTTTATTCCAGTGCATAGATAACTTGATATCTAATCAGTATTACAGTAATATTCTTGTTTTATGTCTGTAAGTCAATATTGGGAGTATGAACTTCAGTGATGAAATGTATGTTTTTTTGTATTGGAATTTAATATTAGACACACTTGAATGTGCTAGTTGATCTTTGAGTACTTTTTAAAGTGATTCCTTCACTTTCAAATCATTGTTTTTTTGTTCTGTTTTAACTGAAAGATTAGCCTGATAGATCTAGATATCTAGACTACTGAGAGATCTCACAATTTGAAATAATTTTGTAATCTAATTTGCAATAGTCACATACATTACACTGTTGCACACATAAATACATTTATGCAATAGTCACATAAATACCAGTTTTGCTGGCTAGAATGCTGACTGGTCATAAAGTGGGCAATTGTGGCACAAAGCAAGGTCAGACTTTTCTCTGCTGAGCTGACACATTTTCAAGAAATGCGGTAGATGGCTTGTTCCAGGCACCACGGAAGTCAGTCTAACCTGAAATTAGCATGGCTGCTGTGGTTTCTATACCTTTGCAGCTGGTGCTTTGTTGTATGCTATGTATGCCATGATGAGAAGTTAAATTACAACTTTTAGTTTCATAACATAAGCTACTCCCGAACCCCACATTGCGAGCACCACACATTTGGATAAAAGTGTGTGCTTTATACCTGTCAACTTTTCTTTAAATTTACTGGAAAATTATTTTTTCACTTTGTAGGTGTATAGAAAAATCTAAAAAATCTTTCTGTATGACAAATGAAAGTTTGAACTGGTTAGCATCCAAAATTAGATCCAGTTTGCTGTAGCTCTAGAGCATTTTTTTTTTTTAAAAAGGAAAAAAAATAATCATCTACAGGCCACGGAATGTGACTCAAAAAGCTATGAGATCTAAACCTTTTAACCAGTGACCTCTTGAGGCCAAAATGAGTTACAGATCATTAAGATTTTTATAGTTTACAAAGCCTACTATTATATACTGCCTCACCTTATATACTGTCACATTTTGAGGTATTTTTGTGACATTAATATATTTCTAAAACTCTAAAAACATACTTTTTTTCAGGGCTTTGTTCTCTCCGGAGAAGATCTTGGTTTTTATGACTACAACATCACTGGTATTTATGATGGTTATGATGACACCTGCTGTACGGGTAAGGTGTGTGATCAGGACCGTAGCGTGGAGTTTGCTGCGGTCTTCATCCCGGTCCTGTACTCAGTGGCTTTGGTTGTGGGGCTGGTGGGAAATGTGCTGGTCTTGGCTGTGCTGTGGAAGAAAAGGCGGAGCTGGAGTGTTACAGACACCTTTATCCTGCACCTGGCCCTCGCCGACATCCTGCTGTTATTCACACTGCCCTTCTGGGCCGTCGAGGCGTCTAAGGGATGGATATTTGGCACGCCCCTCTGTAAGATCACTGGAGTATTGTTTAAGGTACAGGATGACATCCTTGCCATTGAGATCAGATCCCTTCATATCAGCCCTTTATATAGTTTTCAGTTACATAACTTTAATTGTGTGCTACACCCAGATTAAACTTTTGGTTTCTCTCTGCTCTGATTCCTTGCATAAACAGATCAACTTCTACTGTGGGATCTTTCTCCTTGCCTGCATCAGTGTGGACCGCTATGTGTCCATCATCCATGCAGTGCAGATGTACTCTCGTAAGAAGCCGTGGGTAGTGCAGGCCAGCTGCCTGGCTGTGTGGGTTGTCTGCTTTCTGCTCTCCATTCCTGATTGGCTGTACCTTTCAGCTGTATTTGATGTCAGACGGAATAAGACAGAATGTGTGCCTTTCTACCCTGAGCCCCGAGAAAATTGGCGTTTTGGTTTCCGCATGCTTTATCACATTCTAGGCTTCCTCCTCCCAGCTGCTGTTATGGTCTTTTGTTACACCTGTATCTTGCTGCGTCTCCACCGTGGCTCTCAAAATGTGCAGAAGAAGAGGGCCATTCGGGTAATCATGGCCCTGGTGATTGCCTTCTTTATCAGTTGGACGCCCTACAACCTCACCTTAATGGTGGACACGCTGCAGAGCAACAACAGTTCGTCATCAAACAACTCCCCAACCAACACTTCCTGTGACACACTCACCACCCTGGACATCTTGCTGACCATCACTTCCACGCTGGGCTACCTGCACTGCTGCATCAACCCCATACTTTATGCCTTTGTGGGCGTAAAGTTCAGGCGGCAATTAGTGGAGATGCTGAAAGCACTGCACTGCCCGCTGCAAAGCAAGATGGGCACCATATCACGCAGGAGCTCAATGTGGTCAGAGACAGTGGACACCACCAACACCTCTGCCTTCTGAGGGGTAGGGGGAGGGCAGAAGGGAGATGTCATGAGGACGGAGAGGTCAAAGAACAGAGGAACAGATTGAGAAACATATTGTTTTTAATTTACACTCATAAGTGTAAAACTGGGAACAGGCCACCCAACACACTTTTTATTTTGAGTAGAATGAGACTGAGCAGGCCAAACGTACAAACTGAGAGTTACGTACAAACGATTGAGAGTTAGTTATGAGCACAAACCTAGTGATTGTATTGTTGGCTTTTTAATGTCATAACTAGTACCATAGCTACCACAGAATGGACCGATCTCGATAATATCAAACATGTTTGATGTACAGTCTGAATTACATCAACAATGGAAAGAATCACAGCTTTTTAAATCTGTCACCCAGACACACATAACAACTCTTACTGTGACTGAACACCGCTAATATGATTTATTACCATATCTATGATTGTCATGGACGGTTCACTGAATAGTAATTGAGGTTAATAATTAGGAGGGCTGTTCCCAGCTTAAAGGGGATGTATATAGAATTCATATATCATGTTACACAGTCCTCAACACTTGCAGCTTACTTATGCAATGGGCACTCTGACATTCATATATTATTTACAGGGCTTCTTTAAGTATTAGGTACGAATGAGCAGGCCTACAGTCTATAGCAAAGCAAACTGTTTGTCATACTGACTTTAGTGGGTATATACAAGAATACAAGGATATTTTATTGTCACATGCATAGAGACACTGTGTGTAAGATATGCAGTCAAATGGCATCTGTTTGTTAGCCTATACTATACATAAATTGGAGGGTGGGGGGTTACAAAATGAAGGTGTTGTGTGATGTGTATCAGGCTTGAGGGTGTGTGGTGTAGTGTAATGTGTTAGGATGTGTGTGTGACTGTTGAGTGAATGTGTGCATCATCAGTATAGTGTATGTTTAAGCTTCCAATATTTACGCAATCTAGACATAAATGGCATAGATGTTTTTGATATAATGTTAAAAGGAGCAGTTTCTTTACTTTCTGTTACTACTTATTTTTTCATTTATGAATATTTGAAACTAAAAATGCAATGAATGTCTTGGAAGATATATCACAAACATCATCATTCAAAATATCATTCATGGAAAAATAAATGAGTTCAGTTCATCAAACGATATGTATCTGAGGCATGCATACAAATTCAAATAATGAAATGATTTGTACTTGGGCAATTTCATGTGATAGATGTGACAGGACATGAGCAATGGTGGCATTAATGAAATATTTTGTACATTTTCTTATGTTACCTCTATAGCTGAGTACAGCAAATCCTGTTAGAAAATATAATCATTCACATCCAGCAAATATACCTTCACATCATACAAATACCTGGCACTGGTCTCATCTGGCATCATGGACATGACAAAGACATCACTTCCAATGAAGTTGCCCAATTACTAAATGATGGATGGAGCAAGGTTAGAGTGGTTTACAAATGAGGCTTTGCTTCCAGTAACTTGTTGTCTGACATATGCATTTGTACATGTTCTTGTCCATTCCAAACTGCAATGATGGGTAGCTTTCTTTTAGATGAAATATACCAATGAAATGACTCAACAGGTGTAAGCCAGCCACCTACAAAACACCCTTTACACTTAAATATGGCAGATTTATGTTTCATGTTTTTGTGAAAACTGTATAATATTCTTTTATATCTTTTATCATCATATTTTACTTCTTTTCTGCTGGAGAGATATATTTTTCTATATTTGTCATTTTCATATTTTGCATTAAACAAGCAATAAAACACAACTCAAAGCCATGGTGCCTTTAAATGCCAGTAGACATAGTTTTACCATAGTCATCTCAAACAAGTTGCATTCAGTTTCCATTTCGGCATGAAGCAAAAGTAAAAGCAATTAACTCTTGATTTGGGGTATCCAGCTGTAGACACTTGATTGAGATGTCAGATTTCAGATATCATTCTCACTAGACCATCAGATAGGTTGACCATACTCAGGTATGGGAGAGCTTCACCTAAACTGGTGAATTACAAAAGGAGGGAAAACTCACTATCAATGGCAAACAATTGGCAAAAAATACCAATGATATACTCACAAGGGTTTTGCTTTGTCTGTGAAAGTCAGCGGTTCCTCATCCTATATCCCCATCTATTTCAAAGTAATTACAGCAGTCAACCACAAGGGAGAGCACACGCACAGAGGCCAATTCTGTGATAAGATAAGGTAAACACTGTTACACAGTGGGGTCTGATGGATATGGGTTCTCATTTTCAACCTATTTTTGGTCATCAGAGATAGAAGAGGCTTTTTAAAATGATGTGATCAGTGTACATGTCTCAGGTGAGGTCCTCTGTGAAGGTAATACCAAAGAGCCAGTTGCTCCTAATTAATGAACCACTTGGAAATGGTGGGGTCCAGGTGTAGTGGATGGATGGTGAGGTGCCTGTGATTTTAAACCACAGCAGCGGTGCTGTGTCGCACCTGTATGACGTCAGTAGAGGTGACTGATTGAAGCAATTGTTAGCCCTGGAGTCCTTTTAAAAGCACGGTGCTGGCGACGGCAAGGTAAGCGGCAGAACCTTTTGTTTGTTTGTTCATTGATTACGGTGTGGTTTGTTTGTGGGTTTTCTTTATTTGAGTTTATATTCCTGTTATATTCCTGACTGTCTTGTGGTGGTATATATATTTTTTTTTTTTTTCTTTTTGGTAGACTCCCACGAGTGGCCAGTCAACCCCTGTGTCAGGTGCCTTGCACTTTTGTTTCATTTGCTTTGGGTATTGGCTGTGCTCTATCTGCAGTGCGCTATTTTAAGGTGCGGCGTATTGATTGCTGTGCTGATTATATGAGTGTGATTTCGTTTTCTCTCTGTTCTGTTCTAGGAGCTGGAGCTGCCATCAGGGAGGCTTGGCACCCGGTGGCGGGCTATCTGTGTGCGTGTGGGTGTGGGTGTTTCACCTCCTTGGCAGTGTAGTGCCACCTGTGTGTGCTGTGCAGTGTGTGAGTGCATCTCATGTGTGCTCTTTCCTAACCTTCCTCCCAGATAGCCTCCCTGGTGATGAGGCTCTTGCTCTCGCTCTCGCAGACTTTAGTCCCATGTGTGTCTGACTCTGTAGGCCACAGCATAAGAGAGCGACTGTGGCATTTTTTTAAGTCCCAGTGCTGCCATTTTCTGATGAATGGTAACTAAATAAAGAAATTCATTGTTACTATCGAATCCTGTCTCTGTTCACTCTTGCATGACCCTGTGTTCCTTGTGTAGATTTGTGATATTTTTGTATAGTTATTACAAGGGACTTCCGTCCCTTTCCTAGGGGAGCATAACTCCTCCTGGTGGCGTAGTCGAGATCCTACATTCTCATTGGTGCCCTGGGCTTGCTACACAGGCAACTGCTCTTCTCTTCTCCTGCAGATAAAAATCAACTCCTTAGTCTGTTTACACTGAGAAAGAAGTTAATTGATTGTGAGAGGTTCCTGAACTCAGCAATCTAATATTTTTTGGTAACCAAACTGATAATTGTAAGAACAAGACCAGGATGGAACTTGACATTTTGGGCCATGGCGGCCCACCATGATTTTTGTCCCCAAGGCCATACAGCTATATAACAGCATGCAGAAGGAGCCAAGCATAATGGACTGGACTGCGTGAGCCAACACACACCCACACTCTTATGCTGTCCCTGGTGGTGACTATACTACTATGGACAACAATATATACTGCACTACCCTGATGACTACTGCACTAAATGACTCCTTTGTAATCTATCTACCTGGATTACTGCAAGGCACCTTATCGCAACACTTCTCTACTTCGTGGATTTCTTATTTCTTATTTCACTACCTTTTTTTTTTCCCCATTCAGTGAATGTTGTATGAATGCAGATGTGTGCAATATGGTTGATCTGTTTTTGCATTGTGTATTATGTGTAGGCTGCTGGACACCTTAATTTCCCTCGGGATCAAAAAAGTTACTCTACTCTACTCATTAGGGTGACCATCTGCAAACCAGCAAGGATGACAGGCTAGGCCTACTATTAAATGTTTTAAGTCTGACTGAATAAAATGAGTTCAGTAATAATTTCCTATGTATGCATTTTCACACTTTTAGCCTACAATTTCCCTGGCCGCACTGCTGCAGTCGAACTTGTGGTGGCAAACATTGGGCACATCTTGCGTCACATTGGGCACATCTTGCATCATGCGGCTTTTGAGCCTTTTTCCTCTCAGCTTCTCTGTGCCCCCCTTGCGCTTTTGTGGTTTATGATCCATTTCCACCAACGGACAGTTACTTTCATGGCAAAATTTGATAACCTAGGTCAACGGGGAGGGGAAGGGTGGGCAAAGGAGGGAGGGGAGGCCCAAGAGATGTCATTGGACTAGCCCAATGTCGATCAAGAAAATCAACCAATAGGCAGTGTTTCATGTATCCATCACGACCAATAGAAATATTTATAATATACTTTTTTTGCGATATAAACTACGACAGACCCGGCCCAAAAAGGTGCATCGGCCCAACGGGCATTGCCCCCTACATTCGATGGCCAATCCATGCCTGAATATAACAAGCTTGTGCTGGAGCTGGAGCTGAGCATGGTCAGACTCATGTTCAGGGAGTTTAGGAGATGAACAATGGCATTCCATTGCATTTCTCCTAGAAAGAGGTCTGAATTTTCAGCTTAATTTCAGTTTTCTAGGTCCTAGCACAGCCCCATCTGTCTTACACACTCCTGCTTAGTGCATGATACAGTCGCTACACCGTTGCCCTGTGTTTGTGCAGGTACTGTGGCTTTACTTTAAGAGTGGCTGACTTTGTTTGTTTGTGTGTAGTCATTGTTAAAAATATATATTTCATGTGATGGTGCTTGACGGGTTGAAGTGACTATAGCTTCAGTTCCTTTCATGTAAATTGGGTCTGTAGGGACTAAGTAATGTGTTTTACTTAGAGACAGTTATGTAGGTAAATCAGGATATGACGGGTTCAATTTAGGACAGGTGATTTCATTTGATTGGATAAGAATTAACAAGGTGTGAGTCTGCGCAAGGCCCGAGAGGGCGGATTGCTGTTTTGAAATAAAGAGGTTAGACATTGCCAGTCTTTACTGTCGGAACACTGGCGGCAATTTTGTAGGTTGTATACTCGACTCCCGCACATGGGAGTAAGTTGCACTTTGTTAAATTGTCGACTAGACAGTTTAAACTGGATAGATACAGAGCCAGACAAGAGTATAAGTAAGCTGACAGACTTATACTAAGAAATAGTAGAGCCGCACAGCTAGCACAAAGTATTAGGCTAAGTTGCGATCCACCGTTTAAGAGCTCAGGACAAGGACAGTACCCCATTGGCCAACGTCGTAGAGTTGTAGTTCACCTGACAAAGTGGGACACCGAGCTCTACGGATATCGACAGCACTGGAGACTGCTCGAAGTGAGCATCTGTTTAATGCTGCTGGACACACACAGCATTGGGTGTACATTCTACAGCAATGAGGTAAAGGCGCCTGTTGTTTTTTGTTGCTCTTGTGAGTGAAGCGGCTATATGAGGTAACCAACAGGCCTGCAACCAACAGGCCTGCAACAAGAGACATTCCTTGCTGGCGCAGGTTTTGCATTGACTGAACTGTTGTTGTTGGTTCACTATAGGCTACTTGTGTGAAGTTGTTGAATTCAAAACGTTTTGAACGTGTAGGTTTATAGTATATGTGGAATGATTTTAAGTTTACCCATACTGGGATAATTAAAGTTAAAGGTATTGCACTGGATACTAAGTTTAATTTCAACACACCAATAAGAGACCGAGCAAGTTTGACCATTTATTTTATTTTGTTTATTTACCACTTTTCAGTAAAATAATATTGTGTTTAATATACTTTATATAGCATGCCATGCTAGGCCCGACTCCCCCTCCTTAAAGCTTTGTGATTGACCCCCCCTCAAAATGGCACTGTCAAATGGACCCTTATTGTTACCCCCATGACCCATCTCACTCCTTTCAATTTGACACTATGTCTGGCCGCTGCTACACTGGCCTGCCATAATTCCTGATAACCACCTACGGACTGACTACCATGTAATGTAAAGTGAGATAATACTCTATTATGAACTATTATGAACCTTAGCTGAACCATAGGCAATTTGTAGTCTGTCTTGGTTACTACTGATTGTAATTTTTCTGCATGACCCCTGGCAGTTGGGTTAGCCCCTTGAATCGTGGATCTGCCCAAGGTTTCTTCCTAGATTAACTGAACATAAGGGAGTTTTTCCTTGCCTCTGTTGCTCTTTGGTGCTCCTTCTGTGAAGCGCCATGAACAATACTATTGTAAATGGTGCTGTATAAATAAAACTGAATTGAATTGAGTTGAATTTAATATACTTTATGGTGAAAGTGTTGGCTCATTACATTATACTCATTCAGTATATGAACAAAATGCAATGACTATAAGAAATTACCCTTATGCATTAAGGAATGCAATTATGAATGCAATTAGGAAAGTAACTGTGCTGATGTTGCCAGATCACCAATCCAATGTCAGGATTTTGTTCGTATAAAATAGGTGTTCAGTGTTTTTTCTGAGGTCATCATTGCTGTCAGATTTCATTTGCAGCCTGTTCTACTCATCTTTATCTTAAAGCCAGTGTTATTTGTTCTAATCCAAAACTCTGGTCTTTAACCTTACTGTTTGTGGGGTACAATTTTCAGCAAAAAAATGATTGATCTTATTTGCTCTCATTTCCGCTTTTTACTTCAGCATGATTTAGAAGTGCTGACACGACACGTTTACTTCCTTAGTAAGGTAAAGTAGAACGAAAGCAACTTAACATTCCACCACCTCAGTGACACGGTGACAACACTGATTTTCAAGAACGACAATGGAGAACTTTGCAGTGAGTATATTTTTTATGGATATTAATATTTGACTAGGTCTAATGTATATTAGTTTGTACATTTATTGAGAGGTGTTTTCCCCATTTATTTTTAATTTTTAACTTTCTGATTTGTACAGTTTTCAGATTGGTTTATAAGCTAGAAAAAAATTATTGTTTTTAACAATTTAGTTAACTTGTTCTTGGGGTGGATAACTACTGTCCACGCCAAACTTAATAACTTGCAGTGACTGACAAAGCAGAAGGCTTTTCACACATTTTGTACAGACATATAATTTTGTAAATGCAAATCCACATAGACCAATCTGCATATAAATACATGTTTTGTGCCATTTTAATATAATACAATAATCTGTTTTTGACCCTCTGTGAAGTGCCCTTAGGTTTAGGAAACACAAAGGGTTTTCACCTTGAAATACGATTTTTGTAAACATGTAGCAAGTAAGTACAACAACAAAATCATCTGATCACTTTAGGGGTTTTTGGAGAATGTTTGACTTCCTTTTTAAAGGAAATACCCAGCTTGTTTTTAGGTCTATACTTTCATTATAAAGACAGAAGTTAACACAACTGGTCTAGTTTGAAACAGACGGCTGGTGGTTCTATCAGTCGAAGTATATTCACCAGTGTGTCAGGTGCTCTTGGATGTTGGGGATCAATCAATAGGTCTTCATCAGGGCTTAGTCTATGAAATTAAGACTAAGCCCTGATGAAAACCTATTGGAGGGAAAAAACATGTTGGCTATACTAGCCAGGCTAGCGCTGCCTAGGGCTTCCACGCAGTATCCCTTTTTTCTTTTAGTTAAATTACTCAGAAAGTTTCCATCACACAGATACCATCTACATATCATCTGAAACTCAACCAGAGCTACCCAACTGTGCTGGTTGCTAGTTGCTATGACAAATGGTTTGTACTGTCTCCAACATTAGGCTGACATTATGTGATTACACCTCAAAATAAGGCTTGTAATTTCAATGACTGAAATGTTGCTCAAAGATGCCCTGTGCTAATTATTACTGCACATTTTCAAGCACAAGTCACATATTGCGGATGGGTGATGTCTCTATCACCTAAGTCCTAAGCCACTTGAGGGATCCCAGACACTTTGTACAAAGTGAAAAGATGTGAAAGTGTTTGATATACTAGGCTAGGGCTATACATGTTGAGCATCTACATTTTATTTCAGTTGATAAAATATGGGCACCAGGCATGTATTAAATTCCTTTTCACAAATTCAAATTCTTCTTATCAATTTCTGAACTCTTCATAGATTATCGGTACGCCACAGACATGAGGACTTTTATGAGGGAATGACATGCACTATTACACCATGCCTGACTCAAGTTTAAAGGGAAGACAACATGTAGATGATGAATAAAAGAGTAAATTTATGAAAGATAAATAAGTTAACAATAGTTTAAGTTGAAAAAAAAGTGTGCAATTAGAGAAATGAGCTGTAATATGCAAAGAAACAAGAATGCCAATGGTTGTGGGAGAGTAGGGGATGAGGCAATCTCCATGACTAAGGACTTCAGAGGTAAAGCCCAAAACCCTGAAAGCAATCACACATGCACCACACCTGTGCTCCGCTCACCTGTCGGGGCAACACAACACACAAGAAGAAGAACAGGGGCCCCATGGGTTGGTGATGTGTACCAACATGTTGAGCACTGCACTGAATGCACTTTTATATAGCTTGTACAAACCTGCTGTGCACTGTACTGAATGCACTTTCATTTAGCATACGCCATATATGCTTGTACTTTGTGAATGTTCAAAATAAAGATAATTTATTTGCTCACCTTTTTCCACCTTCATGGAACCAAAGTGTCTTAATAAGAATTGGAATCAGTGTGCAAAACTAGAATCACAATTACAATCAAAATGAACTGCATTTCTATAGCACTTTTCTCCAAAGTGCTTAACAATGTACCTCACAACCACACACACACACACTCACACACCTTTGTGGAAGCTGCATACACACACACACACACACACACACACACACACACACACACACACACACACACACACTTGCACCACTGGTGGAGGCTGCCATGCTAGGTGATTTGTGACACTGCAAATTGTAAAAGCTTATAAGGTAAAATTATAATGCCTTATAAGTACAGTCGTTAGAGTATATAAACACTTATGAACACATTAGTTGTAAGACTTTATGAATACATTATAATCCTTTTAGAATGTGTTTGTAATGCTTTATAGACACAGATTTCAAGGAAAGTGTAACCAAAAGATTTCTAAAAACTTAAAAAACCCCCACTTTTTTCAGGACATAGTTTTCAGTGGAGAAGACCTTGGTGATTATGACGACAACACCAGTAGTGGTTGTGGTTATGATCACACCTGCTGTACGATTACAGTGTAAAATTAGATCCAGTTTGCTGTAGCTCTAGAGTATTCCTTTTAATAAAAAAAAAAATAATCATCTACTGGCCACGGAATGTGACTCAAGAAGCTATGAGATCTAAACCTTTTAACCTGTGACCTCTTGAGGCCTAAATGAGTTACAGATCACTGAGATTTTTATAGTTTACAAAGCCTACTATTTCACCTTATATACTGTCACACATTTTGAGGTATTTTTGTGATGTTAAAATATTTCTAAAAACATACTTTTTTTCAGGGCTTTGTTCTCTCAGAAGATCTTGGTTTTTATGACTACAACATCACTGGTATTTATGATGGTTATGATGACGCCTGCTGTACGGGTAAGGTGTGTGATCAGGACCGTAGCGTGGAGTTTGCTGCGGTCTTCATCCCGGTCCTGTACTCAGTGGCTTTGGTTGTGGGGCTGGTGGGAAATGTGCTGGTCTTGGCTGTGCTGTGGAAGAAAAGGCGGAGCTGGAGTGTTACAGACACCTTTATCCTGCACCTGGCCCTCGCCGACATCCTGCTGTTATTCACACTGCCCTTCTGGGCCGTCGAGGCGTCTAAGGGATGGATATTTGGCACGCCCCTCTGTAAGATCACTGGAGCAATATATAAGGTGAATAAAATTTCCAGATAAATTAAGCTCAATGTATTTGCCATATACTTTTGCCATTACTGTAAACAGTCTCTTGGTTGTGTTTCCAGTTATGAAACTGATTTAACATTAGATGAGCTCTTCCTGTTTTACCTTTGAGGTCACCTCAGCTTGTTTACCCTGGCTCTGTTTCCTTGCATAAACAGATCAACTTCTACTGTGGGATCTTTCTCCTTACCTGCATCAGTGTGGACCGCTATGTGTCCGTCATCCATGCAGTGCAGATGTACTCTCGTAAGAAGCCGTGGGTAGTGCAGGCCAGCTGCCTGGCTGTGTGGGTTGTCTGCTTTCTGCTCTCCATTCCTGATTGGCTGTACCTTTCAGCTGCATATGATGTCAGAAGGAATAAGGTAGAATGTGTGCCTTTCTACCCTGAGCCCCGAGAAAATTGGCGTTGGGGTTTCCGCATGCTTTATCACATTCTAGGCTTCCTCCTCCCAGCTGCTGTCATGGTCTTCTGCTACACTCACATCTTTCTCCGTCTCTGTCGTGACTCTCAGAGCCTGCAGAGGCAGAGGGCCATGTGGATGATCCTGGCTATAGTGATTGCTTTCTTCATCTGCTGGACACCCTACAACATCTCCCTGATGGTGGACACACTGCAGACCCTCAACATCTTGACCTATGAGTCCAACACCTCCTGTGGTACATTCACCACCCTGAACATAGTCTTGACTATCACCTCCACGCTGGGCTACCTGCACTGCTGCATCAACCCCGTGGTGTATGTCTTTATTTGGGTGAGGTTCCGGCGCCACCTAGTGGGAGATTTAAAGTAAGGCTCTTTTCTGTCCACTGAAGAACATGATTGATTTGTCACTCAGAAGTTCAGTGAGGTCTGAGGCAGAGGACAACACCAACACCTCCGGGATAAAAGAAGAACAGAGAGAGTGTTTTAGGTGAAATATACTATGCATTTTGGCATACTCTGTGTCAGGTACGCCACATTTTGTGTCATTTTAATTATCATTTCTGTATACTGTGGGTTCTTGCATTTGGCATTTTTAGCATGTTAGCTTTCCACCTACAGTGTTTATAAAACTAGAGATGAAATAAATAAATAAAGCGATAAAACAAAACAAACTCACTGAGAAGGACTGTGTGTTTCATTGCATACATTCCCTCCTCCCCCACTTTCCACTTTTTCCAAAAGTCTGTGTGTGAGGTCTGCATAAAATAGACAGGATGCCCACTCCGACATTGCTAACGTGGAGTCCAAATAACAAGCAATAAAACTAAACAAATAAAATCAACCATGCTGAATAAAGTTACACGGGTTTGGTGAATTTTCAAGCCCCTTTGATGAAGTTCAAGTCCCACATGCAAGACTGTCCTGAGGGGCTGCTCTTATTACTCTGAAAAGAAAACCTCCTCTGCTTTTTATCACCACTGATGGACAAGCATCTGTCTAGTTCAGCAGGTCTTACCACCCCAGAAGTAGCTACAGCAACCAACCACTGAGTGGCAGCAGTGGCCACACAAGTAGAAACCTGTTGCGACACAAGTGCCTGTAAAACTCTTTTGTGTTAGATAGTGTCATAAGGAAAAAAGCTGCAATGTTAGAAAAGTATTTACGTTGTTTGTTATATTCAAATCAGCTTGACTGTGCTCAAGGAATGAAACCCTTCTCTTGTTATTGTGCTTCAGGTGAAAACTTGTTATTGGCATCTTGCTCTACCAGTACAACCTGCAGTGTCACGTCAACCCTATCCATAAAAAAAAAACAACACATGTGCTCAGAAGCTTCTGGACACTTGAGAGACTTGAGTGCACCATATTAGAGAAAAATGTTGCAACATAGGAGAAGGAAGAAGTTCAGCATCCGCATCATGTCTTGGCCTTTCCTCGTTTAGGAAGAAGTTCTTGATTGAAAGTTGTGATGTTAGCAAGATCACTCTGTCTGTTTTGTTCTGGGAAAGTGAAAGTGTTACTCTACTTTGGTATGAGTCCCTGTGGGAACAGAATTACTCTGTTCTGCCAATAACACGGGTCAAGATAACGCAAAGCTCCATTGGAATGGCTCGCAATAACAACACACAGGTATAAAAAAACATGCAGTGCATGAAAAAAAACACCAATATCAATCAACAACAAGATACCACACTGCATCCTGTCTTGACTTGCTTAATGTCTTGCTTTGTTTCCCATGAGACTGGATATAACAAACAATAATCCTTACTTCCAGGGTACATAAAGTGATAAAATGAAATAAAAGTAAGGCAGATTTACTGTTTATGGATGTTTAAGTATGTTAGTTCCCTCTGTCACCAGTCAACCAATGTAGGCAGAAGGTTTCAAAAGCCAAGGATATTTCTACATATCAACAAGAAATTGTACTTTTGTACACCAAAGCACTCTACATAATTCTGGTACAAATTTAAGAAATTTACTCTGAACTAAACAGAAATCCTAGAAGTCTGGTGCTGCTAGTTCAGTTTCGCAATTGTCAAACTGAGGGTATGAGCCCCTCAGTACATGTGTTAAGAGATAATAAAAGGCCCTCTATTTGCTACATCTATAGCCTATCTAGAAATCTAGACACATCCTAGCAAATAGTGTTGCTCAGTGGGTATGTCTAGCCATTGAGTGTATATTTATGAAGGCTAATTTTCTAAGCACATCATGCACTGTATATCTGTATGTACAGTATATGGAGGTTGTCATTGTCAGAAAGTCATTGCTTCTGTTTTTCTCAGAAACACTTCTACTACAATGATTATCTATATTTACAATGAGGAAGACAATACATTTGATTTATGGTGATAGTGACATATACCAGGAAAAGAACCGTGAATAATTTCCTCTGGACATTTCAGTCCTTACAAAAACTCTGTGCCTAGAGAGTGTCTCTATACAGCCCTTTGTTTTCAATCCAAGGACAGGCAACTGTTCTACAGTTCTCATCAAACATGTTTAGCTGTTCAAAGCATACCAACTCAACTTTCAGCATTTCAAAAACTTCAGTGTGTCTTTGAGTGTTGAGTGGGTGTGGTGCTTTCTGTTCACCTTTCAGACACTTCTGAGAGCTTGGGTGTTCACTTCTGTTGATCAGCCCAAATTCTTGCATTTAATGGCAGCCTGACAGTGTTTTTTGACATAACGCCTTTTTACACAACCGCATTAACCATGGAGGTGGTGGTGGTGCCAATTTCTAGTTACTGGATATCCTCAGTTACAGATAATTTCCAAATAGATCAGACATCGAGCAAGGTGTCAGGGGATCATAAAACAGTCATTCATTAATCTTCAATTGTAAAATGTGTTGGTTCATTGGTTCATGTTGGTTCATTTTATGTTGAGTATTGTGGTCTGTTGTTGACTAATGTTTCTAAAATTCCTTTCAGAATGATTTTGTTAATTTTGTAAAATAATATTTAAGTCTGTATCCTGTATATATTTGTAAACTAGATAATCCAAATATTTAATAGTTTCATCTGTGGCACTAAGCAGTTTTAAGTGAATAGCATTGAAGAGCTGGAGAATGGCAACCAATATTTTGTATAAGACAAATATTTAATTTCATTGATAAGCTAGAGGTTCAGTATCTGCTTTAAAGAGAGACAAAAGATGTCACATGTGCTTAGAAATATCAATTTGAAGAAATAGCGAGCTGTTTTTTACAACCTGAGTTTTCACTGGATGGGTCATAGGGCAGATATTTTTCCAGAGGGAACAGGGATAATGTCCAGCCCCTTCTTAGCCACACCCTTGACTCTTGCACTCTTCCACTAGGTTAGAGAGAAGAGGGAAGAGCCAGCTTGTATGATGTGTGCAGGTGCATTGGTGCCTATGGTATAGGCATCTTGCATATCTGGAGAGTCACGATTAATGTTGCATGATTTTGAGCATCATGCTACTAGCGTTCAGACATCAGGGAAGGCCTTGAGTCCTACTGGAAAACAAGTCTTTACTGCATTCTAACTGTGTGTCTCCATCATAAGCGTATTCCAATGCTAAAAGAGTCTACTAGCAGTTCAAATCTGTCACATTTTGTGCTTAATAAAAAGAACATTTTGATGAAGACCCATGCCTGTTGGCCTCTATAGTCCTGCACAGTCAACAATATTCTCAAGCAAATATGTTTTAAGTTCATCATTTGAGTTTTATTTGCATTTTTTTTTACCTTTTAACCTTTTGGAATAAGGGTAAATGATTGAAATCAGAAGGTTTGAATTAATTCAAATCAACACAATGGCAGCTTTTAACTCTCCTCTCGCACTAACATTTGTGTGCTTACAGTATGCCTCATAATTACACCATCAAACCATCTAGACACTTCTCTTATTGTACTGAGGGAAGGAAGGAATGGTGACTTCACCTGGATTGTCAACACACCAAAACCTCTATGGCGTGTCTGTGCTATCTCTCAAAGCGGTATTTGCATATACATTTGCAAAGGCACTATGTCATGTGAATAGACATGAACTTTAACCAATGTACTTTCAACAATGTTGACTTGTATGTTTGTTTACTTTTCCTAGAAAACATTCTAGAGAAATAGCAATTTATATTTGACCAAATAAAGCACACCAGTGAAGTAGCTCATCTCTGCCTTTCGTGATTCCTCACAGATCTCCACACATTATTTTATTGTTTGGGTACAGTACAATGTCACAACAAGCAGTGAACCAGTGGAATTCAAGAGGATGAGTGTAACAAAAGTCTTTACTCTTTCACAAGTTGTCAGTTGGTTACAATATGTGGTTCCTCATGCGATATCTTGTGAGTGAAAGTAACCTGTGGTGGCTTTAAACCTCAGTAGGTTGGTGAGATCAAGAAATACTCATACTTAAGTCCTGATGTTATGCCATAATCTTTCTTTACCTGTAAGGGACACAGCCTTGTTTTTGTTCCATTATATACTAAATAAAACACAAAGCAACTATCACCATATCATCATTATTATTCTGCCATTTCATATAACTGCGAAACATTTGGCATATTCCATAAGCCTATTTAAAGACTGTTTATAAGACATATTGTAGTTTATTTACACCGATTTTCAGTTGTACCAGAACTAAGCATTCCTAGCATGTACCTGATTCAGGGCTGTATTGCTCTTTCTAGATTGCTCAGTGATAGACATTGGTTTATACAGTAGCTACAGATAAAATAATCGACTGAAATACTTCACCCCAGGAAGTAATAGGATGAATAGAATTTCATGCTCATATGGGATTCTGTAAAAGCCGTAAGGTCGATGGGCAGAAATGAGGTACTGGTATTGGGGGACAATGTTTCAAGTAGTCGCTATATACAGGGATGGTTTAAAAAGTATACTCCCATAAAATGTCTTTCTGTCAGAGATTTCATTACAGTACACCGAGTAGTACCAGACTCATGCTGACTCATATTCAGACTCACTCAACTAAAAAGACAGCATATATATATATATATTGACTTAAAAAAAGATATATGCAATTATATATAATGTAGTTATAGTTTATAACGTATAACTGCATGTCACTGCAATTTGAACAGAAGACTAGCTGGCTTTGAGTAAGACTGGCACACGTGCAATGCACACTGATTGTCTGATCGTCTCTGTGCACCTATTTGGCAACAAGAATGACCACAACAACAACAACATGACTGAGAGAAAGAAAGATGCATCGCATCATAGATCAGGTGGCTGATGAGTCATGCATCCTCTTTTTCTTTCCCGTCCCTTCCTTTGAGCCTTCTCTCCTCTGTTTTCACCCTCTCCTACTCAGGGCAATCCCCACACAAAGAGCACCACAGGGCTTGAGTGACAAACACAGAGGAGCCATTTATAGAGAAGAGGTTATTGGCACAGAGAAGAGGAGAGGATGCCTGGGAAACAGAAAAGGAAAGTCCAAGTCCTCCCCAATAACGCTGTCCTGCTTGGCTCCAGGGAGTCGCCTGCTGTGCTGAAGGTTAAATTAGGACACTGCAAGAACAAAGAACAGTGCTGTCGGGCAGTGGGTGAAGGGGGCTGTAGCATGTAGTGTGTGTGTGTGTGTGTGTGTGTGGTGGGGGCTTTACTATGAGACAATATCACTCAGCTGTCTTAAGTTTTTAAAATCCCAGCTGGGAATTCTCTTCAAAACAATCTGAAGTTGAAGGACAGAGAGATAGAGAAGAAATTCCAGATTGCTACAACCAGCTGTGTAAGGGTCTTATGATTGACTGGGAGTTTCCAACGGATTCTACATTGCAAGTCAGCAGCATGTGATCGGAGCAACAGAGTAACTAAAGCTTCCCATGCTGGGAAAGTGAAACAATTACAAGCTAATATGCTGGTATCAAATTACAAAGTCATTAAGTTCAAACTGAAGATTTAAAACATCTTATTTAATAGCTGACAGGAGGAAACCACACAAAAATACTTCACTCAAGATAGAGGTCTGTTGTGAATACCACTACCGAAAGATAGAGACACTAGATAAAGTGCTGAAAAAAACACACCAGCTGTGCGGTGCAGGCTTCAGCTTTGACATTTCACACCAGCTGCAACTCAAACCAGTCCTTCAGTACACTGTGCACAGGGGTCAGAATAAACTGTGAAATGTGAATATCTGTCAGCCACTGACAGGCAAATTGATCAAATTCAGCAGCCAATCCATAGTAAATCTTGGTTGGTAGCTAATGCTAATTTTGGAGCCCTGACTGCAATAACATTTGCTTTACCACTTCTACTACCCAACGATCATTAATCGCAACAGCAACTGATGCTGCTTGCTTTGTGCCTCTAGTGTGAAAAAGCACAGAAGTGGCCAGGAAGCACAGAGAACTGTACCATACTTGACATACTTCCTCACCTTCAGAGGCCGTGCAACATTTGTTTACACAACAGCTTAAATACTGGCTTGATCCAGAAAGTGCAACAAGGATAGGACCGAATATTTCACATGCCAAATCTTACATACAGTAACACTTAGTGGTTGATACCCATGTTTTTTTCTTCCAAGTGGTTTGTAAATCGCATTACGCATGTATGTTTGCATGAGCTGTGCCCTAGTCCTTTTTGAATAATGCACTTGGTGTGTGTCTGTGTGAGGGGCTGCCTATGTTAACTCAAAGGGTTCAGGGTTTTCAACATTTGTTCTGAGACAGCGAGCCCTTGGCGGCAGAGTCAACTTCCTCTTCCTCTTCACCACCAGAGTCCCACATTGAAATCTTATGATTGCTCTGCGGATTGTTCCGGCACCTAACCAACTCCAGTGCACGTATGCGGAATACGCTCAACAGGCCAAGGTAGAGAAAAGGCTTAATGAAACACTGCAGCCAGCCGATGGCAGCAGTCACCATCAGGGTAATTTCCATGGCTGTTCGGTGGCCATCAGGGCAGTCTTCAGCACCTGCCCCCACGGGGTCCACCACCAGGGCAACATTGTAGGGCATAAAGCTGAGGAAGAAGGATACCGCCAGGACAAGGATGAACCGGACTGCCCTTCGCTTCTTGTGATCCTGGGGCTTCCCCGGGGGCAGCTGGACCAACACAACGATGTAAGCAAACACAAGGATGATGGCGACAGCCAGGAAGATAGCCCCACCACCACGCCATCGGGATACAGACACAGGACACCAGTCTCTGCCCAGGTAGGCATGGTCACTGGAGGACTTGAGGTCCAACCAGTCCCCGATGGACAGAAAAAACGAAACCACCAATGCTGCCAGACAGACAGCAAAAGGCAACCAGAGCCTCTGGCGAGAGAACACCCGATAGATGCCCCGCACATGCAGTAGGTGATGAGCACTGAGGCAGGCTAGCAGAATCATTTCAAAATAAATGGTCATCTATGGAAAAAGAAACAAAGAGGGCAGTCTTAATCATAACTTCATTTGAAAGCCTGTTCCTCACATTTCTAATAATCTAGTCGACAAACATGTACACCCTTTGTCGTCAAGACTAAATGCAATTTCAAAAAGGAACCAAACATTCTGACTTCATCACAGCACTTACCTTAAAGATGGCAGCAACACCCTTACAAAGGTCAGTGCCTAATGTCCATCCTTTGATTGCATTTACAGCCCAAAAGGGCAGAGTAATAAGTAGAGCAATGTCAGCACCAGAGAGAAATAACATAAATGTATCTGTCACACTCCAGCTGCGTCTCTTCTGCCACAAGAGTGCAAAAATCAAAAGGTTTCCAGGCAATCCCAGCCCCAAAGTCACATAGACCAGGGCCTGAATAATAACGCCTTCATGTGCTGGCAGGCATTTTACTTCATTTTTGTAGTTCTCATAATCGTCAAAAGATGAGTTCATCTGGAAGTCAATGTCCATTGCCATTTCTGATTCTGAAAGGTAAGTCATTCTGTGTTAGTCTACTGTTGAATGTTGTTCTACACAAAACAAGACTACTCCTATTCTGACCGCACTCGCAGCAATGTTAATAAGGGTCTGTGGTCAAGTTTACGCCCATCCTGTAGTCTTATGATTACGTGAAGCAACTGCCCCTGTTATGTAGAAAAAGTAGTTTCCTTTCAAATGTGACACACACTCTCACACATCCTTCGACTACTGTCACCATGACATCACACACCACACCAACCCAGTCACATGCTGCGCTGACCTGACACCATACATCATGTGAACGAGGCACTACGGCATTTCCAGTGCCAATTCGCGTTATCTGGAAGCCTAAAATACAATAAACTAACTAATAGCCTAATATCACCCAAGCTATATGTTGCGATTTCGGAGTGCAACCGAGTTACTGTTCTTATCATACAGTCTCCCAAAACATATCTAAACTGTTTTGGTAATAGGCTAACGTTAAAACTCAAAACAACAAAGCAGCATGCGGATCCTACAGCTGTTGACTCTGAGAGAATGTTGCCTATTGGCTACGTTGCAATCTTGTAACTTTCCTAATAAAGTTACTAGTGTCGAACAGACTGTAGGCCTAACGTTAGAGCTACAGAGCCACTGCAAAATTTGCAACATGACCAGACCAACAGGGACAAAGGTAAACCAAAGCGCATATTGGTCAACATTAACTTTAGTAGTTCTGAAAATAAGAGCTGCTAAGTGTTCACTAGAAAAATTCTTTTAGCTACTTACCAAAGAAATGACAGCTACTGTCGGTCAGAGCAGGTCAGAACAGTAGTTGTACAATAAAGCAACAGAGTTTGGCTGGCTGCAGGAAACAAAGGCTGCTGAGCAAAGTTTCATTATCTGGCAACGTTAACGTCAAACTGTCGCATAGTCTAGTCCAGTCTGTAGGTCTGTGTCTACCAAACAAATGTTAAAGGCTATGAACGGAGAAGCGTACGATTCTCTAGAGCCGTGCCACTCGACTCAACAGCAGCGGCGATCGGTATATTTCACTGTCGTACTCGGTTCAACGTTGCTCTCTCCAGGGCTCGTTTCTGCTCTGTCTCGCGCCTGACACAAAACAATCTGCTGGAGTATTTGTTCTGAAGTGGCGCCATCCTTCGGCAGATCTTGTAAAGCGCACAACGCGTTGATAATATTTGTGAAAATTGCCTCTGGTGCTGTAAATCGCCATGAGACAGTATGACTGTATAAATATAACTGAATTAACCTGAATTGAACGTCTGTTTAGACTCGTCATATGATTGAACATGAGGGAAAAACTGTGTGCTTTTTTGACTTTACAGACTTTCATAAATTACGCCCTAGGCGAGAACCAGGAGACCGAAACGGGGACAAATGAAACATTCTGTTTTTTTTGGGAGTGCAATGAAAATAAACAGACATCATTAGTCAAAGCATGGAGCATTACAGCCTATATCTACATGCCAAATATCTATTTATCACTGAATTACAGGCATACCATTTTTTGGAGTTCTGAAGTGAATTTCATTTAGTGGGTGATTTATTTTCAAACAGAGAGGGAAAGAGTGTTTTTTAACAAAATAGTTAATTTTCTCAAACATTTTCTCTTTCATCTAAATGAGGACACAAGTAGGTTTAACCATCGCAAAAAAGACGCACGGAAAACGTTTCTAGCTATGTAGAAAGCATGGCTGCGATCTCCCAAAGCAGATGTGAGGGTGGAAATGCACCAATGTAACCTAGACTACCATCTGCTTTGGGTCATGCTAATTGTGTTCAGTCCAGAGTTCGTTAAAGAGCTGCTCTCCGTTCAAACAGACCAGCTGACCTGAAACGGTGGATCTTGCAGAGTGACTAAACATTCAAGAGAGTTTAAACAGCCAAAAACTAAAACCCAGACCAGGCTTATAATTGAGACCGGCCTCTATAAGTAAAAATCCATAACCAGAACCCACCTGTAAACGTAATTAATTCATTTACATTTTTACGGTATGTCTGCAAAACCTATGGGTCGCTAATATGTGTCAATTTGAAAAAGTGAGTCTCCTGCAAAAAAGTTAAGGACACACTGCTTTAAGTTGAACATCTGTTGTTCAGAATGAAAATGATTTCATTGATATTACACAAATATTATCAAATTTTATAAATACAAAAATGTTTTTGAGAGTTTTTTAAATTCACTGTTTTATATATATAAACAGCATCACACGATGGAGAAACAATGCACCAGTGACAGCCTCTTACCCCAGCCCATCCCATCCCAACCCCACCTCAGACACTAGTCAGTGACCCAATGATTAAAGACATAAAAAACTAACAAACAACAACAACAAAAACAAAACAAATAAAACCTACGCTATTAAAAGCTCAAAACTTTTAGTGGAAAAAACTATTTAGGCCATCTTCAGGAACTTGTAGCTGAATAAGATAACTTACCACCTCAAAATTTCTTCAGCATCTACCTTCCCTCATGGACTACACTTTCTACAGTGTAGAAACCTTGACTTCCCTTAGCTGATGAAGGATAAAAAGAGTCATTGTCTGGACTTCTTCCAGTACATGTTTGGTCCATGTTACATGTCAGTGATGTGGACACCAAAGTATTTTACTATTACATTTGTGCATTTTGCAGATGCTTTTATCCAAAGTGACTTCCAAAAAGAGGACTAACATTCATGCTTAAATGAGTACAACTTGCTAACAGGAAATCGGCAGAAGATGATAGTGCAGGAGTGTGATAGAAGTGCAGTAGGAAGAGAGGGTGTGTGTGCATTTCAGGTAGTCAGAAGTGTTAAGATAACAGGTGCCCTTAGAAGAGCTGGGTCTTCAAGAATTTCTTAAGAGGGTATCACCTTTAAATTTGCCACTCTCTCTACAGGTTTCTGACTGGACTGATCTTTAGTGGAGTGTAATTACACCTGTGTTGCTTCCTTTAAACCACCCCCATCTCCCTGGTTTTACTGACATTCAGTATCAAGCTGTTAGACTTACACCCACCTCTCCAAGTAGGCCTGTTCATTGTTGTTACTGATCATACACAGCC
Organism: Tenualosa ilisha; assembly: GCA_015244755.2. NCBI lineage: Eukaryota > Metazoa > Chordata > Actinopteri > Clupeiformes > Clupeidae > Tenualosa > Tenualosa ilisha. The sequence goes on along the minus strand of PYXC01001172.1, from coordinate 2,548,459 downwards.
TTAACTGGGAAAACCAGTTGCTGATGGTGAAACCACCCCCTCTAGTCACTTGTAAATGATTGGTCAGAAAGTTAAATATCCAGGGACAGTGTGGTGTTCAGTCCCAGGGCCTTCATCTTTGTGACCAAGGTGAGAGATACTATCGTGCTGTATGCTATCTTACATGACAACGGCTCTCCAATAGGAATAAAACCACTAGTGGGTGCTGTTTTTCACTTCTCCCCACCTTCACCGTTTGATCTGATGTCTTTGAACAGTGAGGGGAGAATTGTGCACAATTCCTTCTGGATTTTTTCACATCTTTGGTACCTCCTTCTTCCATATTTTTACCAATGGTTAAATCCATGGAGACTTATTTCCAGCTGAGGAATTCAGCCAGACTAATAGTCAGCAGACTAGGTTCTTTTGAGATCTTTTGGACCAGCTCAGCAATTAGATCTCCTTCTGCTCCCAATTTCCTCATTAGATTTGTCTTTGTTGTACTAACGAATGCTGGTAATGGTATGACTATAAAGGTAGGGTAAACTATCCAAATTGATTTCTAATGTGTAACTTACACATTTTGTAACAATCAACAAATATCTCCTCAGTATTTGCTAGCTACCCATTCTGTGATTACACTGTAAAAAGAATTGTCTTCTTCAGTTCTGTGTAAACTGAAAACTGTGCAATTGGGGAGGAGGGGTATAAATGATAGTATTATAGTATTGATGTACATAATCAGTTTCAACCTTCCTTGTTTTTGTTGCTGCCTACTTTAGAACACTCACATTTTTGGATGTGATGACCATGTTCGGCCTGAACAGCTTTTTAGCCCTTTGGTTTAATAATATATAATGTTGCTAAATCTTCTACAAGATAATTAAGCTATAGTTTTTTATGAAATGTAAGACTTGTCAACTCGGTAAAACAAATGCAAATGAGCAATGACAATAAATTATGATATTAAGAAATAACAATATGCATGACAAAAGGCACAAGAATATGAAGAAAAATATTTAATTCAAAGAAAAAGAAAAATGACAAAGATGGAAAGTCAAAAAATCATGGTTTTACACAGACTGTATGTAAGACTATTTACATCTGTAAAGTCAATATTTGACAAACAACAAGACATTCTACTGACAGCTTTAAGATTTGGAACACTGTGGATTGGAAGAAGCCTGAATTCCTCAAATGAAGGATGGGTCTAGTTGACATTTAGTGACAACAATTAAAAATGTTGAAAGAGGATGAAACATTTCAACACTGTCATGCAATACTGTTGCAGTCAGAGCAACGCAAAACAAGCAACACCACATGTCAAGCAGGATATTATGAGATAAGAGCCATTAGCAACCTCAGATCATATCTGCTCAACCCACACTTACAAGTTTCATGATCATAGCTTTGGCTATTTAACAGAACAGCATTTTTGTGTATATGGAGACTTAGGGATTATGATGACAGAATGTGTGTATAATCCTATTGAAGTGTTATTCTGTTGAGTTACCTTGCCAGCAAAGATACCATAGGCTGATACAGTTCAGCACTGTGTTGTGATTTTTACTCGAAAGTCACAAGATCCTTGAATTCAGGCAGACGTAAAGTGTATTTAAAACATGTTAGCAGCTAAAGAAGGCTAACCAACTGTCTACAGGACTAGACTGGGATTAAAATTGGGAGCAGTGGTACGTCCTAATACATAATCAATGGGCCGCTGATTACTGGTATCCTTGTTTCGGGCCAAACAAACAAAAAGTTTTATTCCATTCACCTTTATTGCCATTTTTGTCTATCTACTTTGTTACAATATTTACTTCAGCCACTATACATTTTATCATCATTTCCATTATTTTTTTTTATGTATTTTTTATATATATATATATTTTAGAGTGTGCTTTACAAATTAGATATCACACTGACATTGACTCCAAGCTATCCACAAGAGACGTGATACACTATAAAGCAATGAATTTGTGGTAGTAGCATGTAAGACTATTTGTATCACATCTGTAATAAGTCAGCAAGATTTTTAAACTGAAACTAACAGAATATAAAAAGGAGAAGAACATGAGACATCCTTGCAGTTGTGGTAAGATGCACTGTGTTACAGGTGATAAAATCTGTTTACAATGTGACAAGTCTGGTCAAGTTGTGCAAGCCTCCTACGGTAAAGGAAGACATCATAAGAGATCCATGTCTTTAAAAATATAAATGAAGTTTACAATTTGCACTTTTCCTTTATGAACAAATGGACTGTATGTCCCTACTAATTATGTATTTGCCCAGATTGTCCTTTACAGAAGCGCTGTAATTTTTTACTCAATCTAGAGGATATTTAGACCTCATACAAAACAATTTAATTCTCTTTCTCACTCCTCACAACCCTTCTCCAACCCAATTAGTTCTCTTTTTTTCACTTTTTACATTCATTCTCTTTTCTCATCCCATTTCTGCTGTTGTTTGTAATTTCTCAGACCACAACCGAGAAGTAGGATGTCCTCTCACTCTCAACAGAGCTGAAGGAGCCAGTCATGTGGCGCCTCGAACCCCGCCACCAACTGCCCAGCTCTTGGCATCCACCGCGGGGCCCCAAGGCGGCCTTGAACATCTGCGCCAGCTCTCGGCGGAACTTGATACCCACAAAGCCGTAGAGGAGCGGGTTGAGGGCGCAGTGTGCCAGACCCATGCTCTCTGCCACCACCGTGCCCATGTCAACAGCCTGCGTCACTTTGCAGTCCTTCGCCATGATGTCCAGCATCATCAAGCTGTCGATGAGCCGCAGGCAATTGTAGGGCGCCCAGGAGATGACAAACACCACCACCAGTGAGATGATGAGCCGCAGCGACTTGCGCTTCTGCCGGCGTGTGGCGTGGCAGAGCGCGCGAAAGATGCGTACGTAACAGTAGAGCATGACCAGCAGGGGCAGAGTGAACGCCAGCACCAGGTTCACCAGCTGGAGGGCCACTTGAATCTGCTTGGACGACTCCTGGGCGAACTGCATCTTGCACACCTCAACACCGCTCACGGTTAATACCTGGCGGAACTGCACGTCGACAGCAGCCAGGCCGATGCACACCACCCAAATGCAGGTGCAGGCAACCTGCGCGTGGCAGCCGTTTCGGCGCCAGCCAGCACTGACCGCGTGCACGATGGCCAAGTAGCGGTCAAAGCTGATACAGGCCAGGAAGAGCACACCGCAATAGATGTTGAGTGAAAACATGGCGCCAACCATCTTGCAGGGCACCGTGCCGAAGATCCACGACTTGGCTGACTGCACAGCAAAGAAGGGCAATGAGAAGGCCAGCAGGAGGTCGGACACGGCCAGGTGTAGGAGGAAAGTGTCGGTCAGCGAGAAGGAGCAGGGTCCACGCTGGGACTGCCGGTAGCGACGCACCACGCACAGGACCAGGGCATTGCCCACCAGTGCCAGCACAAACACGACGCTGTAGGCCACAGGCGCAAAACTGCGGATGAATTGCCAGGTCCCGCCAACATCACATGGGGCATACTTACTCAGATCTTCCCTTGGGTCATAGGATGCATTGTCATAGTCATATAAAGGCTGGAGTGGAAGAACAGAAATATATATAGACTTAAGTGATTAGCACATAAGATTGTGAGCATAAAAGCAGAACTATAGAGGTGATGGATGTAGACAAAATTGATAAATCATAGTTACTGAAATAAGAGTGACATTGAGATATTGTTACTAGTGCATATGTTGGAAGAAATGATGATACAGCAGGAAAATAGACATCATCTGCACCACAGAGAAATGACTATGAGGTAAACTCAGACACTATATGACTTTATGGTGGTATTACTTACATAGTCTGTTGTTTCCATGTTCTCACACAGACAGCCACTAAACTCACTCTACACTCTTCAGCAAAAGGAGTTAGACAAAAAAGAAAAGAAGAAGTTAAAAGTTAGCTTTCAGGAACTGGGTAAATTTTTTATATGAAAAAAACTGAAAGCTAAAATTAAAACTGAACAAGACATCTCTAATCAGGGAACTCAATGTCTAGGCTACAAATCACCTTTTAAAAATGGTTTGATTCTTCTCAGCCAGTGGAAACAAAATAATATGTGCCATAGCACAAGAAATGGCAGCAAAAAATGATGAGCCAGATGAGTTAGTTAGTCAGGGCTGAAGAGACCATAGCACACTTCTACATTTGGGAACTGAATGTGCTGACTGCTGACGGGAGACAGGAATTGTGCCTTTTGCAACCAGAATTGATATGTAACAAAGACACATTTGAATTTCCTTGATTTTTAATTTTGTATACAATTACATTAGCAACATTAAACTTAGTCTGGTAACCACATTAATCTGGTACAGCCAGATTTAAGTTAAGGAAATTATTTTCGCAGATTTACTCAGCCTAATCTAATTTATTGTCTGTAGTTTCTTGTCTAGTCTTTTTAATAATGCATTCCTATTTTCTAAATTTAATTTAATTAGATTGACTTAATAGACACATGTCAAAATATGAAAAAATAAACTGATATTACTGTATTCATTTAAATTAAGAAATGTCCCAAATGTAAAATCTAACAATCTTTATAATGACTGAACATAACAAACAAAACAAACAAACAACAAAAATCAACACTACTATGATATTACATCCTCATGACTCATGACTCCATATCCTATTGATTGGAAGTTGTGGTAATGATACATGAAAAAGTAAAATATATTCCTAGCAAAATAATTTAACTAATGCAATTCCACAAGAAACACAAGAAATATTGTATAGTTGCCTTACCACGTTTTGTTTGTCCACCGTTGCAGAAGAGTGCAGCTCCTCTCAAACATTCACCAACACTGCCTTATGCATCAGAGCAGGAAACAATACTCATATCAAGGCTTCCTGATTCAAGCCTGCCTCAAAGTAGTCAAAACTACACCTCTGACAAGGATCCACGCTCATGGATGCACCATTCCAGAATGATAATATCCTAACCTTAAGGACTGCTATATATATATAAAGTTATAGCATCATAGCGATCTTATTTATGTAACAATATGGGGCCATCTAGTAGCAGTTATGTCAGTATAAATTCAGAAATGTTTTGTTACGTGAAAAGTTGTCTTTGTCCCTCTGTCATGCACACACACACACACACACACACACACATACACCCATACAAACACACACACGCACAGAGAAAGAGAGATGTGGGGGATGTGAGAATTCACTGATAAGAGCTACTCCTACCACTAAGAGCTATATCTCCCCATATCATGTTTTTGCTATGGAAACAGCTCACATGATCTTTTGATAGAGAAGCTGAAGTTTTTGGTGCAAGTTATAACATATCCACAGTCACGTCTGTGCTCCACCTTGAAGTGAAAACTTATTTTTTTTATGTTTCTCATTTAGACCTAGAATCTTGCATTTCCAAATCATTCAATAGTTACACTGCTGAATCTCGATGACCCCCCATTATCCTAAACCATGAGCCTGATTATACTGGCATGAATCAGTATAAGTGCATAATACTATATTGATCCTGTGAGGCAAATTTGGTCTCTGAATCTGTCCCATACATATATTAGTGATACACACAACACACAGTGAACGCACACAGTATTCCGGAGAAGTGGGCAGTCAATCATGATGAATTGCTAGGATGAGAAAAGTGGGGTCAGCCATTGTTACATGGGGAACACAGTGCTGGTTACTCTGGTTAGCAATTCTGTGAATCAAACTAAGAAGCACAACATTTCGCAATGTGGTGGGAAGCCAACCCAAGTTGCAAAATGTGTAACAAAGCATTTACCACAAAACTCTGAGAAGCCAGTGGGGACAGGAAGGGCTGTCATTTCAGCACTTCACATATTTGCAGACATTCTTGTTAATAATGATCCTTTGTAATGGAGTTGTTTTTTCTATATGAGGCAAATATATAACACATGAACACATACATAAATATAGAAATATATAACACTGAACACATCAAACACATGATGCTTGTTGCAGTTTCAACTCATAATTCTTAAAAAATAAATAAATAAATACAAATTTAAGGGGCATGGGGGAGAGTGCGCATCACACTTCATGGCACAAACCGCTGAGACCCAATAATACTGGACCAGTTGGATGAAAACGTACCTGGCTGCGGCTACATTTTAAAAAAGGGCTCCTTCCCTCTGTGTATTTATACTCTGTGTTTGTGTGTGTGTGTGTGTGTGTTTGTGTGTGTGTGGCTGTACATACACATTCTTGCTTTGGAGTCTTAAAATAGCCAAATAGTATCAAACACGTCTACAACTTCCTGTGTTAATCTTGAAAGTGTTTCTATGTAACAAGACAAACAGGCAATCAACAACCAGTTTAAAACTATAGACCCAGTGGTCATATACAGTATAGGGCAAATAACATGACACAAATGCAGTAGCAATTAATTTCTCTTTACAGTGTTTGAAAAATAAATGACATGTTTTTTTGTTACTGTAAGTTACACACACACACACACACACACACACACACACACACACACACACATGTATATAAATAGGGAACCCATAAACACATTTTGGATCACTGCAGCAAAGTGAGAACAACAATGAGAGTAGAGTCCAGCCCAAGGATGTTTATTTTATAGGTTTATGTGTACTTGGAAGACACGTTTATCCAAAGTGATGTACAACACAAAAATACTATATTAAAAACAAAAATTACTTGGCTAAAGGATGAGAGGCGATTTTCATTTAATATACTTTTGTGTCAGTCCAGATGTCAGATTCATATTTGTCAATTTTAGCTGGGATGGCCGGGGTAGTAAGTGATGAAAAAAACTCATTGTATGTTCAGAGCAATTACTGTTGACAGGTGTGGTGATTTACAGTGTGGACAATTCACAATGTGTAACCAAAATTACAATCCTATCAGGGGTTGTACATTCCTTGTAGTCTTTTTTTTTACAACTTGAATGGCTAAAATGGGTAGTGAAAGAGAGGTGCGCTTTACCACTGGTGGCAATGGGAAATGGGAAAACCACTGACACACCTTGCTGAACAAACACATTACGCAAACACGATCCATCTCAACAGAACAACATGGTATTTACAGGATGCATTTCCAACAAAGAAACTTTACAAGGAAATTTTACTGTCACACGCATATTGTCACTGGGTATAAGAAATGCAGTGAAAATATGTCTGATTATCAGCCTATATTGTGCGTCACTTAGGGGGGTTGGGCAGGGCAGGGAGTAAAGTTCATAGAATGCTGTTGAGGTTGGGCAGAGTGGGGGTGGCTGTCCAATGAAGGACAGAGGTTGGGAGGGGGCAGGATAAAGTGCATATAGTGCAGTTGAGGAGGATTTGGGGAGCAGGGTTGTGTCTTAGGGCTGTATAGAGATGGGGGGAGGTAGGTGCAAGAATGTAAAGTTATGGCATATAACCTCAGTTCTCTGAAGGAGAACACAAGACGCCACCTATTGGGATATGGTAATCGTAATCAGGCATTAAGAGCGCATGCGCTCAGCCCTCAGGCTTTTAAATGCAGGGGCATGCGCACCATCCTCCTCTTTCACACTTGAAGCATGATAGCTGAAGTGTGCAGAAGAGAGGTAGGTGGCGTCTCGTGTTCTCCTTCAGAGAACAGAGGTTATATGTCATAACCTTACATTCTTTTTCAGTCAAAGCACTTTGACGCCACCTATTGGGAACAAGTATACATCGTAGCCTCTGAACATGGTGCTTATATATCCCACATGACAGACTGAACTGAGTGAACGTCGCCATGCTGTCACCTGTCACAAAAGAAGGGGGGATTAGTGCTTACACCGGTCCACACACCTCATCACCCAAGGTAGAGAGTGAAGACGCAGCGCGCCGTTCAACCAAGTGCATGGGGTTCAATAACAGGGGCCAAGTGACACACTGGGCCCACCATTAAACATCAGACAACCAGTGAGCGGAGTGAAGCGAGCTGTAGACGTGCATGCCCAGCCTCCATGTCACAGAGGTGTCCCGACAGTTCTGAGCTTGTGGCCGCAGAGAGGACAGAGTAGGCATCAGGTGTGCTTGTGATGTCCAAGCTATTGAAGCGGGCAAAGGTCCCACAGGCCCAGCTGGCTGACTGACAAACGTTCTGCACAAACACCTTTCCATACGGTCCATGACGCAGACGTTTCTCATAGAGTTGGCTCTCAGCCCTTCTGGTGGACGTACTCTTGCTGCCTCATATGCCAAGCCTATTGCCTCGACAAGTTAGTACGCCAAATGTTGCTTCGACAGAGTACGGTCGCACACGCCCCTAGATGGAAGTGTGCTAAGAATGTCTGGATTGGTGTCAGCCGTCTGTCTGAGAGGTGGACGATATTCGTGACCGTGTCCAGTGTGAACCCCAGGGAGTCTGATCACTGCCTGGGGTCAGCACACTTTTGGCATGGTTGACCTTGAGACTGAGGGTGCACAGGTGCGTGAGGACATGGGTCACGTGTCGATGTACTGATGAGGGGTCTGTCCCAAGGATTGCCTGGATGTCCAGGTACATTAGGATGCAGATTCCCTGCCTCCAAAGGGGGAATATTGCTGCCTTCATTCATTTCGTGAAACAATGGGGAAAGAGCTGGCCCAAACTGTAGTATGTAAAACTTGTACACCGTATTCTCGAAGGCAAACCTTAGAAACCGACTGTGTCTGGTCATCACTGGAATGTGAAAGAATGTCTATTGTACACTGCAAAGACGGAATGCGCTTGAGATGGCCATTCAGGAGTCTCAGGTGTAAGATCGGTCTCATGCCTTGGGCTTGACAAAGTAGTGGCTGTAGAAGCCTCACGACCAGTCCATCGGGAGCACAGTCAAAACAGTGCCCTTCTCGAGGAGCTGAGATATCTCCTGGTGTAATATGTCAGTGTTCCTCTGGAATAACTGAGTAGCCAGTGGCATTGAACCACGGAGGGGGACGTGCGAATTGGAGAACATAATCAGTGGAGATTGTGCGCAGAACCCATTAGGATTGGATGCAGCTGTGCCATGCATTCAATTGCGCAGCCAGAGAGAGTCAAGAGCGCTTGTCTGTGCTTCAGGAGCTGGATCAGCGGAGGGGGATCTGCCAGACGAGGTCCTCTAGGTGCACCTGGAGGAGCGTCGCTTTGCGCAGGTGTGGGTCTTCTCCATTAACCTGGTTGTGACATGGCAGGGTCAGGAGGAGAGAGTGGCTTTGCCCTGCCACGCTGCAGGGGATGAAGAGAGGTAGGAGGTTACCGTGTCCTCGCAAAAGGGGGAGGGGGTCCTCTGTAAAGCTAGTTCCTCTTTGTCCAAAATGGCTGTGAATTACATGGAGCTCTGCGTGGTTCTATGGTTCATGGATGGGTGAGTCCAGTAGTGACGCACCTTGTCCATGAAGTTCAGGAATATGGGGCTGGCGGTCAGAGCAGTGCGAATGTTGAAATAGCATCCATCCAGTCAGGAACAGGTGGCGAAGGGATCATCTGGCCAGGGCATGTTGAGCGGCCGGGCCGTGTACTCAATCACCACATGTAGCTCGGCTGCTAGCTTCGGGAGGGGGGAGAGGTTCTGGCTTCAACCTGGCTTTGCCCTCCTGGTTGGCGAGGCATTCTCAATTGGATGTGTTGAGGGAGTGGGCATCCTCGCCCAAGTCGAAGCAGAGGTTAGGTGGTGGTAATCCGGCACTGGTTGGCGTGGGGCCCACGAAAGAGATGGGAGGATGGTTGGGCATGCTCGTCTGAGTAGCAGGGAGGTTAGGTGAGCTAATTAGCTGGCCTGTAGCCTCCTGGCTAGCATGTTGTTGACCGCTGGGCAGCTTGTCATCCGGAGCTCTGGGGTAGAGCATGATGCGGAAGTAGAGGTTGGACGGTTGGACAGTCTGTTAAAAAGAACATGTTAAATTAAATGCACACAACTATGCACAGAATATTCGTTGAATATGTAAAATACTTCGCTTAGGGTAAAAGCCTTGACTCAAGGGCGGAAGTCTGCTGAATCACCGGAACACTTCAAGTCACGCAGTCAGTGGATGCTAAAAGGTGAAAGAGGAAGATGGCGTGCATGCACCTGTGTTTTATAGCCTGAGGGCTGAGCCCAGCACTTGAGTGCTTAATGCCTGATTACGTCAGGCTTAGTATGCGTGGTTTCAGCAGGAAGGTATCACTAAAAGCAATATCCCAATAGGTGGCGTTGAAGTGCTTTCACTGAAAGAGAACTATAAAGGTGATGAAGTGGTATGGAGATGAACTCTATTAAGACGTTGATAAACTCCAAATCTGAAATTTGAGAGGTGGGTAAACTGCATTTACTTGCATTTAGCACTCACTACAGTCCTTGCTGAGAGTAAGCTAAAAGCTTTATCAGCCTATGTAGATATATATGCCCAACAACTATCGCCATGTTTATATCACATCAGATATGTCATGTTAAAGCAGAAACCTTGGAAACAGCTATGACGCTATATGACTTACTGGTGGAACATGGCCCTACCCACATGCCTTCCCTGCCAATCCCCTTGCTACCCAACACGCCCAAATACTCAGTTTGAGGCCACATAGTCTGTACACATACACACACACACACACACACACACACATATACACACACACACAAACAAATATAAAGAGCAGGTCACTTTCATGATAAGAGCTCATGTCATGCCAAGGTGTGGAAACATTCAGAGGTAAATCTCTACACCCCAAAATCAAACAGTCGCTGCCTTTTTTTGTACCACTCATAAAAGTGTTGGTGGCAACGGAGTCCAACTGGACTGGGCCTCTGTGACGACATGATGCTTTATAAGAGTGTGGGCGTCCTCTCAGGCTGCCATTTGCTGTGTGTGAGTGTGTGTGTGCTACAGGTGTGCTGAAGACTGAACCCTAGTGAAAAAGGTAGGTGGGTTGAGTTGCTTGGCATCATCAAATATCATTAGGATAACGCATACACATTTATACAAGTACCAGTAGTTAAAAACATATTTTCAAGTTGTTTCATTTCATATGTAATATTATATCATACCTAATACTAAGTTTTCATACTTATGCTGGCAGCAAATGTTATGCTAGTTTCAAGTATCATAAATTTCAGATAAAATGTAATCCAGGCAAGCTTGAGTTGCAATTATTTGTTATGCTTTCTAAAAAAGTTTAAAGATAAACAAAACAAAAAAACAAACAAAAAAATCTCTAATAACTTTGGGCTGAAGAATGATCCACTCAGCAGATTAGTTCAATTTATGTGATGTTTTGACCTGAAACACATCCTCAAATCCTCCTGTCAGTTCCTCCAGTCATGTCGTACCAGGGTGAGGTGATCAGCTCCCAACCACAGGTGACCGTCACCAGCTACAAAATCACCACCGGGTCTTCAGATTGGAGCTCCAATGTGTGTGACTGCTGCGAGGACTGTGGCATCTGTGAGTAGAGTGCGATTGTGTGGGAGACTTTGTGCACCTTTTCATATCCCAGTGTGTGTGTGTCTGTTTGTGTGTGTGTCATCTGAATTAATATGATGTATTGTACCAGTTGTAAAAAGTACATTTGTGCTATTTTTATCCATAAAAAACACATTAGAAATTAGAAATTAGAAATTAGATTAGAAAATGTGAATGTAAAAATGAATCAGTGTGACATAGCAAACATTTAAATTAAAAATTAATAATAATGTCTTCATGTACTGAAAATATTTCTCCAAATATTTAAAAGTAAAACACCAAACCTGGGTCTTAAACCCAATAGTCCAGCAGTAGATTTTGGTCTCTTGCCCATAATGGCATAAGCTGTGTCTTTAGACTCTCTTCAGCATGTGCCCGTCTGTTCCTCCTCTCTACAGGTCTGTGTGGCACTTTCATCCCCTGCATTCTGGGTTGCAAGGTGGCTCAGGACCACGGTGACAGCTGCTGTCTGCCCTACCTGCCTGGCGCCTTGATCGCTCTTAGGACCAGCATCCGCAACCAGTACAACATCAGTGTAAGAGCTCAGCACCCTCCAGCACCACACACAGCACAGGAAACCCACAGTTGATTTTTTTCTGTTTTGTTCACCCCTAGCTGCCAGCTGTGCTGAGAAAGGCAGCCAAAAATAGTTAGCAAGTTAGGGGAGGAGGGCAGCAAGGACAGAAGTTTGAGGAGCCACGTCAGCAAAAAAACTAAGAAAAATGAAAGGAAAAAAAGGTTGTGACATGCCAAGGCTCACTTGGGTGTGTCAACTGCACACCATTAATTAGTAATTCCTTAAAGGGTTCTGACTGATTCAACACCCACCCCACAAGCAATCTAGAAGTCCTTAATGTTGCTTTAAAACAAAGGCCATGTTTACCACTTTGATTTAATACATTGTTTTTGTCAGTTGACTGCAGGATACAGTTACTATACAATGACTAGTGATGTGAAGTGATCTCTATATCTTAATCTCACTTTTAAGAGAGGAATGCCCTTATAACAGAATGTGAACAGAACTTGCACTGGTCGGCCTATAGAGCTAATAGCTGTAGCTACTGTAGCAGACAATAGCTAGGTTTCCATTCAACTTTCTCACATTTCACATTCACAGTAATGAAAATTCATCTCAAGATAAACATATGAACATCTGCATCATCTGTGTAGAGCATGTTTTGGACATCAAGTGACATAGTGTGACCAGCTGTGGGATTAAACATAATGTCGCCAGGATGTCTATAGAAATATGGTAAATGTGAATGTATGCAAATTAAACTGTTTTCATCAACGTCAATCGTATCAGGAGTTAATAACCCCCCCTCAAGCAAACTGGATTTATATTTGCAGGTGTCTCCAACTGAGGATTTCTTATTTGCATAACTTAAAAGCATTAACATGTTTGATGGAAATCCCCAGTTGGCTGATGTAAACTTGTATTCATGTAGAGTTTATTTTCCAGCAATCGAATCAGAGCAAGGCACTGGGGCTGTATGACAAGGACAGAAGTATTGGATTAAAAAAAAAAAAAAAAAAAAAAAAAATTATATATATATATATATATATATATATATATAATACTCCACCTACACACATGCTACAAAGGATTTTGGCAATTCACAAAGGATTTTAGCAGCTCATATTGGCTCATATTTGCATTTGATTTCATGTCTTTGTTCATGTTCATGTCTTTAAAAGGGTTTACTCCAACTGAACTGAAGGGATAGTGTGTAGATTTGAGTTGTCTTGAGGTCGAATGTGCAGTCACACCCATGGTGGCACTTTCGTGCTTATGTGCTGACTCCGCAGACACAAAATGGCAACTAGGCAACAAAGCAGGGCTAATCGCCTTGGGCATCAAATTTCAGGGGGGCATTGCATTCATTTATTTATTTTCTTTCAAGTTTTTCCACTTGTATTTATAGAAAAGATATGTGGCCTATAACTACGAAAAACATGATTAATCAACATTTGATTAATGTAACAAACCAGATTCAGTGGGTCCTGAAAACTAAATTAGCTCAAGTATATCATGACTGAAAAGCAAAAACTTCAGAAAAGAAGATATTTACTGGAATTAAGTGGTGTGTCTTTATCAGTTAAGAGCATAAATTAGCGTGTAGCATAGCAGCTCTGTTGACCAATGGACCTTGAACTTTGTCAGTGTGTGTTAAACTCTACTCTCTGCCTCCCCCTACAGGGCTCGATCTGTGATGACTGGGTGGTGATGGCCTGCTGTCCTCTCTGTGGACTCTGCCAAATGGCCAGGGAACAGAAGGCAAGAGGCTAAGGAAGACTACGATGATGATGGACGATTCCCAAACCTTACTATAAGAGATGAAACACTGGTGGAGTGTGGACAGGATTTTTAAATCATACATTTTTTTAATGAAAGTGTGATTCTCACTATTTTGTTAATTTAAAACAAAAACAAGGGCCAGAAGAGGACTCCTGAAATCCTCTCTTCTTGTTAAATTAATCACTGTCATATTATTATTATTATTATTATTATTATTATTATTATTATTATTATTGGCTTGTGGCCTTGTCATGACATGCTGTACTGACATGCAATATTTATAAGAAATAGAACCGCTCTGTCACATAGCATGTTGTGCAAACCATATTTTTAAAAGTCTATTCTGCCCTCTGTTATTTGTTTTTTGTGTCCACCCAGTACATATTTTGTTTACAGACCATATGAGTCAAAGCATTTAATGAGACTGCTTTTATATCATTTCAGACTGTAGAACATTTAGGACATTTAGATAGTATTAGATATTCCTGATTATTTATAAATTAATCAAGCAGCCAATAGTTATGTTTGAACTTGACAGTGTTGACAGGATGTGTATGAAATAAATTACATTATATGATTATAAAATATTTAATGAAATCTAATGTGTGTGTGAAATATGGATCTTACCCAGAGGGCAGTTTGTAAGTAACTTACACCCTGCCAAGCATGTGGATTTATTTACAAACTAAAGAAGAGGAACAAACAAGGATAATTTTTAAAGTTACGTTGACTAACAAGGTAATACAGAAACAGAAACAGTTTCATGAGACTCATGAATTGGGCTACTTTCAGTTTTGCCCTTCAGCGATGAAGTAATTCTGGGCCTAAACTTAAAAATATGAACTAATTCAAGTTCTTATGATTTGAATGTGTTAAGCTCAGTTCTAAGTTCACAGTTCATTATAAATATTATAAGTACATCAAGCAGCACAGTGTGTTACTTCATATATACCATGACTTGCTCTACAGCTTACAGAAACTAGTCTTGGATATTTAGATTTATATGATTGTGCAAACTAGAACTAGCACAGATAAAGGACAGATGCATGATAACAGATGTGTTGGCATGTTCCTGTTTTTGGTGAAAACGTGCAAGGCATGTTCAGGGCAATTTCACTTCCTCAGCTCTGAGAACACAGGGCAGTGTTGCCATGAGCTTGATTGTCAGTAATAAAGTGTGAATATTTCTGTGTCTGTCAAGAAGAGAGTTTGCGTGTATACATGGTCAAACATGACTGAAAAAATTCTATCAACATTTACCATAGCTAATAAACAATTCCAATTATTGAAAAAAAACTGTGAGAAAACATATTGACATTAAGTATAAAGAGTATGTATGAAGACACTTTGATGAACATGAATACAAAGCAAGAGCACAGTACTCATTACAAAATCGTATTAAAAACCACCATCATCCCCAGTCCCTAAAAAACTGTCACAGGACCGAATGACAACGGACCTGTCACTCCAGCTTTAGGTAAGTGGACAACAGGTCAAGGATCAACATTAGAGAGGGCCCAATGGAGAAGCAGAGACAGCACTCTCTGTAGCAAGTGAGGAAGTATGGGTGTGCCACAGCAGGTGTGCCTGACAGTTTTATAGTTTCACTGAGTCGGTCTCGTGGTCATACCGCAGGCACGATAGAAATTGCAATCAGTGATGTGAGCGGGAAAGATCAGTGCTCTTCCCTTGGCATGGGAACACTTTATGAATAGGAATAGCGTCTGGGAGCGCTCTGCGGGAAAACATTTTCAGTCCATTTGTAGCATCCTAATGGATACTCTCTCTCTCTCTCTCTCTCTCTCTCTATATATATATATATATATATATATATGCAAAGAGCATTTCCACACTGATTGATGCAAACATCCCAAGTCAGTCTCCACGGAGCTCTGTATTTTGAAAGCGGCTATAGATGCAGCATTGATTGGTTCTGGTGTTTTTGCAGACTACCTTTACAGACCCCATCTCTCTCTCTCTCTCCCTCTCTATCTCATTAGGCTATTCAGTCATACTGATAACCAAATGAAAGCTTCTTGCAGCATGAGGAAAGAAATAGGCCCAATACGTGCATTTCACCCTATGTAAAGTACTTGGATAGGTCAATGTGCAACATTCATCCTACTTTTCCACTGATCTTGGAGGGGATGTTTTAATGATGAGAAAATGGACTCAGATACGGGCAGGTGAAGCCAGACTTGATTTCCCTTCCTTTGCTTTGGGACCTGTGTATTCGACACCATCCAAAAACCAGACTGGGAAAATCAAGAAAGAACCCAAGACTCAACACTTTGAAAGGCACAACAGAACAGAGAAAAGAAAACAGCAGACACAGAAACTGCTTCTTACAGCATCAACCTTATTATCACCGAAGAAATAAAATAAAATACTGTTTTCTGACTGACAGGGTGTCCGTTATTTCCTGGTAACAGGACACCTATGATGTGGATCTGATTTAAAAAAAAGTTTAATCACCGTTCCATATCAATGCTCTTTTGAGTAGTAACTATAACAACCATAGCAAACGACAGCTGAACTTGCAAGCAACAAAATGGAAACAGCTGTAATAAGCACAGCTTAGGTTTTTGTGTGGTTTGGTGTGGGCTGACCCTAGCACACACTACCAGAAAAAAAAACTGCATGGGCCCTGAATGAGTGTTTTTGCTGGGTATCTCAAGGTATCTAATAATGGACTTTGGTTTTATTAGCACATTGTTTGGTTTTTGGTAAATTGCCTTTTTAAATTGCTCTTTCCATTAAAAAATATGTGTGGATGTATGCATATAGTGTATATATATATATGTGTGTGTGTGTGTGTGTGTGCATATAGTGTATTGTTTGGCCATATGTTGTAGGCCTATTGTATATTGTCTATTATCTTTCTATTGTGTATTGTATATCTAGAGTGACAGCATTAGCTGGAACCAAATGCTGTGAGCTAATTCACTTGACCAAATAAACCAGGTTCAGATTCTGAGTTCTCTTGTGTTAGAGGTTAGATTATTATCATTATACTAATGATAAATGATTGAAAACTGTTAAAATATCTAGTTCACAACAGTTCAACAACATTTTAACTAAGTAAAAATGAACACTGTTTGTGTTTGTGAGGCAGCTGAAATATTCTGTAAGTTTGTGGTGTCTCATGACACTACAAATCGCTCCTCTCTTCCTCTTTTCTGTCATTTGAAGCAAAAATCTCTCTTAAGAAAGGCTCTGACACCGAGCACACATAAACTGGAATTAGGATTTTTAAGCCCTCATGTCACAGGTAAAGATGTTCAATTTAACATTACTGTATGCAATTGTGCTCTTGATATTGACCACTGACATTTAATATAAGTGCACGTTTAAAAGATCAGGAAATTAAGACAAATGGAAGGTTTGACAGTTTATTGACTATTAAATTATGTTGGTCTAGTGATTTAGATGATTGCTGTCAAAGCCAGATAATTCAAAGGGTTCAACGATAATGTATTTCATTATTAGACAGTACACCATACTAAATCCACTGTCTTTACACGTGTTTGACAGTGCACTGTTGTATTTGTGTGGTGGTGGCTATGTTTATATCATATCGGGGTTCATGTTAACAGGTTAGTGCCCTGACATTGCTGGCATGACACTGCATGACAATG
The DNA here is from genome assembly GCA_015244755.2 of Tenualosa ilisha. Classification (NCBI taxonomy): domain Eukaryota; kingdom Metazoa; phylum Chordata; class Actinopteri; order Clupeiformes; family Clupeidae; genus Tenualosa; species Tenualosa ilisha. The sequence goes on along the minus strand of PYXC01001172.1, from coordinate 2,531,130 downwards.
ACATTTCTGTAATATTGCATAAAACTAACATTTTCAGAACCCTTGCATTTGTTTTTGTATTATTTATAGACTAGACAATACACATCCCTTATTGAGTAATCTCATTTATTATTCATTATGCTTAAAAATACAATGAAAGGAACTGGACCAGATGACTGACCACAGTCATCAACAGAGAATTTCAGAATAAAAGAAACCCCCTCAAAAATGTATCTGAGATTGAGCCTTGGACTAGACATTGAGTATGCATGGGAAACTAAAGTGTAGAGTGAGTCATCAAAGACTTTTGATGATATTTATTTTATTTTTCATTCATTTCAGATGCCTGAGAGAACCCAGGATGATATGATATTGACACAATATTGATGCCTTGAAACATCTTCCCACCAAGAAGACATATCTCCACGCAGGCATGAATCTTGATTTCATAGCAGACAGCCTCACTATAATGCAGAGGATTCCCCTGAAACTTTAAAAACTGTATGAACACTTTTTTCTCAATTACTTGCCAAGGGATTAGTTACAATGATTAAGTGTAAATACATTTTTTCGGGCACAACTTTGACAATAACATGTTGTCTGATCCAAGTGATCCTTGGCTACAGCTATATGAACTGCATTGAAGTCCCCTGGTCCCATCAAACTGCCTTCAAGTGCATAAATCGTCATGACAAGAATATCACTGCATTTGTGTATGACCTACCACCTTCAGCAACTGTTGTCAACATTTCTCACAACACGATTACTAAAGTTCCTTCATTCACTTTTGCTCATCTCCAAAACCTCACTCACCTTAGTCTGGATGATAACAAAGTCATCAGCATAAGGGAAGATGCTTTTGATAATCTGTATCATTTGGAAAGCCTTAACCTCTCCAGCAACTATCTAAAAAGACTTCATCCAGGCACGTTTCAAAGCCTCTACACACTTGCTGATTTATACCTAAGTGATAACAAGCTGCAGATTCTTCCTCCAAATATTTTTAATGGGTCAACGTCTTTGAAACGTTTAGTAATTCAAAAGAATAACTTGACTCACTTCTCAGCAGTGGTTGAGTCAGTGAAAGATCTGAAACATCTGGAAAAGCTGGACCTCTGCTTCAATAAACTACGGTCTCTTGAAAGTACTGCAAGTTTACCATCCTCGCTTCGGTTCCTGTATCTAAATAACAATGAGCTTGTCACCTTAGGATGTCAGCCTGGATTCTTGAGCAGAATCTATGTATTGGATCTTTCAAGTAATCCACAGCTTTCTTCTGAACATTTTAAGGGCTTAAGCCTCAGGAACATTACCAAACTGCGCTTGCTATCAACTAACGTGTCTCTGCCAGAACTCCTCAACCTCACTCCATCCCTAAATCCTGCACATGTTGACTTCTCGGGTCTAAATCTAGGCCAGACAAACAACTCCATGATCAGGACTTTGTGTAGGTTGCTGAGGAACTCATTGACAAACATGCATAAGATGATCCTCCAGCTTAACAAAATAAGGTCTTTGCAGCCTGGCCTGTTCCTTAATTGTACTACTTTAACAGCCTCTTTGGACCTTTCTAAAAATTATTTAAAGCATGTGGGGTGTCTTGAATTCCTTAAAGGTCAAAATCAGCTACAGAGGATTACTGTGGAGCACAATCTTCTGACGGAACTACAGTCCTGCAGGTCTCCCGTGTTTCATCGTCTGACAGAGTTGAGCTTCCGGTACAATCGCATTCTGAAGGTCAATGAATTTGCATTTACACATACTCCAGGTTTAAAAACTCTCAAACTCAACATCAACACAATCGCCATTTTGGATTACAAAGCACTACGTCATCTTACTAACCTCGTAACACTTCGGCTTGACAATAACCTACTGACAGATCTCTTTGATGAAAGCTTTATGGATTTGCACAACTTGAAAATACTTAACTTACGCAATAACCAAATCTCTGTGATTTTCAAGAACACTTTCCAGTCTTTGAAAAGACTTGATGTCTTGGATCTTGGGGGGAACAAAATAACCCAGTTCAGAGAAGGTGCATTGAATGGCCTTTTAAGCCTTACTAAAATTTACCTTGACCGTAACCGTCTCACTCAAATAGAAATGGAAAGTTTTGCAAAGCTCTCCACCACGCTGAGAGTTCTAGACCTACAGAACAACAGGATCAGGTATCTTACAGAACAGACCACCTCTCCATTTGCCAATTTCTCCAAGCTGGAAGATCTGAAACTGGATTCGCAGCAGCCACATGGCATAACACTTCTGCCTGATGCTTTTTTCTCTGGCCTGAGATCCTTAACATCTCTCTCCCTTACGAACAACCAAATCTCTAGTTTCAGATCAGATACTTTTGATGACCTGTCTGGTTTAGAATATCTTATTCTTGACAGCTCTCGTGTTGGTGTGAAACCACTACCCCCAGGGATTTTCAAGAACCTGAGGAAACTGAAAACTTTACAAGCTGAAAACATGGGCCTGCGGTCCATTTCACAGCATGTGTTTGAAAATCTAACATCATTATATAAATTACAATTGAACCGCAATGCTATGTCAACAGTGGATCCTGCTGTTTTTGAGAAACTTTCCAAACTGAAATACCTTGATTTGAGAAATACCCCACTCAGCTGCACTTGCCACAACAGTGACCTCCAGAATTGGACTATCTCCAACCAGAGAGTGCAGATAGTCTATTTGTATAGCATGACATGCCCTGATGTGTCTGATTCAAGTTTTCACAATTTTGATACTAAGGTGTGTTATCTGGACATTGGAGCTTACCTCTTTGTCTCTACAAGTACTGTTGTGTTCCTATTGACAATTATTCCTCTTCTTTATGTTAAACTTTACTGGAAGCTGAAATACAGCTATTATGTCTTTCGATCGTGGTTTGGAGAACAATGGCGTCGACTACGGGACAAAGAGGAGGACTGCAAATATGATGCCTTCATCTCCTACAATTCCGCAGATGAGGAGTGGGTTCTGAAGAAGCTGGTGCCAAACCTTGAGGGGAATGGATCGGCTTTTCGACTTTGCCTCCATCACCGTGACTTTGAGCCTGGACGCTACATTGTGGACAACATTGTGTCTGCTGTCTACAAGAGTCGCAAGACTGTGTGTGTGGTAAGCCAGAGCTTCCTGAGCAGCGAGTGGTGCTCACTGGAGATCCAGCTGGCCAGCTACCTCCTTTTCCATGAGCTCCGTGATGTGCTTGTGCTAGTCTTCCTGGAACACATCCCCGAGAGACAGATCTCAGTCTACCATCGCATGCGGAAGGTGATGCTGAAAAAGACCTACCTCCAGTGGCCTGGATCTAACTGTCCTGACCCCGACCAGGCACAAGAGCTCTTCTGGGTCCAGCTGAAGAAAGCTCTGAGGAGCAGCGACTGCAGAGACAATAGGGCAGATTTGGAAAAAAGTCCAAGGGAAGAGGACAAGATCATTGGAGAAGAGTGTCGAGTGGATCAGCCACAGAAAACTTGTGAAGATCTTCTGCCCTGAATGTGCTCTGATTCTATGCTCTTAATTCTGATGATAAAGGAGGAGGTATTGTCTAATACTTCCTTTCTCACATGTTTTTAGTTTTAATGCTGTATTGTCTTTTCAAAAAATGTGATTTTAAAGTCTGCAATTAGATACTGAAAGGTATTCACTCATTAATTTTGTTTCCCAATGATGTACTGTATGTAACTATTTGGTTTGCTAAACAGGAGAGATGCAAAGTATTTTAAAATAGTCATTTATGCATTATAATTTTCATTGATTTGATTGATTGATTTTTCTTTGATCACAATTTGCTGTGATATGTTTGCAAATAAATTCTACTAAGGGGAGAACAATTTATCTTCTATGTAGCAGCCAACCAAATTACTTCAACAAAGGAAACTGAGATTTAGAAGTTCTGACACAGCACATAATTGAAAACAGTTAAGAATTCTGACATTTCAACATGATACAGACCAGGTCAGTGCAACCTCTTCAGAGGATATGACCAGCCACATGGACTTGTATAGGAATGCTCTGATGGATACAAAGCCTGTATTAGAAATACTGAAGCAGGGGGCAGGGGTGTGTGTTTGTGTTGGAGGTTAAAGGTCATGACCTCAAACTATAGTGAGAAAAAATATCAGCTGGGCTGCACGCCAAATGAAAATTGATCAGAGGCTATACTTACTAACCTGGTGCTCTGCCCCCATGTCCAAGATACAACCTGTAACGGAGACTGAAAAGATTCATAAATGTCCTTTGCTAAAAATCTTACAGGACCTTTAAGATGGAATCCAAAATATATGATACCAAATATGCCACACTGAGGCAGCAACTGTTCGACAAAATCAATTAAGTTAAACATTCTGGGGCATTGCGTCATATAAGGCCTCTGGTGAAAGTCAAAATAAAAGATTATTACTGTATAATTTAACCCATCAATATACTTATAAGTATATAATAAGTACAGTAGGCTAAAGTTAAACTGCTTAACCATATAAAGACAAGACCAAGACCAAGATCACACAGGATCAGCACAGCTCCCATGTAGCTACAGATCTTCATCAAGCTCATGTGCTTAATCACAAAAAATGCCTAGTGATTGATGGCATAGACTATTGAAGTTTGTGGAGACAAAGGTCACACAATTACAGCATACTTGACAAAAAATGTAACACTAAGAATTTTTTTAATAATAATTTAATTGCAACACTAATCCAAATACTGTCAAATGTTAAGTTGCTTTGGATAAAAGTGTCTTCTGAATGCATAAATGTAACACAAAAAGGAATGGAAACTTCTGTATTAGTTTACCTTACACCTCCCAGTGTTAAACTCAGAAGTGATTATGAGTACTTCACAACTTGTATAGTAAAGCGACATTTAAAGGAGACTTCATAAGATATTCGTTAACAATATATTTCTGTTCAGTATACAGAAGTATTCACATTGCGCTTCCTCTTTTGTCTCATGCAATCCAACCTCAGACAACAGAAGTCAGAATGCAAGTCAAGTGCAGAAAACCTGACCATAGGTAAGGCTGTAGTGATACTACATACTACTATTATTTTGAATGCTTACTTCAACACTGGTTATATTAAATTCAGTTACCTTTCACTGTAATAAATGCAAATTCATTGGTTGGAATAGATTAGAGGTTAAAGGGTTTCACCTGGTCATGGCATATATGGAAACTCAACCCTGTAACCTTCTTTGAACCATAGACTATTGGTCAATCGTTCTTGACATCTGAATACCTAACAAACACATTTTTAAACACCTAACAACACAATTTTAAACCAGTATATATTGCTGAAATTGTTGTATGTGGTCTGGATGAATGGGAGTCTATGGTGCTATTTGACCCAACCATGTGTGTTGATAATTTCATGAGTGGGTATGACGTAGGCTGGGAACGGGTCAATTGACAGCTTCAGAACACTTATTCCAGTTGCCACCCAGGGCTAAAAATGCAGACAAATGATCTGCAGATAAAGAATTAGGATGTCAAACAGTGGATTGAGAGTGAATTTATTGGTAAGGGCTGTCTCTCATTTAGCCTGTCAATAAAACCAGACTCTCGTCCCACCCTTTTGTTTTGTACAGAGGGGTCTGGACATTCAATACTGAGATTCGATTGCTTGCTTGAGGTGTTTAAATTTAAAAAGAGTGGATCAGCCCCTCACGGATAACTTGGCTTCACTGATAGCATTCTAGCTCTGCATTCACAACACCATCTGTTCACTGATTGGACAGGTTAAAATGCTTCCTGAGACAACAAGCTCAATAGGATCAAATCCAGACTAGCACTGTAGGGAGATGATAACCAAGCGGAAGTGCTAGGAAGGCATGGCCAGTATAGTAAGTAAGCTAGTTGTTGTATATGAATTATGAATTTCTAAATATTTTTGAAGGAGAATAACTTTTCCTGTTGCACTACTGCCTTATAAGCCCTATACTAACCAAATCATATTAAGTGCATAATTCCTACACAACAGCTGGCTTACTTACTATGAATAAGCAGTAACTAGGAGTTTATATAGGAGAAATTCATTGTTAATGGTTTACTATTGGTAGAATAAGCTCATGCAGAATAAGGTACTATTAAGTGACTTGTAATCACTAACAAATGGCTAGTATGTTACTAATTTGCATTTGCACACTATTTTTTTAAATGTATTCTGGATTTTAAAATGTATTCACTGGTATTGTAAGGTATTAGATAGTGCTGTAGGTTATTTTAAGGTGGTAACTAATGTAACGTAAAATATTTTAAAAGTGGTATGATAATCTTTCCATGGTGATCTTAATATTTAAATAGGAAATTCAAATTACCACCATGCACCTAGTCAAAATGTCAAAAGTCAAAAACCTTTCCAAATGGGAAGAAGATACAAATTAGTTATAGTGTACATGTGGTCTATAGTTAAGTTTAACTCCAATGTGAAACTACTCCCTATCTCTGTGATCTCTCCATAGAGTTTGTATGTCTGATAATCCAGTGGTCTTTCAGTGACAGGAGCTGAACACTCACCATAGCTCACCACAGTCATCAATGGAAAGCTTCTGGGGAAAATAGAACAATGGAGATAGAACCCTGTGGCTATGCAATTAATCTGCATGGAACTGAAACTTGTCAGATTATCTAGCACTTTCTGGTCATTTTCATAAAGCCATGCCATTTAATAACTGGTGTTAATCTTTTGTTACAGGTACCTGAGAAAAGACAGGATGATGTGATCAAACTGAAAGATATCTTCTCCCTTAAGCATGCAATCTCTAATCTCTAATCTCTAAATGCAGATGTTTATAGAATGCTTAAAAATGTTCACTTCATATGTTCAAGCCATAGCATTTGTCAGGGCTAGCTTTGATTATTGCATTCTCTCTGATCGAAGTCATCTTTGGCTACAGCTATAAGAACTGCATTGAGGTTTTTGTCCCATCAAACGGCCTTCAGATGCATGCAAAAGAGCTCTGAACTGCCTTCAGAGCTCTTTTGGGTCCAGCTGAGGAGGGCCCTGAGAAGCAGCAACAGCAGAGACCATGGGGCAAATGTGGGGAAAAAGATAAGATCATTGGAGAAGAGTGGAGTGGATCAGTTGCAGACCGACAACATGGGGAATATTGCTCTTTTGTAAAGGTCATCCCAGTGTCTTGTCACATTACTAATAACAAAGGAGGAATTATGAAAGTACAGTATCATACAGACGTGAAAATGTCTATTTCATTTACCTGTATCAAATCATTTAATTTTCACTTTAATGCAAATTTTATGACTATCATTTTTACTTTTCTCTTGCCATGAGGTATGACTAATATATTAGTAGAATCCACAAAATATTTTAGAATGATCGTTTATTATTCTCATGCATTTATAAATGATATCAATACAAATTACTTCATGTTAATGAATTATTCTTTGATCAGATTTTCTACACTAGTAAACTGATATGCCTACAAATAAATTGTTTCTGTGTGAAAAACTGTCTTTTTGTATTGTCTTTTTATTTTGGTAATACCACAATAAATGGTGAAACACAGAAAACTGAGACTGGGATTTTTTAAATAAAAAACTATATCAACATAATTGAAAATGGCTGGTTCAAATGCTATTTTTCACACCCCTAAAAGATACTGGGTTTGCTGTCCTGGTAAAAATTACCGTAGAATTGTAAAGGTCAATAAAGCCTCATCCGAGGGTATGACCAACCCTCAGGGCTTGCAGAGGGACACTTTGGTGGAGACAAAGCCATGTCCAGAAGCTCTGATGGGGGGTACAAGTTCATGTCTGGCCTGTAGGATGTCATGAAAGAGCTTGTTGAAGCAACTGGATAGTGAAAGCGGTAGTAGGGTTGGAGCTGGAAGTTCCTCAGAGAGCTGTGTTTCGTGTCAGGAGAGCAAGCAGTCACAAGGTGCCTTTCAAAGTCAAACTGCTGATCTACTGACAAGCACAGAGGTTCTCTGAGATCGCCCTCTTGTGGCATGATTCTATAACTGGAGAAAGGATGCTTGTGCTGCCCTATATTTCCTATTTGGCAGGTAAAGTGTAAATCTGGGTCATGCTTCCAATGGTCGCATGAGCTGCTTATGGACTGGGTATGTATCTCTTCTTGATGATGTGGCTTGTCCCAGCTCTGAGGTAATCCAGGGAGTGATCCCCATTTAGAGGAGAAGATGTTACCATCAGTCAGGAACGTATCAGTTGTTTGGAGGCCCAGTGAAAACAGATCCGAGGTTGGATTTGCTGGTTCCATAAGGACCTCTTGCTCTGTTCCCATGTTAAGAGTCCAAGGCGAACACTGAGAATTGAAACACACACACTACTCTAATGTCCAAAAAATACTGATGTCCCTTGTTCAATGTGTTTCCAACAACAGGGTCCAATATAAGCAATGGCCCGCTATTCGGTATGGCAAAAGAAAAAAAAGCATAATGGGCAAGTGATTTGGCCATCAATACCGTGGCAGTTATTTCAGTTCATGTGTGATGGTAACTGTTTCAAGCTAAGCATGTTGGGATACTAAGAAAAATAGGCTTTAATATAACTAAATACTTTTTGTGTGTGTGTGGGGGGGGTAAAAATATTTGAAGGGCTGGTACAAATCAGATGCAGTGGCTTAAGGAGGCAGTGGAAAGAAGATTTTAGGTTGAGCCTTGTCAATGACCATATATTGTTTTACAGACCGTTTCAGCGATGTAAACAAAGACAATGCTTTATGTTCTATTTCGTTCCTATTAAAATGGACGCCTGTGGGAACAGCTACTGAACTTGAACTTGAAACAGTCAGTATGCATAAAAAGCATACTCCCATGCATATCAACACATGCATCTGCACCCCACCCCATAAACACACAAACATATACCTCCACTCTAAAAATCTCCCAATTGTAAATTCACATACCAGTTACAATTCTTTTTACATCCTACCAACACATACTGTAAATCAGAGCTATTTCAGAGGATGTACTGACCTGCGACTTCCTCAGATCAGTGTCTTGCAGTGACCCATTGAGGTGTCCATTAGTAGATGGGGGACTGGGCAGTGTCCGTCTCTGAGGATGCCTCTGCTTCCTCCTCCGTTTGTAGAAGGGCTTCTGCTGGGAGCCAAGCCATGACTGCAGCACAGGATCTGGCTTTGAGCCGCTGCCTTGCACACTGTTAACAGCTGCTACACAAGGAGAAAAGCAGATTAGCTATTAGCGACAGACAGACAGAGAGTTACCAGCAACTCAAATCAACTCCAGAGTAAACATATACTAACACATGACAGTAGTATTGAGGTCACACACACTGTACATCCCATAATGTATAATATAACTATAAATACATTGTGAAATATACAAACACTTTGTATTTCATACCTGTCCACTTGTCTTCACCAGGAATGTCAGCGCAAAGTCTGCTGTCAAGCTGACTCTGACCAAAACCAAACGTTGTGTGCAGCTTCTGTAGATTTCGCTGGAGCAGAACTCCATGTCTTTCCTGCAGCATGTGCAGAAGGGTGGCCCTACTCTCTGCCACTAGATGGTGGCGCAGCACAAGCGGTCGATCCAGAGACTGGCATAGGCGGTTAGCCACGACACTGATTAGATGCCTAGCTATTTTTGCCTCTGTCTGTGCCCTTTCTGTGCCACTCTTTGCCATCTGATCCAGACTGGCACTGCTTACATCTTTAACTAAGGGTGAGTTAGGGGTGCTACTGGGCTTTTGCATCTTAGGATAAGGTGCTGGGGGTTTTAAGCTTGCAGCTGTGTACTCTGAATTTTGAATGTTGACATTGGAAGCCATTGGCTGAATGGTGTCTGCACAGTGCACTTTGGGGGAATTAAATTCTTCTACTGAATTACTTGGATTGTTATTTGACACAGTGCTTTTTGGAGATGAAGACAGAGCAATTACAGAGTTGCTTTCAGAGGGTGACAGGTACATGTCCTCTGTTTTTCTCTGGTAAAGTGAGGGTCCTGATCCATGATTGTTAGCACTACTGTCAGCACTTTGTAAACATGTTTGGCTCCTGACCATATCAACACACTCAGTCTCAGGGAAGGCTTCCTGTCTGCTGCATGTCCTTGACACTTCATCTTTATGAGTAGGAGGGCATTTTTTGTCATCATCTGAATTTTGTGCGGGAGATGGAGTTGGTGAAAAGGTAATTTTGTTTGTGTCATGCCCTTGCATTTTTGATCTTTCTACTCTCCTTTCTTCACTTAGCAGACGTTCAATATCAAATGACTTCACCTCATGGTTGAATAGGCCTTGATGACCAATGAGACGGCGCTCTGTGATAAAAGAGAGTTCTTTAGGGCCAAAGGCTTTGGCAAATTCACGATTAAGCGAGTGAGACTGTGGTTGACAATGTTCTTGACATAACTCTCTCTCTCTGCAGCTCTGTTTGGAATGACAGTGTGATTTAATTTTTTGGCCACCAAATCTCTGCTTTCTGTAGTCTCTCTCTTTGCGAGTCTTAAGCCGTTTCTCCTTGACAGGCACATTACTGCGAAGTGTTCCTGGTCTATCTGCATGACTACAAGCTGAGCAGCAAGCAGTGGCATTACTAGTGGGTACTGCGGATTTGTAGCGCTTCCCAAACAAATTTAACACATTTCTCTTATCTGCACGTGGTCTACCCTTCACTTTGAATTGACTCATTTTGAGCTTGGTGGGTGGAGGATCAAATACACCTGAGAAAACAGAGGGGAGAGTGGACATACTTTCACTCTTTAAAACTAAGTCTACACGATTCTGCAATCAAAAGGGAAAATCCAATACAGCCTGGCCTAATTAAAATGTAGTTTAGCCTAACAGCTGAGCCAAAATTTAGCTGTATCATATCAATACTAGGCTATGCTATTAATAACACATATACCAGAATAGGCCAACTTCACCAAGTGTACTGTAAGCGTTTACAAGTGTACAAACTGGCGTAATGCTCAACACTTTACCAGTTATAAACTACTTGTTAACACATGGAAGAGGGGCAGTGAGGAGAGCTAACCTCATGCTAACGTTACAGAAGGATAAATTGTTAGCGACTGGTATAGCTAACGTTATAGCAAGCAACCCCTATCCATAGAATAGACTACTATTCTATATCTAACTAAAAAGGCGTTGCCGTAAAATCTGCATTGATTTACTTTGCACTTGTTTGTAGCATACCTTTGCGACTTGTAGATCAACTTGTCGGTTTAACAGATTTAGCTACCAGTTTATTGCTATCTGACGTTACAGCAAGCCATGACTTATATGTGCTGATCTATGTGGAAAAGAAAACATTTTCTTCCCAAGTTGTGCTTGTGGGTAGCGTTACATTACAGCCTTGTAAGCTGCATGTCTTACCACTGATTGATTATCCAGCTGTGTCTGTAGTTTGCCTGCTAAGCTCCAACAAATAGGTGAAAAAAACGTTTCCTTCACTTGGTGCTGCGTTAGCATGGCCACATTCCATTATTATTTATGTTTGAAAATAGAACTACCGCTTAGAGTTTAGCTCAGTGCGGTTACATACACAGAGAAATCTGACTGTAACTGATCCCAAAGATTTGGCATCATTCCTCAGAATTTTTAGATTTTATAAGTTTTTTTATATTTTACAACCAATGCTTTTGCAAAAACAAGTCACTGTTCAGTGGTTGGTGTGCTGGAGCCCTTCAGAAATCATAGCGGCTTTGCTTAGCAAAGTCCAATTTTTCCATACACATAGACGAAATAAAATAAAATATTGTCTTTTTAGTAAACAAAACTAATTGACTGCAATGATAACACTAACAGGGAGCTGCCATGCCCCATGTGTTCTCATGAAAGACATGCATTTTGCCTAACTGAGAAAAAAAAAGAAGTCATGCTTCTGCTCATTTTATAGCTTATGGAAGTGTGACAGTCACACCGTAGATAAAAGTAGGATGGAAGCAGAGTGCAGTGTATCAGCAAGACGGACTCTCTTCCGTACTCATGATAAGCGGAAGGTTCCATTTTGAGGCAGTTTCATTACATTGTGCAATATTCTTGTACCTCAGACGATGAGAATAAATACTGAATTGTGCTACGTATTCGATATAATGACATATCTCTATGCCATGAATTGAAAATTCATGTTAATAGCTTGTTTTCGGTCATATCCTGCCTAATGTATACTTTCAACCACCTATTACGAGGAAATGGTTACATCCCGGAATTAAATTTGTTGCAATCAACTTGGAGGAAGGAAGCATCCACTCCCACTCAAAGGTATGGGATATCGTTTTGGTCGAGATTTTCTGTCATGATACAACAAATTATTAATCACATATAGTTGTTTTTAGAAACGCTCTGAAGTCAAGAAGCAAATGCATGTAATTGTAACCTCTGAACCAACAGCAAAGCACGTTTCCAAGCTATTCTCGCTAATTAGTGCTATCGGTTGTAGCGCTAACGTTAATATACAGTGCATTTCCTTTTTCAAAGTATTAGCTTAACAGAAGTAGTTTTATGCCCGAGTACTAGTTCAGAGTTGTTTGGTAATGATATCAACAACCTTGTATTAAAAAAACATCCTTTCCGATGACAGGGCAATGAGCTCGGATGACACCAACCCCGCTGCAATTCCCACCCCATGCCAAGATATTCAAGGGGATGGTCGTTGGATGTCTATGGTGTGTTTCACGGTCACTCTCTTTTCATTGTAGCCTGCTTCTCTGTACGCGATGACACGATACAGTCTTCTTTAAACAGCATGTTGTAACTAGCCTTTCTCCACTCTCGCAGCACAACCGCTTCGTGTCAGATAGCAAAGGGAAGGAGCCTGATGTTCTCTTTGTTGGAGACTCTCTCGTACAGATTTTGCATGAATTCGAGGTGAATACAGTAGGCCTGACCTTAGATGTGTCACAATACCACCCACATCTTCAGGACACCTCCCTATTTGTACATGCTTGTATTGAAATGTATGCATCGTAAGGTCTGAATACTTTGTAAATTTATGTTAGGTCTGGAGAAAACTGTTTTCCCCGCTTCATGCTTTAAATTTTGGAATTGGAGGGGATGCTACACAACATGTACTGTGGAGGCTCAGCAATGGTGAACTGGATCATATCAGTCCAAAGGTGAACAGAATGAGCTGGTGTTTTGTGTATTTTAGTGTAATAGTCAGATGCATGTGTCATACCAGTTAGGCCTAAAGGTATGGCCTTTCATGGTGTTATTTTGTGTGAGTAGCTATCCTATTCAGCACACTTTCAGCAGACATCTACAACACAAAATTAGGAACTGAAATCCAGGACCAAACTTTAATTAGTAGGCCTGTTATATCTTTGATAATTTTGTCATGTACAATTTTTCTAAAAACTTGATTTGGAATTCCTAACATATGGTAATTTCATCATAATCTCCTTTTCTCTTTTAGGTCGTGGTTTTATGGGTAGGGACAAACAATCATGGTAACAGCCCGCATCAAATCTGTGGTGGCATTATGACAATCGTAAATTTGATCAACCAGAGACTTCCTCATGCTCATACTCTTGTGCTGGTGAGTTTATCTGTTTGCTCTGTCCCCATGTTGTCAGGCTGAGGACCACTACGCTAATACTGAATTGATGAGACTGCAGGGACATAGCTAGTCTGTTATGAGTGATAGTTTTTTTCGGACATTGAAATGAATTCTTTTAAGCATGGAAGTCTTGGAACCTTGGGAAAAGTCCTAAGGGGGGAAAGATACAAAGCAAGGCAATTAATGTGGGAGCTGGTAGTGGGCAATAGAGGTTGCGGTATAACACCTATTCAAGTGCATGATCAGAACCTTTTTGCCCAATAGGGTTTACTGCCCCGTGGTAAGAACCCCAACCCACTGCGAGAGAGGAACACCAAGGTGAACGAGCTGGTCCAGGCCGAGGTGGCGTCCCTCCCACATGCTTCTTTCCTCAATGTGGACCCCGGTTTCGTGCACTCTGACGGTACCATCTGGCATCAGGACCTGTACGACTACCTGCACCTGACACCACAGGCTTACCAGAAGGTGTGCGAGCCTCTCCACGATTGCATCAAGGCCTTGCTAGATCAACCTGCTGAGAACCAGGTGTCCTGAGCAGGATCTCTCTTCACTGCCTACCCACCTAATTGCAAACACAAGCTATAATATGCCCAAATGATTCCCTTAAACCCTCTAATAGCTGTGCCTACTAAAGCCTACTTGAGGTCCGTAATATAATGTTACCTGTTCAGAGACTAGAGAGAATAATCCATGCTGCATACTGTGTAAAATTGTCTCGGTCCACACGTTCTGTTGCTAGATTGTACTGTGTACTGATTTGCTGCTGCAATCATATTAGGCCTAAATCCATATCCAAATGTCATATCAGTACATATCAGTGCCTGGTATATGTCATAGCCCTTTGAGCTATGAAATTGATAAATACTCAAGAAGCTTATACCAGAAATGTAGCTATTATTTACTAGGAATCTGTCATCATGTCTCTCACCAGAGGTATCCACCCTGTCCTAGAGAGGTGATGGCCCAACTCACAGATCAGACTGTTAGATTTAAACTGACTGGATCCAGACTAACTGATACTCACTGATCTTGTCTCTGGCTTTCCCAAATTCTTAGCTCCTGAGGACTTAAAATTTTGTTAAAGGGATCCCTGTGCCTCGCTGTAAGCTTGCTTTTGACACAGCACCATTCCTTCAAAGCACAGATGCTGTTTTAGCACACCAGAGAGGCTGTCCACAGCCACACTATGATGGTGATGTTGTAAATATGCTTTTGCTCTGCTGGTGTTGGCTGGTTTTGCTTGGACCAAGCTGTTATTTTTTTGTTTGTTTGTTTGTTTTTTTGTTACTGTGTTTTGTTATTGTTGTCTTCTTTGTCAGGTGTCAACATTCATTTTCCAACTGTATCATTGCTGAACTCAATACAGTGTACAAAAATTAACAAGTCAGTGACTCTTAACTATATCCTGTTCTCTCTGTCACATGTTGTCTACAGCCTCTACCAGTTCACAGTAGGGAAATAAAAACAACATTAATTAGAGCAGCAATTTATTGTTAGATAAGGTATTTATTGATTTTTTTTTTTACTTTTTAGGCTGATCACCATTTGATGTTTTATTCCAGTTTTGCATAAAACAATAACTATGTTTACATACACTTAAGTATCCCAAATGTGATTGGGATATAAAGTATCCCAGCTTTGCGGTTGCACATGTAAACACCTTTTCCCGAATTCCGTATCCCGAGTAAGCCCTTATCCCAGTTTCTGAGAAATCGGGATCTGCTTGATGGAGTACTCTGAAATAAACCAGGATACTGTAGCATTTGAACACCCTATCCTGATTTCTGATAGTTGCAGAGAAAGATTCTAGAGTGTGACGTGCAAGATGGAATGCTGATGACAATCAAGCTGCGCTCTTTAGAGAACACTGCAAAGAATGCTATAATCAATATCTGGAATATCATGTAAACAGGGATATCAATAACCCGATGTCTCTGCATCCATGTAAACACTTTATCCCAAATATGTTAAAAAATGGGATAAGTCTCTTATTTGGGATACTTATTTGCATGTTAGCGTAGACACAGTCCAAGTCTGCTTGATTCTACAGTGACAAGCATTTGAGTCACTCACTGTCATTTTAGTCAGTGTGTGCATGAAGATGTGTAGTGGTGAAATGTCAGGATGATTGCGATCAAGGAATAAGATGAGGCAAAAAAACATGAAGAGACAGGAGTCCAGAGGTATGTAGATGTTAGCAGATATTTTCACTTGCAGTAGTGAAGTGTGCTAAGTTCAACCATTTAAGTAGGAAAGCGGATAGATGACCTTTTAACAAACATTGTTGCTCACTCAGGAATGAAAACAGCAGTTCAAACTGTGAACAGTAAAAACGAGTTGGAATTGTGCTCAGGTTACATTAAAAAAATCAAAAGGAACCCCCCGAGACTATCATTTGAAACCCAAAGCTGTTTATCTCACTGTTCATGTAAAATGATCCTGTGGCCAATGAGTAATTCCATAAAACATGTGGTCTGAAGCAAATTTGAAACACTTCACTGGAGCACTATAAGGCTGAGTTGACATGCACCATCACATTGGCATGTGGCGGTACATTAGAAACAGTAATGCTGACTTCCTTTTTAGACAGGTTAAGGGCAACAAAAATAGCTTTTCACATGGAACAAAGTTGACATTCATTTGGTTCTCTGCCAGGATGGGGTATGTGCAGGTGGGCACAAGCCGGGCATGCCAAATCTCAATGCGCAAAACAGTTGAGGGTGAAGTGATATCTGGTATCTGCATTTGGACCACACAGGCACTGACACTTTCAGTGCACACATGGACAATTCTGGAATATAATCACAAAGAACACACAGAAATGTACAGACTGTACATCTCATATTTGAAAGTAATTTTGTTGGTTCACTTTGAATGGGAGAAGGTATGCATCAAAGGCAATATGTAGCCTATATTTATTCAATACAAATTGGTAGAATTTAAAAGGTATCTTTTGAAGAGTTTTCCAACTGATGGCATTTAGAAAGATTCCGTAATTAGATTTCAGCAGTGATGATAAACAGAATTCATACCCATGGCTATATAATGACAGCTCAACATGTCTGCAGAAGTCTTAAATGCACTGTGTAACGCTACACAGACAAGTCAGGCCAATAGAGAGTGTATTTTTGTCTTCTGCCATGTCTTCATGGCATGACAGAGCTGCTGGAGTGAGAGAGAAGAAGGGAGAGGTGAATTTGAGTTGCTAGGACACTTCACTGTTTCCCTGAAGACAGGTTTTGCCTGAAAAATACAGGCCAGCTTGACTGAAATCATGTTATGTTCACCCCTATGGCTCTGTCTCCATCATTCATCATCTCAGTGAGAGCAACTAGGCACGTCAAGGGTACAAGTCTGGGCTCCGTTTGATTTGGCCAATGAAGCATGTCCATCATGTGTGTTCTATAAAACGTGTGCGCATTCCACTGGTGGCAGTTACTGATAAGACACTGCACCATCTCCGCCTGGTTGGGTTAGAAAGTGAACACTTTTCTCACACTGTCTGCACAGTTCCATTTTGTGTGAGAACTGTTTATCCATCTGAATATCATCATGATGCAACGATTGCTGATGCTGCTTCTCTCTGTGCCACTGATAACCTGGGGCCTGGAACAGGCTCACACTCAAGGTACTGATTTACGTCTTTTTACATAAATCTGCTGTCTATGTATAAAATAAAAATCTGTAAATTCAAGGACAGACATTGTGGAGGTATTCATGAATTATTTTTGTTTTGTTATTGTTTGGAAAAGGACCTCCTAGTTCTGAGACTAGGGTGGAAGGTGCATCTGTAGAACAGTCTGAAAGTAAGTTGTCTATTAGGCTGCTTTTCAGATATGCCACCTTTTTTGCTATGAAATAGGAAAAATATATATTACTGGAAGTGGCTATGATGTCATATTTATAACTATGTAAATTCGTCAAAGCATTCAGACATGAGAATTCTGAGGAGCCAGCAGAAGTCAGTGGTGAAGGTACAAAGTCCAATGGGCACCCATGCAACTGCAGTGAGTATTACCCAATGCAGTCAAACAATATTGTTTATCATAAATATTTAACCCTCCTGATACCTCTTCTCATACCATCACTTTTGTGGTGGCAATAGCTTACAAGGACGGACCGTGTGATATTTGGGGATATGATCCATTACTTTTTTTTTCTATCTTTTTGTTGAAGTGTCTGACCTGCCTGACAGTATTCTGCTTGTATGTCTTATTAAGTGTAGATGCCTTCTGTGACTCATCACTCAAGACCTCCCCAAATTAACTGTTACTCCACAGATATAAGATTCCAGCATTTTTTAGGCCTACAATAAAATCACTTGCGCCTATGCCGAGTCTTTGGTCTTCATAGTTTTGTGATGTGTATCCAACAGGGCAAAGAAATGACTCTGTGAAAACAAGTTGTCTTTGTCCAAGGCCCAAAACCCGTAAAATTAAACAAAGTAGGTATAACCAAACCTCTTTCCTGTGAAAACCATTATTAATAGCGTCCTGTTCATTTCAGGTATGCCTCGGAAGAATTAATGTTGTACTTTTGTTTTCTTTTTTTTTTCAACAACAACAGAACGTCTCACAAAGTCAGAGATCAAGGACTGTCAGCGGAAAAGGATTCGGAATGTGGTTATATGCCGTAAATTGAGAGCGGATCGCGTACCCACAGCTGAGCCTATCCTCCGTATTCCCATTCCCATATAATGTTTCTTAGATTTTGTTCCCAACTAACCATGTTCCATTGCATTAACAAAATGGACAAAATGGCTGAAATTGGAATAATATGTTTTTATTAAGAAAGAAAAGCACTGAAGGGTCTAAGGCATAATTCTTTCAGCTAAAAGTGCATCATAATATTAGAACTGTAAACCCTTGATAAATAAGAAAATATTAGTATAAATAAAGTGAAATAAACTCTATATTTGAAACTGCATTAAAAGATATACACTTAATGAAATATGTTCTTGATTTTTTTTTACCACATTTAAATATCCAGTATTTTAATTGTGCTTTTCATTGCAAAAGCTTTTCATTCACATGTAATAGACAAACTTTAGCATCTCCGTTGTCTTATGGACTGAACTCTGAGGCAACATGCATTATTAAATACACCTTAATGTAATACAAACGCAAGCACAGGAGGGTGGCCTCATCAATGTCCAGTCTGACAGTAGAAGGCAATGTAGTCAGACAGTGGGAAGTACAGATAAGAGTTGTAACAGGAAGTGTTTTTTTTTTTAATAAATGTTGTTTCCAAATAGGCAGAGAGAAAGAGCCAGCAGGACAACGAGGACCAAGTCCACCCGAGACTGGAGAGGAGGAGCAGCATCTAAATCTGTGGGAGATAGGGTGTGGTGAGGAGGGGTTAGGTACATAACATTATGACAATACACTGTAAACAATAAAATATTGTGCCCTGGTTATGTAGTCATCATTATCAAGTCTGCATCTCCATCTTACAGCCAACTAGCCTAGGAAGTGTCCCTCCCAAAAGCCTCTTAATTTCTACCTGATAGTGCTCACCTGGAATCTGAAAGGTGGCTGTAAGGCTTACACTGGTCAGTGGGTTCTTGGCTATGCAAGTAATATTTTCAAGTTTAACTACTTGGATGATGTTAAGCATAATGTCACTGCTGTTTCCCACAATCTGGCCATCAAGGACCCAAACATATGTACTGGGTGGCTGGGAGGGAGCTGAACAAGTGAGGGTAAAGGGGTTTTCTGTTGCCAGGGAGATGACTACTTTGCGTGGTCCATCTGAAACAAGAAAGAGTAAACTCAATATAACCCAGTGAAAATGAGATAATATTATACAGGAGGCCTGATTAGAATTTATCTGCCATGTAACACTTTACTTTAGAGTGTCCACATAGTGACATGAGGCTGTCATAAACATGACGTATCATAAAATGAATGACACCTTTTGAGTGTTCAAGGCTTGTCATTCAAGTGACATTAAAGTGTTTGGTTTTTGTATAGTTGACACTGTTGCAGACATTACAAAAATCAAAAAGACACTCAGTGACAAGTCATAAACATTTAAGTGTCATTACTGTTCACGATACGTGTCATGTCATGCTTCTGACAAGCTCTTGTCACACTTATGTCCACACCCTCAAGTAAAGTGTTACCATCTGGCTATAACATTAATCATATTGCCTTGAGTGGACATTACAAGGAATGAACAGAAAGTGAAGAGGAATAAAAAGAGATGGGGGGGGTGAATGACTCACGGTTGACCAGAAGACTGTAGGGTTCACTGGTATGCATTCTCACCGCGTTTTCTGCAATACACTGATACTTTCCATCATTGGCTATCTTGAGGGGCTTGAAAGACAGTGTGGTGTTGTGATTGGAGATGGACATGGTGCTGCTGAGGACTAGAGGTCGACTGTTCCTCACCCAGTGTACACTGTTGGACTGCCCAGTAACATTACAGTACAGCGAAAAGTCCACCGAGTCCATAGGAATGACCGGGCTTGGCTTTACCACAACAGAGGTTATGGTCTCTATGTAGAATGCGAGATTCAAAGCAATGTCATTTATGAAATTTCTTAATTCTTTTCCTGTCTAGTCTAGTCAAATGAATTATTTGAGTCTATCAAATTACATCAGACAGGATGCTTTGTATTATTTTCATATGTCAGTGTGTATTGAGTACATTTCCAGATACAATAGCTTGAAATGTTGAGCTGATCAGTTAAATCTATGCCTCTCTATCAGCACATAGGCATTCACACAACATCTGAATAGAGAAACTTTGTGTTGAAACAGAATCCAATCTTCAGAATACCAAAAGACATTCTCACCAAACACCATTAACTTGATTGAGGCAGAACTGTTGAGTCCTGTGACATTGTTGTTTGCCATGCAGATGTAGTTCCCACTAGATTCTAGAGTGAGCGGCTTGGTTGTGTAACTGGAGCCATTCGCCGCCAACTCCACCATTTGTGTGGAGCCACTGGTGAAATACCAGCTGAAGTGACTGGAGGGCCATGAGCTGGCAGAGCAGTTAAACATCACTATGTCTCCTGTCTCTGCTAACTTGGGTCCAGAAATACTGACGTTGTTTGGCCCAACTGTCAAAAATAAGCAAGACATGGCATTGTAATCGGACAATGCATGTGTCATACAGGATTAGATTGGGTTACTGCACATTGAAACTAACAGACCTGCAAAAGGTAGAACAGAAAAAAGGATAGTGGTTCTGAAGAGAATATTGGATATGTTTACACTGTAAGCCAAGTTGAAATTATTGGACTGAATTCATTAAAATATTCCCCGTGAACCTTATACTCCATGCCAACCCCCAGAACCCACCCACCCACCTATGCAGCCAGCCCTGTCCCACCTCCATATCTACTCCCCGTATCAACACTTACAGTTCACTTTGAGTTCATACATGGGGCTGGTCTTGTTGCTGATGGCATTGTGGGCTTCGCATTGATAATCTCCATTGTCACCATGTGTCAAAGACCCTATGGTCATGCTGACATTGCCCTCAGAGAAACTCAGAGACTCCATGCTGTTCCAGCCTAGGTGCATTCCATTCATCAGCCAGTAAATGAAGGTGGTCTCACTGTTAGCGCTACAGTTCAGCTGGAATGATTTGCCAAGTATTGGCGTCTGACTGTTGGCTACTACTATAACTTCCGTGAGTGGAGCTGCAAGAGAGTTAGATGTTGTTATAATAATAATAATAATAATAATAATAATAATAATAATAATAATAATGAATTATGATAATTGACTATGGATTAAATGGACTTTGGAATAGGCAAAAGAGAGACATTGGACATTTTTGGAGGGTTAGACATAATCTGTCATTATTAAAAACACAAGTAAGCATAACGTTAGCATGAAAATAATCACAACTGAAATACCCCACACAATAAAGTGTGTGAATTGCAACTGACACTCACCGATTACCCGTAAGTTTGTGGTGGCTGAGCTGTTCATGCCTGTCACATTGTTGTGAGCCTTGCAGGTGTACTCCCCACTGTTTAGGAGGGTCAGGTTAGTCAGCTCAATCCAATCACCTTCTCCTATCATAGAATTTTTGAAGTACCAGCTGTAGACACTAGGGGGCCTGGAGTTAGCTGAGCAGTGGAGTCTTGTGTTTGATCCAAGTTTTACCACCGGCTCACTATAGATAACAGTATTCCACGGTCCATCTGTGTGGATTTTTAAAAAAATAATATCAAAGGTCTTTTTCAGATTTTGAGCATATACACACTACAACAGCATTAGTCTCTACAATGTGTAAGCCATGTATTTGACTCCCTTACAAAAGCTCTAGACATAGAAAAAAGTAACGTCAATGGAGGTACTTACAGTTGACCATAAGCATATACTCAGAGCTACTGAGTTTGCTCACAGCATTCATGGCAGTGCACTGATAAGTCCCATTGTCTGAGTGTTCAACTGGTGTGAACGTTAATGTCTTATTCTTGTCAGAGAACGAGATCCTGTCATTGTAATGCAGGTAGGAGCCATTCTTCATCCAATGAATGTAGTCTGCAGGTCCCGTCACATTACAGCTCAGGGTGAAGGTCTTGTTCAGTATGGGGGGGCCATCAACTTTAATCACCTCAACCTTTGATATCAGATCTAAGCACACACACACACGCACACACACACACACACACACACACACACGCACACACACAATTACATGGGTATTCATTTTATTTGAAATCATTCACAAAATAAAAACTACAATGTGAATTTAATAATATTCTGTAATGTTAAATCTATATTGTCTGTGTTGTTTCCACCTTACAAGCTCATAGACTCACCAATGACTGTTAGCATCTTAGTGGCAGAGCTGGACAGGCCTGTGATATTGTTGTGTGCAGTGCAGTTGTATTCCCCGCTTTTAGCAGGGCTGAGTGAGTACATTTCATACATCCCCACTATGGAGCCATTGAAGAACCAGCTTATGCTACTGGGAGGCCAAGAGGAGGCATCACAGGAGAGGGTAACATTAGATCCCGTGGCTAGGACGGATGGCCCAGATATACTCACATTATAAGGTCCATCTAAATAAAGAGAGATAGATTTATGTTATTATGATACACAGAAGTGTTGCAAGGATTTAATCACAAAACAACGTAACACAGCATAATTCAAATCTTTGAAACTACAGTACACAAGATTCAGCTTCCATCCACTATTGATGTGCATTTGACACATATATCTTGAGACTATATATGATTTGAGACATTTATCTTGAGAGTAAATATTCTTTACCACCATTACAAATATTCCTGTATCATTAAAATAAGTAATGTTTTAGCCTCAAAAATCGGGGACAAAGTGGGTTTTCTTGTAGTTTTTCGGGGGCATCAGGTCACCCTAACGGGTACATATCAGCGCCACTGGCCTACTGGCCCTCACAGCAAGCTCATCAGTCTGGTAAGAAAACAGGCAGTGGAGGTGTGGTGGTTGAGGAACCTGGCTAGCATTCTAGTAGCCTGGAACATTGTGGGTTCAAATCCTGGCTGCCACCCTTGAGCAAGGCACTTTAACCTTAAGTTGCTGTAGGGGAGACTGGCACCTGATGCATTTGATAGTTGAGAAATGTAAGTCACTTTGGATAAAACTGCTAAATGTGTAAATGTAAATGTAAACATGACCCTCATTCTACACTTTCATTTCGTGCAGAGGTTCTACACTTTCGTTTTGTACAGAGGGTCTGGACATTCTGTAGTGAGATTCGATTGCTTGCTTAAGGTGTTAAGTTTAAAAAAGATTGGACTGACTGATAGCTTGCTTTGACCAGTGGCGGTTCTACAGTGAATTACTCCCCGGGCACGGCCTCTGAGCACTAAGCCCAGCACCCTAGTAACAGCTTCCTGGGATGAGTTAATTATGAGTAAACCATCTCATTGATTAGATCAGGGGTGAGACTTACAGTTAACTCTGAGTTTGTATTCGTCACTTTTATTGCTCACAGCATTAATAGCCATGCACTGGTAATCTCCGTTGTCTGAATTGTCCACTGGTGTGAAATTTAACGTCTTGTTTTTATTGGAGATGGAGATCCTGTTATCTGTAAGGAGGGCAGAACTGCTTTTCATCCAGTAAATGGTCTCCACAGGTCCGGTAACTTCACAGCTTAGCGTGAAGTTCATGTTTTGTATCGGGAAACTTTCAGTTTGATGTATCGACACTGCTGATATTGGATCTAGAATAAAAATGGGAAAAAAAAACATTTACCATCAGTATATTGCCAATTAATAACTAATTGCACCAAAACATTATTACATTAAACGGTCTGAAAATACATCAATCTTACGTGATTATTAATGAAGCATTAATATTAAATATTGCAATATAATCTTCAATATAATCAAAATCAATGCCATTGAATATATAAAGGTAATGCGTTAATATGATAATCCTTACCTAGGATATAGAGTGACCTTGATTTTTTTTCATATCTGTTAGTCACCCTGTTGTGAACCAGACACATGTATATGCCACTTTCAGTCATCTTCGAATTGGTCAGTTCGAGGTGATGGCCAAACTTGTTCAGTGCTGTCTCATTGAAGAACCACATATATGAAGCAGCTGGTTCAGAATCAGCAGAACATGTGAGAGTAATATTGGAACCGGAGATATAAACCTTCTTGTCTGGGGCCACTTCTAGGGTCAGGTTACTAGGTCCATCTGTGAACAGTGAAGACCATAAATATGTCAAGAGCATGTAAAATAACTATAAAGCCCTGCACTGCCCCAATAATTTGCAAGACAATTATTACGAGACACTTATAAAGAGATCTTTTCCAACATGCTATATCTCCATTTTCAAAAATATCCAAAACTGTGTTTTTATTGTCCTCAGTTAATATCAGCAAAATCACAGTTTTGTTGTTTTAATTGTCTAAGGGCAAATCAGATAACATTAACCCAACTGCAACTGTCACGATGTTACCTGAAAATCAAATAATAAAAAAAAAGATTTAGGAAAATTAAATTTATTTTTTATAGTATTCTGGAATAGAGCTCTTCATATTAGATAGATAGATAGATAGATGATAAAAATATTTGTAATTTGTTTGGTGTGGACGTAGTGTGGAATGTGCAGGAGGATGCTATGGTAACCCTAGTGCAAAAGTGTCAGTGCATGTGCATTTCCAGTGCAGATTCCGTTCCAAGTAGAGTATAAGTACTACACATTATAAAACACAGCAATATAAAAAAACAAACAATATTTTTGGATGGTATACTGGAAATGCTGTTTAATTCCTTCCTGTATGTTTGCATTGAATCACAATAATATTTGAATAAGTCCAGTCTCTCTTAGGCCTATGTCTTTCCATAAGCCATAAGCCTGTCTAACCAGATAAACACTTTCAACCACAAAGTATTGTGTCAATACTCACAGCTGATATTGAGGCTGACAGACCAGCTTCTGTCGTAGCTAACATTATTGGAAACATTACAGAAGAACGGCCCTGTATCAAATCGAGTCACTTCTCTGATGGTGAGAATGCTGTATTTATCGTTGTTGCTGATTTGGATCCGGTTGTTGGGTACCAAAACAGACGTCCTATTGATCCACTCGAATTGGAGTGGAGTTCCAGAGGCAGAACAGTTGAGAGTGACTGAATCATTGAACTCAATCAAGTTAGTGTTGGTCACAGTCATGGTCACATTTGAGATCGGCACTGGCAAAAGGAGAACATGGACAAAGGGGATTATCATTAGTTCATTGGTAATTGCCTAAAGAGTTAATCATGGAAAATATAAAAAAATATTTGGAAAATAAAATCTGTTTTCCTGAAGTATAAACAAACTTAGGGCCACTGCAACAGGGTGGGCAAACCAGGCAACTGCCTATGCTTAGGGCCCCCCAAGTTGAGGGCCGATAATATTAACCTGTCACAAAATTTCTGTGATAACTGTCTGAAAGTGTATTATTTTGCCCAGGCATTGCAAATGATATGTCAATATTGACACATTGACACATTGACACATATTGTCAATACTGCAAGGGTGGGGGTAAAGCGGCCCTACATAAAATCAATAACAATAACAATAACAACATCTTCGTACAAATAATGTTGAATGACCAAATTTAATTGTTTGACTTTGATGTCAATGGCATTTTCTTATTGAAAATGAGAAAAGAAAATTTCATGTGTAGTCCACATAAACAAGCACAGCTAAAAGATGAAGCTACAGTTCTGGCGTGATGTTTTGGCTACTGTAAATGTTACCTATGTTTGCTAACAGTAGAAATTAAACAAGCACCAAGGAGGAGAAACATTTTGTCTCACCTTGAACTGATAAAGTAAGCCTCCTTTGAAAGGTGGGTTTGGCTCCATTTAGAACATAAACTCCAGAATCTTCAACTTGGAGAAATGTTATAGTAATCGAGCCATGATTGGAGTCAACAGATGTCCTATTTATGTATTTTTGGGTGATTATAGTAGTATCAGGGTACCAGAATACTATTTGTGTGCTGTCAATATTCCATACTCCAGCAACTATGGTCGCAGGAGGATTAGCCTTCAAGGTCACATTTTCTCCCACAACTATGGCAGCAGGAGAGTTCTCAGGAGATACCACCACAGCAAAAGCTTAAAGAGACATAAAAAAGTGCATATTGATGGCAAGCTTCTTGACATCAGATGTTTGTTTGTGACTGTAATGCCACTGTAGTTATGTTATATGTACAAAAAATAAAATGTTCCTTGAGCTGCTGGTACAGTCCCTGCCCAGTGTCACAGAATGGCAGAGTACATGGTTAATGTAAAGGGATTTTATATGAGAAAAAGTCTTAAGGATCTTACCCTATACAATTACACACCAGGGCTCCCATGTTATTTGATGCACAAAGTGCAAAAAATCTAAGTTAAATTTATATAAAAAATATATATCTGGCCACCTGTGTGACCTTCTACTCACAAAGGTCATTACAATAATGTAAATCTACTATATATATGTCCAGATCTTAAGATTATTAAGACAACTTTACACAGCTTAAAGTGCAATATTGAAAAATATATATTAAAATTACCTTGCAGATTGCAGAGATGTAAGAACACTGTAAAGGCCACGATACATTTCATCTTCATGTAAGTGATCACAAAAAGTGTCCAGTGTTTTTCTTTTTCCTTAACTATTCAATGGCTGCCTGGGCTTCTTGCATAGAATGTAAAAATACAGGCACCTGTCATGGGAATATTAAACCTCTCCCTCTCTTTCAGCAAACATTTACACTTGTGGAACAGTTACTGCATAGAAAAAGGAGAGAGAGGGAGGAAAATATAAAACCAGTCCCTCTCCTCCCAGCTCCACCCACAAGCGCACCTGACATGCACCTACAGCACCCACATCCTCTCAATCCTTTTTATGCAACTCATCGTCTCTCACCGGTGGCCTTGCCCATGCAGGTGCTCATCATCTGAGTACAGTAAACCTGAGCCAGGCTTTGAATTTTGGAGGCTGTCCAATGATCCAAGGGTTTGTGTTTGCACGCAAATGCGCCAACAGAAAGCATGACTGTTGTTCTACTGGGCCGACCTCACATTTGTGTATGTGATAATAGTTCTTTAATTTGAATGCTGAACACAGCACGCTCTTCTATGTCTGCAAATATAGCCTGTCCTTCACTGTATTTCAAGTCACCTGTACTCTTGATGACCCATGGCAGAGTCACAGGCCTGGGCTTAAATCAGAGGTGTGAGTGAGTGCTGGACAAACACTTGCAGCTGGAGGACCCAGAAGGAGTTAATGAATATGTGAATTTAATTTCAAAACCTGCTAAGAAATATTTAGCACGCACTTACACATGCACATACAGCCTCCTCAAGCGCACACACACACACACACACACACACACACACACACACGCACACATACTGAGACTATGATGAGATTCATGATGGATTTTAATTGTAAAATGGATATAGTAGCACCGGTAATAAGATTTACACATTAAGTTTAACACATTAATCATTCAAACAATATTTAACATGTAGTGTAAAAAAATATAATGTCTGTTAATAAGCTGAATGCAAGGCAACATTTCATTACAATATTTGTCTCTGAAAATAATTTCTTTTGTCAGGAAATTTCACATTACATTACTGATGTCTGATCCACAATCAAACAGAATTAATGTGCATGCATTGAGTACTCTTTGTGCTGTTACTGTCAGGAGGTCCATTTTTTGGTCTTTTTTTCTGCTATAGTCATTCTTCATGTCAGCCTGTGACTTTTAGAAATATTTTAAATGCAACTATATGACCATAACCATATGTTAAGACACAATACCAACTTTGACAAGAATATGTTCAAATGTGTTTTTTTTTTTTTTTCAACTGAAAAATGTTTTGAACATACAAAGTTTCCACCTGACAGCAATGATATGAAGGTCAGACAAAGAGGGAAGTGAAAGAGAATAATCAGTCTGTGCTGACAGATATAACCTAACTGACATCATGATAAACAAACATCACAGGAACTTGGAAAATGTCTCTCACTGCTTATGGTCAGCTGCTGTTGATGGTTTCAACATATGGGTGCTGGCAGTGTCTGTGTTCACAACTCTGGCAGAAATAGTTCTGCTAACTTCCTGGAGGACACGATGAACATTTTCTTGGCAAAATCTTTCACTGATGAAAATACACAGCATATCTCACAGACATTAAAGGTGTAAGATCATCATGAGACTTAACATTTAACATGGCTTCTCGGTTTGTGATCTGACTTGTTCTTAATTTGTTTTAATAAGGTTTTGTAACTAGTAAATGATATTGGGTGTTTTGGTTTGGTACTTCTATACAATAAAATAATAATAACAACAACAACCATAATAATAATATTATTAATAATAATAATAATAATAATAAGAAGAAGAAGACTGCTTAAGATATCCGGGTGGGGTAAGCACAGCAGAATGACCTAGACATGCCATAGTCAGTCAGAGCCAATATTAAAAGTAAAAGGACCATAGGACCATAGCCGCAACGAGGATGGTGCTGGTAGACACAAACAAGATGAAGAGGAAGACAAA
Organism: Tenualosa ilisha; assembly: GCA_015244755.2. NCBI lineage: Eukaryota > Metazoa > Chordata > Actinopteri > Clupeiformes > Clupeidae > Tenualosa > Tenualosa ilisha. The sequence continues at coordinate 2,502,619 of PYXC01001172.1, read as the reverse complement.
CAGGTTATACACTTGTATGAAGAAGTTTTTCAGTCATGCTTCTGCAAAACATATACCCAGGTCTGTTTTGTAGTGTGATCACAATGCTGGTTCTATGATCCACACTGTGGCAATGCAAATAGTTTTACTCTCACAGTGTCCATTGCAGACATGATACCCTGGTCATTTAAATGAGTAAGACAACATTCAAAAACAGGCACACACATAATACTGAGCTAGTGCAAACCAATTATATAAAAAAAACAATATTCAAATGGTATTACAATGCAAACCCAAGCACCTACCACTGATGATGAGGTGTTTGGTGACACTTTTCCACCTTAGGGTCTTGTTGTTGAAGGCCCTGCAGGATCAGATGCCATTTTGTCTCTCTTGGCCTGCCCTGTCGTGTTCAGTGAGTCCCCAGCAAAGAGCCACTCCAGGAGGGCCGGAGGCTGAGAACTGACTCTGCAGAACAGGGTGAGATTGTAGCCAACCAGCAAGGAGCCGTTCACTGCCAGGGTTCTGTCATCTAGGCCATCTGCAGAGAAGAGACATTGTTAAGAGTAGGGACTTTGGACAAAATGAGGCATATTGTTGAAATTGTATTTTATACAGATTCATAAGTCCACTGAGAGAGTGATAACATTGCTGAGAATAGCTGATGTTATTTAAGTTTTATCAGTCCTGTTCTTTCAAATGACACTATTGCCTAACCAGTAACACATACAACCTCGATCTGTAGGCCTACAACTGAGCGATCTCTCTTCTTATTATTTTTAATATCCTTGATACTGAATACTATAAAAGCTGTGTCATGTTCATCATACCTCAACAATAGAACAAATAAAACATCACAATAGTAATTTTAATAACTTAATAATAAAATAATTTCTTACATATTTGGGTGCTAACAACTGATAATCAGCGGTATGGGACGACTTGTGGCATTTTTAGATGCATCAGCCACATGGCAACCAAACAGCCTGACTTCTGAGCTTCCATTGAGGCAACGGACGGACAAAAAAAATCAGGAGGCAAGACACACAAGATGGATAACGCTGATTAGGTCCACCAGCTCACTGTTACTGACACTGACACATTGGTGATAGATTCTGTTGATAAGAAAGGTGAATACACAAGCTCTGTGTGAATAAATACCTTATTTGTATAGACACTATACAAATAAGGGTGACTATTCAAATAAAGACGTAGGATGCAAGTTTACAAACCACAAATGATGAAAGAATTCAAGCAAACAATAACCCACAAAAAACAACCCACAAACTAAAATAGAGGAAAGATGCTAGCTATTTTTAAGGTTTGTGTTTTAACCATCTAAGATACTAGCTAAAGTTGGACGATATTATAATGAAATGACAGAATTCGTTCTGTTCTGTGATATGGCATGCAGTACAATTACAGTTAATGAAGTGCTAAACCATTCATTCTCAAACTGGGGTCCGGAGACCCTCAGGGTTCTGCAGCATGTTGCCAAGGGGTCCGTGAAAAAGTTTGCTACAAAGGATGGGAAAATTAAAATTCCTTGCCCTCATCAGTTAGCGTTGGCTGCCAGTTTGCAAATTCGGTCTACGCTATATCAAATTCTGTCGTTTTCATACCTACCGACGGCACTTGGCAACAACTGGGCTATGGGTTGATTGACAGGTTGAATTCCTTTAAGCATCAAACTGCATTTACCAAGCACAGTCAGGCTGGTGTTGGCATGCAGTACAGGGTTGTTGCTCTGGAGAGTATTCAACTCTGACAGAGCTCAGGTGCAAGTTCACTGATCCGACATTGAGCCTGGCCCTGCCCTTCTGATTATACTATCTGCCCAGTATACACATGCATATAGTATTAGAATCATTTGTCAGGGCTGAATAGGTCCTTCAGGTTTCTTCGGTACTGTTAGAGTCCCTGCAAACAGCAATAGGTTTTATTCTCAGGAAGCTCTGATCTGAAATCCAAAGATAACAAAGGCAGCCTACACCCAGGAGATGAATGCTAATAGTGAGTTTGTGAATGCCATTCTAATACAATAGGCTATGATATTGACACAAGATGGCAATACATGAGTGAAGTTAAGAGTGCAATAAATGTGACATAAAGTAAATGTGACCCAAATACATTTGTCTTTGTCATTGTTTTTGTACCATGGCCCACTTTTCAACCTCTAATGTTTGAAAGTACAATTCATTTATACCCTTTAGTCTAATTGCAATTACAGTTGTGTCAATGGATTTTCCCCCTCTGTTCTCCTGTTTCTCCTAACATTTTTTCCTTAATCTAATATTCACACGTACCCTTTAACAGTCAGTAGCAGAAGACAGAAGAAAATAAAGCTTCCTCTTCTTTGTGTAATTATATGCTGTGCCAATTGTAATGGGCGACCCATGTTATAAACAATTATTGCATTCCTCTTCGGGTCCTCTCGCTCTCTTGATCGCCTTAGCTCAAATTATCAGTCATATGTGTTGTGGATTTCTCCTCTTCTCTCTGGCAACCATACTTGAAAGGGTTGTTGTGTTGGGTCAAACGACCAATTAGTGACCTATAAAGTGACCCATGGTGACACCTGGAATGTGAGGATGTGAGGAGGAGGTGACACAGAGGCCAAAGGAAAGAGTTGACTTTTCATGACCTAAGAGGACCAACAGATCAGAAGACCCTTAGTGGCACTTTAACCGACTCAGATCAGATGGACACACAACACATAACATCTCCTGGGCCCAGTTGTTCAAAATACATGTAGTTTAATCAGGATCAAAGTGATCCCGATTTGGAAATCCAGTAGTTTGCTATGTGTAATTCAAGATCACTTTGGAACAACTGGTCCTTGATCACAAATAGCAACACATTTTTATCCAGCTTACTCTGTTCTGAATAACTGGGCCCTGTTGTCTAAAGACATTGTGTGAGCTTGTGTTGCTCAAGACGAAACACCTTAAAGTCTTCAACAGTTCATCTTTATTCTAATGATTATGAAATGGATATTACAACCACTGAGATTTCCACCTCTTTTCATCATAGCATTGAAATACCCTTAGCTTCGTTAGTAACCCTGACTATACTTTATAGCGGAGACTTTTTAATAGGAGGTGACAGAGTGCTTAAAAACCCTCCATGTAACCCTCCATGAAATGTATTAGGACAGTAAAGTGAAGATGGAAAGTTGTTAACTGGAAGTCCTGCCCTGCAATGAAAGTCACCAAATGCATTCTCTGAAGTAGCATGATTGACAGTTAGCCTTTTTGTTGACTTCCCCTGTCACCATGGTAATAGCCATGCTGTGAAATGTTGGCACAGGCACAGTGAACAATTTAACTGATACATTTACTATCATTTTTGTACTTGTTTTAGCGACCTCATTACTCAACACTGAACAAGGATTCACACAATACTACTTTAGTTTAAAGCAGTGTTGTTTAAATGAAAAAGTTCTAGCTAGTGAGTTCAATAGGATAATTTCTCACCCATGTCTCGTGCATTAAATACACTTGCTTTATAGATTTACATTTATGCATTTAGCAGATTCTATTATCCAAAGCGACTTGCAATTTGTCAACTATCAATTGTTCAGGGCCAGTCCCCCCTAGAGCTACTTAGGGTTAAGTGCATTGCTCAAGGGCACAGGGATGGCAGCTGGGATTCGAACCCACAACTTTTCACGCTACTTGCACACTAGCCAAGTTCCTTAACCACTACACTACCACCACCCATTATTATTATTATTATTATTATTATTATTATTATTATTGTTGTTGTTGTTGTTGTTGTTGTTGTTGTTGTTGTTGTTGTTGTTGTTGTTGTTGTTGTGTTGTTATTATTATTATTATTATTATTATTATTATTATTATTATTATTGCTGTTCACATCTCATTATATATTTTTTCCAGTATCTCAGTAAATAGGTAGAGTTTCATCTAAAACTCTATGACACATTTTGTTCCAGAGTCTGAGTATTGGGCAAGTCTTATTCCTTAGCTATGCTATTTGCTAGGTAGTATCTCACACCTCTCCTGGACAAACACCACTGGGCTTGTCCACAAAGCCACAGTATACACTTGAGCACACCCCTGTGTGTTTACGCTAAGACAAATGATTCAATGGAGGTGTTTGCAAGAGGCGCGTTGTGCCCTTGAGCAAGGCATTTAACTCTAAGTTGCTCTAGGGGAGACTGGCACTGAACAATCAATAGTTAAGAAGATGTAAGCGTCTGCTAAATGCATAAAAAAAAATGTAAAAAAAGGCACATTGAAACCTTTTTGTAAGTCTTCTTCTGATTATCAATGGAAACCATGGAGTCATGAGCAACCGGACTCTTGACACCATAAACAAACAGGTGTTCCGCTGTTAGGGTGAAACGCAGGCCCTTATCGGGGAGTTTAGAATGTTGGTAAACAATAGTGTTCTTCCACCTGGAAGCAGAGAGGGCAAAAGTGGAACGAGAGGCACAAATGTTCATTAAGATCCGTGTTCTATTGTTGGGGAAAATCCCCCTTCATGCAGACCAGAGTCGAGCCCTCATACGTTGATACAGAATATCATTGAAAAGTTTATATTGTGATGTTATGTGACACTCCAACTTGTAGACCGGAACAATTCATGTCTGCTCCCACTGTAACATATTATGTTGCCCTATATTGGTCAGTATTCACTGATCTTTGCCAGAAATATCTTATCCCTAGCCCTATGTGTATGCCAGTTAGCAGATGATTGTAGCCTCTAAAAGATACATCTCAGTTAACAAGATCATGACAACAAAATGTTTTTTATCTTGGTTAAATCGACATGAAGGATTAGTTTAACAGTGATGCCATTCAGTGCCATTGGAGAATATGCTGTTCTTGCCACCCAGCTAGCACGTTTGCTAAGTTGCCACACCCATTTGAAATGTTCTATACAATGTTCATGTTTAGGGCATAACATAGCTTAACATAACATAACACATGCCTATTCTTATTTCTGCTGTTGAGTTCATGGTAAGTGGACTGGAGCAGGGAGAGCAGGGAGGGGGTCAAATGATACAGTTTGGTAACACTGGTCTCTTCTTTCCTCCACCAGTTTGTGGTGGGACCAGGAGGAACTCATTACATTCAAGAGCATATCAGATGCACAGAATGTCCTCTCAGAGTTCTTCAAGGTTTTCATTCGTATTAGTGGACAAGTCAAAAACAGCACTTTCCCCTGTACATCCAGGAGGCTACATCTTAGTCATCAGCATTAGGATTTGATTAAGGGCCTATCGACATTGCAATGATGAAAACAATATTCTGGGTTAATGCATAATGTCTAAAATTGTTTGAGACTTCCTCATAGGTGGTAAATTTCCCAGCACCCTTGATTCAACCACAAATCACTGATTTCCAGTTCACATAAAGCAAATACACCAATCCCCCTGGTTTTACATTAACTCCTTTCTGTGCAGACACCACTGCTGTTGCAACTGTTTGCTAACCAACCCCAAACAAAGCAACCAATCCTCAAAGAAATCAAAGAAACCAATCTCCAACATACTTTACAACAATTCTGTTGCATAACAACACAACTAATGTTGCAATAGATCTGCAATAGTCAGTAAAACAGCCTATCATATAACAGAGTCAACCAGTTGCTGGTGTTGGTCTATAAAAAGTAAAGTTAGTGAAACAGTCACATTGGGTCCAGAGATATTCAGAGTGAGCCACACTCTGTTTAATGCTCTTGCTGCATATACTGTAAACACACCATCAACCTTGTAACCCCAAGGTCTGAATAATACAATTAAACGGGACATAGAATTGAAAACTATTTTTACCTTGGCCTTGTTGAATTAGGAGAGGTTGTGTATGACCATGTAACATTAGCATGACCATGTAACATGGTTTTGCCCTCCTTCATGTGTAATCTTGAACACAGAAATAGCCACTAATGGGTTAATCAGAACAAAGCCTGTAGTACTGTTGTTCCATTGTGGTTGCCAAAGAGGATGCCATTTAGCCTAAATGGACAATTTCAATCCCCAGCCTAAATATAAGGTTGCAATTGGGCTTGTAAAACTGCATTTATGCATTATTTATGGTAAGTCAAAGTTGAATACATTCTATTTAACAAGCCCCCTCAAGGTAGAAGGTGAAAAGCCGAAGGCAAAATTGCTGTTCTTGTGTTGTTGTGGTAGATCTAGATGTGCCTACACAATGGTGGAAACTGAATGTGAATTAGGCCTACCTTTATAAAATAAACTTGCTCAGTCAATTATGTTTTAGTAAAGGGTTTAATCTTAATAAAGGGTTTAAACCCTTTTTAGTTCTTTATGACCTATGAGGAAAATTTCGCTATAGCCTAAACGTCAATCCCACCTTGATTTAGGCCAATATTTAAACACTGCTTATTCTGCTAACGTTATTTAAGGGCTCACACAAATTACCAATTGGGAATTTAAAAATCTAACCCCCCTCAGCGCTCATATGGAATGGGAGATTATACGCGAAAGAAATGTCATTGTGGCTTTTGACTCTGTCTTAGTCAAAGTCTGATATTTGTCCTGATTTCTAGACTTTGTTAAGGTTAAACTTTAATTCGGCAACCACTTTGAAATCTGGTATAGCCCATTGTAATTAAGTCCGGGGACGTTTCACCCAGTTTATCCAAGTCGAGCCCTCTTCATGGGCTCTCCTCTCCGCTGCTCTCGTGTTGTCAAGTCCACTATAATTTAACGAGCGGTCAGTTGTCGTTGCGCGCTGTGTCAAGGTCAATACCCCTGTTCATTAGCATATTTTGATGGATTCAATCATCTCCGCAAAAGCGTGAAAATACCTGCGATAGTAACAAATACTTTTGCCACTGTGTTGATTACAACAACTATACGTCCTTGCATTTCTATAGCGCCTTTCAAGACACCCGAAGCTCTCTGCTGTGGAAGGGGGGTTAAGTTACCTCAATGACGAGCCTATGAGTTTTATGGTTTATGGAGGTGCATATGTACAAGGCACAGTCACTGTTAATGTTAGCCTACAGGCTACTAGTGGGGTGTTCAGATTGCGTGGTGTTATGTCACATGACGATGCAGGCATATTGTTTATCCTACCTGTCAATGCATGTACCTACCAATGCAATGCAATGTCAATAAGCTCGACGCTTTAGGCTATATAAGTAATGGAGGGTTAAGGTTCAAATAAGGCCATAATGAACAAGGATGGATTACTGGACTGACCTATCTGAAAGGGCCAAGAGGGCACTGAAGCCCAAGCCTCCGCGCTACCATTTCAATATTGTTTTTACAACATTTTTCATCCCGATGTCCTATTGGGGCCCTGAAGCCATATAATACTGGTTATATTATGTAATATGTCTTAATAGGGCCCCACAATCATATGCCACGGGCTTTGTTATTCATCCCTGATATGTGAAAGGCTGGGGATGACACAAGCCCAAAAGGACAGCTCAGACTTATTTTGGAGTATGGCCTTGAGTCTATGTTTCCAGACATATATGTTGCGCTTTGGTTATTCCTCACACTGCCTGTTACCAACTGCGAAGGAGAGCGATCATTCTCTCCTTTGGGTCAAATTAAAAATGAATTAAAGATTAGTTAGAATTAAAGATGAAACAAGAACGTCTCTGCTGGCTTTTCTTGTTGTCTGGCCCAGGGCCCACTGACTCATAATCCATCCCTGATAACGAAGGAAAATTGGCTTAAAATCCCCTTATTTAAGTTATTAAGTTTTTTTTTTTAAATCTCAGAAACCCACAAATGATTGCGTAGCCTAGATCTCTTTATTTATGTAGACCTAAAAATGTGAATGCCTTGGGCATATCATTAGGTTCTCCTGACAGTTGTATCAATGCAAAATTCAATTCAATGCCCAGAGTTCTCTATCAAAACTCCAGAGTTCTCTATCAGTCTCAAAAACTAGGCTATAGGCCTATTCAAACAATTAAACTTCAACACCTTCCTATCTCCGATTTCTGCACTGCCAAGAAAGGAGGAGGCCATAGTCTAAATGACCTAAAACAGGCTATGCAAGCAGGTCTGTGCAGACACCAAAAATACCAGCTGATATGTTTTTTTTTTTTTTTTTTAGGAACAAGCCAATATGTAGCTTATATATTAGAAACAGGCTGTAGATCACAGAAAGACAGCTGTTATCGCAGCCCTACTCATTTGCAGAACTGCATGGCAATCACAAAAGTACATACCATGTCATTTTTTTTCCTACATGTTTTTTTTCCTCCGTACTATTTTGAAGGATCACGCCACCTTTTGATGAAACTGGGTTACTTACCATCTTACCTGAAGTTGCACACAGCATGTGGGCAAAAGCAGTTTGGTCCTGGTGCATGCATTGTCTGGCAGTCCCACTGTTTGTTTTACATTAGCATACGTGCTGGAATGGAGAGCAGACAGGCATGTTCCTAGAACATCAAAGAACAAAATACAATATTCCATTTATCCATTCTATGTCCCCTTTAACCTTTAGAAAGACATGCAATGCATGTCATGGGAGTAGTGTATATAGGTGCTATTCTTGAGATCTACTAGAAAGGGGGAGGGGGGGGGGTGAAATGAATGACTCACTGAACTGGTTTCTGAGAACGGGAAACAAAGCTGTTCTGGAGCCTTTACTGTAAACTTCATTTGATGTGGTGGATGTTCCTTTGCCTGCGACTTTACTACTTTCTTTACTACTTTACGACTTTACTGATACTGTAGGTCTTTGATTCCTAGCAAAACTTACTCTTGCTATGAAGTTCACCATTATTTTTTACAATGTCTGTGAAGGTCCCACAAAGGGTCTGTGGGCCAATGGGAGGTGTGGACATGAACAATGTCTTCTTTGTAGATAAATGCTCAAATTATTTTATGTAAAATTTTATTGCATTTGAGATATTTAATTTTATCACATAATTAAAAACACTTAAAATCTAACTAAAAATGACACTGAGAGAAAAGTATCATTAGATAGTTAGATAGATAAATTAAAATATCATTAGATTAGAAGTATAATTAGAAATTAGAAAGAAGACTGTTATGTGAAATTGTGTCACTGAGACGACACCATTCACGACACCATTAATACAGTTTATGCACGATATCGCTGTTACAGATACTGTGCAAATAGATATAATAGGCAGTCTTACACAACAGCAGACCTTGTTAAACAGTGTATACACCCAAAAGTGTCCCAAACATCTCAGGAAAATTCCTTTTCTTTTTGTCATAATCTGCAGAAGGAGTGGGATTTGTGCTTGCAATAGAATGCCCTCAATCATATTCCAAAGTTTGTAGAATATGGACTATGGAACCCATTTTCTTTCCAGGGGGTGGGTGTGCGAATATACAGTACATGAATGGGAAATAGGATAATCTTATTGTCTTCTGACAATACTCTGTAGACATAGGCCAAAGTTCACAAGATAGCACTCTGCCTGTACTCCTTTTTTGGTGTAAGTCTTCTTGGTTTTTCATGATAAATGTCAGGCCTCTAAGCTGTAAATTGAATAACTGAGACAATTCCAAAGTGTATCTGGGACAGTGATTCAGGAGATAGTGGGAGGACTGAAAACTCGAGCCCTGGCTCCTCCTGACCCTACTGAAGTGTCCTTGAGCAAGACATCAAACTCTAAATTCATCCATGTACTGGTTTGGTAGCCAGGTTAGGACATTAGCTTATCTTAGGTTTCCTTTGACAATTTTTTGGCTGGGCAATCAGCGAACAGAGGGCTCTGGCATGCCCAGTATTTTTAAAGTTCACAGAGAGTATCTGTCCACGAGGAAGGAGACGTATGTGGGATTCCAGATGCTTTGCACAAAGTGATGCAATGTGAAAGCATTTGTTGCGCCAGGCTTCTGGTTTGGCACCTACTGAATGAGATTGTGTGTGAATGAGAGAATGAGGCATGACATTGTAAAGGTCTCTGACATCATTGCAGGGCACTTTTAAATTTAACAACTTTGTTTGCCATCGCACGCCAGTGGCACATGGCACAGTGAACATCTTAGTAGCCTGTGGAATCACCAATAGATTTTATTGAACAGCTCTGACAAAAATAGACCTGAATCACAATCAACATGGCAGCGGTGGTGGAGTTCTGGTGTGTGGGATTCTATTGAAAACAATGGAATAGAATATCTGCCCATTGGAAGTAGCCTGGTAGCCACTTTCATTTTGAACAGAGGGTCTGGACATTTGGTAGTAAGATTCAATTGATTGCTTGAGATGTTTAAGTTTACAAAGACCGGATCAGCCCCTGACTGATAGCTTGCCTTGACTGATAGCATTCTAGCTCTGCATTCACAATGCCTCCCTCTGTTTGCTGATTGGACAGGTTAAAATGCCTCCTGAGACAACAAACTCAATGGGATCAGATCCAGACTAGCACTGTAGGGAGATGATAATCAAGCAGAAGTGCCAGGAAGGCATGGTCAAGCTACATTGGAGGTAAAGTGCTCCACACTTTGTCGAGCCATTGTATGGAGGCCCTAGAAGTGGTTCAGGGGCTTGGAAGAGTGCAAAACGGCGCTATCTAAATGCGGTTTATTTGGCATTTCCCTTATCATCCTTTCCCTTGTGTGTCAAGCCAGTGAATGCTGGTCCAATTCAAGGGTGTTATTATCATGCCATGCGCAGAATAGCCTCACAGCAGTCCTTATTCACTCACTTATTTGTCCTGTGCCACATTTGATTGCTCAGGCTAAACGTAGGGAGAGTCAATAACAGTGATATTGAGAGAAATGCAAACAGTATGTTGGCCAGGCCTTTGTGGTTCTATATAATGCACATTCACTTATAATCAAAGAGAAAGAAAATGACCTGATTATGCTTTCATCTCTGTTGAATGACTGAACTGATGAGCTTGCCACTAAGGGAATGAGGAGGGCTTTATTAGCTCATGACATCATCAACAACAACAACAATGGCAAGAACAACATAATACACATAAATCTGGGGGAGGGGTATGTTTATGCTGTGGCATTTCAGGTAGAATTCGCTACAACAGAAAACAATCTATACATTTTCATCAGTTCAGTTGCATCAGCAAAGACTATGACTACAAAAATGTCTGTGACTGCAAAAATGTCACACACTGTTTTTTTGTCTACTTAATATGCCATCACCTATATATAATATAGCATGCAGTGATTACAGTGTGACTTAATTGGGACTGGCAGGGCCAGTGTATGTTGCTGTCACTTGTATGATGCTGCATGTCATTTAGTGGCACAGGAGCGCCCCCACTAGGCAGACAAGACAAAAAGCAGCTGCAGGCAGCCCAGGAGAACCACAGCTACTGAAGGTTTCTCCATCACAGACCCGCTGGGTTTTGGAGGTGGAGTGGTGGGAGGGAGTGCTGTGGGTAGAAACATGGCATCCATTAATATTAATGGCCAGGGCTTTCTTTTAAAAGACACAAGCCCTTGGTGTTCACTCAAGTTGCAGTCACTGCTGTTTGAAAATGCTCAATCAATCAATCAATCAATCAATCAATCAATCAATCAATCAATCAATCAATCGACTAATTATTGAGTTAACTGAGGTAATTAATTAATTAAAAGTCCATGTTATATCCACTTTTATCAATTATTATATGGCATTATGCATAGCTCTTTATGAATGTATTTACAGTGCTTTACAGATAAAGCCAAAATAAGTTACCATTATATCAGTGATTCTGCTATCAAGCAGTGTAAGAGTGAAAACTAAAGAAATATTTATCTTGTATAAATGTACCAGCAGATGGCAGCTGCCACCCAGCCTCTTTTACAATGAAACTCATGCGCAATGCACACGCACATTCCTTAGGGGGTTTCCTAAGCATGACTCACCAGGAACTGTCACTGTCTTAGTGTCTTGGGCTGTTCTCTGGGCCAGTGAATTTTCTGCAACACACTGGAAGACCTGAACCATCCCAGGTCTTGCTGGAGTCCACTGGATTTTTGTTCCCCTCGCTGAAAAGGAACCCTGGGGGAAGCCATGGGAGAATACCCAGGAGATTGAACAGTCCAGTCCAGTGCAGTTGGCCAGGCAGGTGAAGTTGTGCTGCACTCCGGCCTCTGCCGTGTCTGGGCCTTCGATGCTAACAGCTATTGTCCCAACTGGGGGGATAAGCAGAAGTCTACAGTATAGCCCATATATAATACTTACATTGTGTTCAAATTATGCAATTATGTTTTACATGCATGTAACACTGCGGTCTGAATACTAAAGTAGTCGTTATATAGTCGACATAATGCACACAATATATCTGACAAAATGCAAACAAGAATTCAGATCATGCAGATGAGAATGCCATGGAAATCTGTCATGTACATTGGTCTGTCTTTTTGACCTACAAAAGATGCAGTGTAGATAACAGATCTTACCACCACAATAATCATTACCACAACAATCATTAATATAAAAATAAACTGATAAGGAAGAGAACTTACAACTCAGCAGATACCCTCGGCTTGTCACCTTTATGGCGCCATGGGTCACCACGCACTCATAATAGCCACCATGAGAGGGCAGCAGAGAGCTGAAGGCAAGCGTCATATTGTTCTTGCCGAAACTCATCTGGGTGTCTGCGGGGACAGGCCTACCATCTTTATGCCAGACAGTGGTGAGATCAGGACCTATGCCCTGGCAGGTCAGTTTGAAAGCCTTGCCCTTCTGAGGATTGGAGTCACTGGTGGGCTTCACCTGTACTTGGTCTGTAGGACGAGACAGTCAGACATGAGGAGAGACCTACAAAATACTACAAAGTACCTCATGTAAATGCGCATAAAACAACATTTTTTATGCGTATTTACAGTACACTGTGTATGCTTTTAGTACACAGTTCTAGATAACAGGAAGTAGCACATTACAGTTAGTTGAAGTTGGGAAAGAGGATAAGCATTGAGTCAGTGTACTGAGCGGATGTAAAGACCAATCACGTGTTGTTAAGTTCTGCATTACTGACCTTGATAGCATTGTATCACTCCTTCTCTATATGACTGCATTTGTGTATTCACTAGCAATTCACTGCTCAAACTGAACCTTGATCAAAGGCTAGACTGTTAATTGCCATATCACTAACTGCCCTTTTCAACTCGACTGCCCATTCCACTTACAGTAAATAATTCAAAGAACTTCCTCCTGCTCAGCATCAGAGACTGCTTTGCCGTATGCCTGCTGAAGAAAGCCTACTCACTGTTAACTGTCACAGTCTCCCAAGTTTTCTGTGATTCCTTGCTGACGGGGTTGATGGCGATACACTCCAACTTCAGCCTCTCAGTCTGACCACTTACTGTCAGAGTCATGACGTTGCCTTTCACCTCATGGCCAGAGACCTGCCAGGTGTAGGTACACGTGGGGGTGCAGTCTGCCGAGCAGGTGAAGTCAGTGGGCACCCCGGCCTCCACCTCCTTGGGCCCATGGATAGTTGTGAAGTATGGGCCTCCTAGTCAGAGAAAAACAAAGCTCAGCCTCAGATTTATACTTGTGTCAGAAGGCAAAAGTCAAAATATAATGTAACAGAGGACTGTTTAAGTTATTGTCTCATAGAGTCTGTACTTCACTTACTACACAGCAGCCTGCTCCACCTTTTGATTTAGGTTTATGAACATAAATATGGTCTTTCAGCTGATTCAGCATGAATAAGCTGATTCAGCATGGAACACAAAGCTGTTCTAGTGTTTATGAGGACATGTTTTCAATAAGATTGTTCATCAAGACAGGAATGTTTTTAGAATGTTGTTTAGAACTTTAGAAAATGAAAATGACAATGAAAAATGAAAAAATGAGCAATGAGCATGTAAATGTGCAAATGTCACTCACAATAGAAACTTCTCTGAACTTTGACCCTGTTTCACGTTTTTTATGGCTTTATGGTGTCTCTATGAGAAGTTAGCTGGCAACAAACCATCAAAGAGAGCACATAGTTTAGCTAAAGAGACTGAGCTCTGTCCTGTCTAGATTCAGAACGGAATCAATGATTTGAATTTAGAGTCCCATAAAACCACTCAGATAAAGAAAAAATGCAAAAGCTTATCTCAAGCAAAAGCTTATCTCAGTCTATGAAATGCTTAAAAACTAGGCCAATTTTTGAATTTCTTAAATATAATCCTAGTTATTCCAAAAAAGCCAAATTCTGTCTTAAGTTAGACTAAGTTAAGGTTAGTTTTTATTAGTTATAAATTATAGTTAGAATAAATGATTAATCAACTATTCATTTATTTTAAAGTTATACCTTATTAATCCCAGAGGAAAATTTGTCCTGTGCATTTGACCCATCCAGGGGCCTGTGTACACCACACTCAAATCAGTGAGCCTGCCAGGGGCACAGGAGAAGGCCTACCCCCAAACCACAGAACAGTGGGCAGCCCTTAATCCAGTGCCTAGGAAGCAGTTCAAGGTTAGGTCAAGTGCCTTGGCCACCTTAGCCGTAAAGGTGGATGGGGTTGTAGGAGAATGCAAGACAATCATTCCCCCCTTTTATGTTTTTCCTGTACCAGTAGGGGATCACATGGGCCACCCTTCAGTCACTGGTCTGATCCTTAGATACTTATTAAATGGTAATAGATTCAGAGGTAAATGAATAAATAAATAAACCACTTAGCTTACGTGCATCAGAGAGGGAAGCACTCAGAGGTACAGAAAGGACGGACTCTGTGGGTCAGACAGATAACAAACATGAGATCACCGAACAATGTATCATGCTGCTTTCAAAGATTTTCACTCTTTTCCCACAGTTTTTATCAATGTTTATGCTAACAATCAACCAAAACATGGGTGAAACACAAATAAATGTGCTACATAGGAATCTAGCATACTATTCTACATAGACTATACAGTGTCAATTGGAAGAAGATTTAATGGACATGGTAGTTGTATGTAGAGGATATGCTACTATACATTCAAATACATGTACATAAAGTAGCAAATAAGTGTGTTTGTGTGTGTGTGTGTGTGTGTGAGAGAGAGAGAGAGAGAGTGTGAGAGAGAGAGAGAAAGGGAGACAGCGAGAGCGGGAGAGAAAGACAGTGAAAGAGAGACAAAGATGTTACCTGTTATTGTGAAAAGAAGAATAGTGTACAAAAGATTCATATGACCTGCCATACTTTAAGTACTCATTCAAGAGTCTGTTCTAAGTTCCTTGGTCTTTTCAAAGGCCTGTTCTCTATTTCAATACCCATATACCTTTTATACCTTCTACAGGGCCATGTGACTGTAATGTTGGTAATATTCTAATTTTCTGGAAGTTGGCTGTGAATGTGTGTAAACTAAATATTACATTCTAGCGCAATGTGGGGACTTCTTTCGGAACGGAACATAGAGCTTCTCGCCTTTCATAACTCCACCTTTCCTCAGGAAATCATTGGTCAACTGCCTTTCCCCTTAAGTGCTTCCTACTTTCTGGGGCCACACTGATGCTTTTCTGCTTTCACCTCTGACCTCTCACTGACCCATGTAAAGATGACAATGTTCCCAGAGTGGGGTGATGGAAGAGTGGTCAACACTCAGACACTCTCACTCAGTATGACTAGGAGTCTGATAAAGATTCAAGATTCAACATCTCATTATAAGAGTAAAATTCTTGTGTTTTTGCTCCTCAAAAATAAATAACAAATAAATAGTATGTAAAGTGTTCGGAGAGAGAGTGTGTGTGTGTGAAGGGAAAAGTGTTGTAGTGAAAAGACTGACAGGCACAAGCAGGCTGTCATTGGTTCAGTGTTCAAAAGCCTTGTTGATTGGTGGAAAAAAAAACGTTACGATGTCTGGTGGTCTGAGCCTTAAGACTACAATATCGCTTGCCAGATGGTAGCAGCTGAAACAGTCCATGACTAGGATGGCTGGGGTCCATACTGATTCTTTTGGCCTTCCTGATGCTTTGCCTCTTACACAAGTCCTGGGTGGAGGGCAGATCACATCAACAGATGTTTTGTGCTGTATGCACAACTCTTTGGAGTGCCTTTCGTTTGGTAGCAGAGCAACTTCTAAACCATACAGTGATGCTTTCGGTCAGAATGCTGTAGTTCCTCTATAAAAGGCCTTTAGGCTAGTTTAAATAAGCTATAATTAAACATTTAAACTAGCCCTTAAATTGTTTACATGAGAATATCACTGCCTATTTACTTTAAAGTGAGTGTCTCCACATTGTGATATAACACCATTTGAGTTTTTAATGCATTCAGTCTTTGGAAGATAATCATCTGCATCCAACTGCAGCGCTGGGCTAGTAAAATCCACATAAAGGCACTGAAGGCAAATTAGCTATGTTATCTTATACCTATATCTTACCTTACACAATGTGTAAATGTCTTAAATTCCAAGGTATTTTCATTTGTTTGAGTTTCTTGTGTGAGTCATTCAGACATGCTATTTGGTCTGTCATTATGAACACGTCAGATGGTGGCACACTTCTCCATGCTGTAGGAAGACAGAGAGAGAGAGAGAGAGAGAGAGAGAGAGAGAGAAAAGAGGAAGTAACAGGAGGAAAAATAAAATGTGGTCACAAAGGTCACAAGGTAACACCACTAACCATGTTGCCAGCTTTTTTTCTATGTATCTTTTTTTTTCTAGTCCCTGTGTGAATTTGGGACAAGGGACAAAGAGTCCTATAGCCACAATCCATAAAGCAAAAATACCACAAGGGTTTATATTAGTCATAGAGACAGTTGCATTAATTAACAACCATAGCCAGGTTGCTTATTGAGTGTTTTTCTCCTTTAATGATTTACATGAGAGTGGAGAAGTAACTTGGCTCCTGGAGACAGGACAGCTCTCTCCCTCACTCTAATCAGTTCCACCCACTCTCACCCACCATTATACTGTAGTAATATGAAAAAAATATATTGCCTTACTTACACACAAACAACGCAAGAGGTGTTACAACAACTGAAACAGATCTCTCTCTCACATAATCTGAACCGTTGTACTCTTCCATCACCACTCATTGTATGTTTAGTCAAATATTTACTGGCAGTGGTTCAGCAGCTAACCCTAGACGATGTGAAGACTGTGGCACAGGTATTCATAATACTTTACCCATTAGACTGTTTCAGCAACCTTACAGGCTGGTGATGTAGGCACCACAGGCTCCTGATAGGAAAATATACTCTTTCCCTTTAGTAAAACTTTAACTGCCGTGCTGAAAAAATACTGTTCACTCTTACAAGACAATAGAGTCAATATACACAATACAAGCAAAGTTGAAAAGAAACTTTTATTTTCAAATGGACATAGGTTTACCATCTCTAAGTCCACACAGGTTTCAGTCAGGGATCGTTAAAAAAATATGAAACATCTCTTGTGACACAGCGACAGTTGCAGTTAGAGGATACTGGCTTGTGAAAGACAATTTCCTTCACAATTATCAAAGATGATGATGCCATTGCTGCTATTTCGGTGGGGAATTTCCTTAAGCTATGTCCTTCACTCAGTCACTCATTATCTCGTTGTGTTTGTTTCATGGTTTGGTGTTGCAGTCAAAAATAACCAGAGCATTTTTTTTGCGATAGACCTCTGTATCAACTTATGCTCTCTTGAATATAACAAAATGAACAAAAACTTATGTGTACTAATTATGGCCTGTAGGCCTTACTGAACAAAGACTATGTAATTCAGTGAGGGAGAGATTTTATTGGAAATAGATCTTTGGTGGAGGCTGTCACTGGAAGCAAAAATAAGGAGTGAGGGGTGTGTTTATGTTTGTTTATGTGAACACAAACACACTTATATTGTCCATCTGATCTGTAAGTAAGACTGTCATGTGCCTGAAAACAATTGTAATTGTACATTTACTGTGGGCTCACCCATTCATTTTCTTACAGTCTGGTCATTTTTGACCACAGGTGTAATGAAAATTATTAGAATTTGTGTTGTGATTTCAGATAACCTGTATGAGCAAAGTCATGGAGCCCCATGACCCTCCAACTAGATTAAGTACATTTTTGAGAGGGAAATAATGTGATTTTGGTCAAAAATGACTGGAACACAACAGGAGGGTTAAAAACACACAACAGAGAGTCAGTGTATCCTAGTCAACCAGGATTTAATTTGCAAGTTGATCAATATAAAGAGCATAGTGCACCCCCGCCCTTCCCTCAACGCGCCCACATAGGGACTTTTTAAGTGACACTGAATGTGTCACATGACATGAATGCCAGGTGGTGGTTGTGTAGCGGTTAAGGAACCTGACTAGCATGCTGGTAGCCTGGAAATTGTGGGTTTGAATCTAGGCTGCCACCTTTGTGCCCTTGAGCAAGGCACTTAACCCTAAGTTGCAGTAGGGGACACTGGCCCTGAAGTAACTGATAGTTGACAAATATAAGTCGCTTTGGGATAAAAGTGTGTGGTATGTGTGCAAGAGGATTGCAGTTGTGGTACAAACTCCATAATGTGGTTGCACCACAAACTCATACGGAATTTGTTTTCTTGGGTTGCAAATACAGTTAAAAATAGATGAATAGCTCTTACAGTTGAAATATTGTCACATTATCATTAATATGGAGAGATGGGTCAAAGCCTGATACACTTGATACACAGAAAACACTCAATCCCAATTCCACTCTGAAACTGGAACTGCATGTAAATTGATTTGCAGCGAATGTGCATTTGCAGTGAATGTGCATGTGCATGTGAATGTGAATGTGTGGGTCTTATAGATGACAAACAGAGAGCTGTTTTAGCACTGATAATTTACTTTAAACTTCACAAGCTGCAGTAACTATGTAAAAGTTATTTTACTTTTGAAAGGCATCTTTACTCAAACAAGTGCATTTGGGCAGCACAGTAAAGTAAAATAAAATAGGAATCCCTGAACCATTTCATAAATTTGTATATAAAAAAAAACAAAAGAAAAACAAAAACAGAAGAAACAGTAAAATGGAGTGATAGACTAATATCTCAAAATGCAGCAAACATTTGTTAATAACCTTTTGAATAATAAATTGTAGCAAACATGTAATTACACTTAATTATTCCTTGATCCTGTGTGGAAACCTAAACTATATGCAGTGTATCCAGCATACATGATTATCTTCAAGACAATCTGAAACTCAAGTCCATTAATATAATCAAATTGACTACAATGGATTGTATGACTTCATATTCAGACATTTGAAGTGATGGTAAAGCCGGCCAGCTGTTTATATGCAATTACTTACAATTACAAAATTATATTATAACAAAAACATATAGAAAAATAGCACTGCAATAGGAATTACAAAAGTTACAAAAGTCAATACATATAGAACAAAAAAAATAAGTGCATTCACATGATACAATATAAGCCAAGAATTATGGTCTCCATAAGATGGAATGACATCTGACAGAATGTGATGTCCACTCTCTCTTCCTGATTGCATTAATAAAACTCACTATGCTACTATTATTAAAAAATAATTAGGCTAAGTGAGTACCTGCACTGATCACTGTGGCCCTGTTATGCATTATCGCAAAAGTTGCAATGAAGTAATAACCAAGTGCAATCCACATGAACATCCTGATGGTATTTCAAGAGTGACATGTACAGTAGCATGACAAGTCACTTCCTCAACTGAGCATACGTCACATCTGGTATCTGATAAGGTGGTCTAGGAGCCTGTGAGACAGATGCATGCAAATCATGTCATAAACATTGCAGTCACACTGCAAAAAATGAAAATCTTTACTAGTTATTAGTTTACTTATTGAGACAGAATTATTTGGCTTGTTTCAGTATATATAATTGTCTTATGTAAATAATATAACTAAGTTTGAGGTAATATTTTCTCATTTTTATGAGGGAAAGCATTCTGACCTGAATTGTCAGACATTGAAGGTAATTTTACTTGTTTCAGGTTATTTTATCTAGACAAGTAGGCCCAAACAAATGCTCACACTATGTTATGCGGTAATCAATAGCAGATTTTTCATAATATCTCACATGTTTTGTGACTGCCTAAAATATGAGTTGCTGTATTATGTTAAAGGTTCCATGCATAAAAATGACAGTGGGTAGCTTTTATGAGGCTTGATCTGAACATCACATGTGGCAATCATCATGAAGAATGGACAAAATCTGTGATCTATGAAAACCGAAGCCTAAAGCCTAAAAGATATTAACACATTCAATAATTCTTTTTATCACTTTTTTATCACTGCATTATATACATATATATATATAATAAAGTAAAATATGTATATAAATTATGTATATGCTGTGCTATCCAGATATCTACAGAAGTGATCATGCAAACCAACCAGCGTTCTCTCATAACCTAGAGTGACTCTACGAGGACTGTGATTGAAATTGCCTCCTTTCAATTAGTGAAATTTGCCTTTGATTACTGAATTAGACAAACAGTTCAATCATCTGTAATTAAACACTGACCTGGCCTTTGGGCCTGACTCCTGCATATTCAGTATTTTGATCTCCAGTATGTGCTCTCAGACAAATCCCTTATTTGGAAACTGGAGATCTGCATAGGTTGGTCCCTAGGGGACAGGAAGAGGAAACAGATTGTATGACAGAATGTTCCCTGATATGCCTTATAATCTAAAAATTGGACTCTCTCTCTCTCTCTCACACACACACACACACACGCACACGCACAAACAGTCACACACTTTTCAGCTTAAAACAATTTAAAAATGTAATGTAAGGTTCTACAATTAAATCATGTCCCTCATCACATACCTGGCTTGAAGAGGGACCAGAGTTGACTTCTGAGTAAACCATCTGCCCAGCTCCACTATTTCCCAAATTCACCCTCTGCCCATCTGTTTTCTGAAACTGGCTGATGTCCGTATAGTTTAATTCCTGAAGAGTGGTAAATGTGACACAAAGAAGCTTTTGATCCTGTTATCGTTCATAAAAGATAGTTGTTGAAAATCAAAATAGTTAATCTAATTTCTATTGTAAAGTGACAGGAGAAGGATGCCGAGAGATTCCAAGCAAATATAGGGCCCTAGTTCCCTTTCAGTGGCATAATCAAATTTAAATGTGCATTTAGATATTCATAGAGACTTTGACATTAATGCTTATACTAAATTCTAAATTACTGAGTTGAAGGAAGATCCCAGGAACAAATGTAAATTCAAATATGACATTTCTGGTCTTAACTCAAATCTGGAATTTGTCAGTAAACAGTGCCTCACAGACCAACCATGTTAAGCAAGTAGTCTACATAGCTTCTCTATGGTCCCTTTATGGTTGTGGTTATAGTGACCTTTTTCCTCTGTCTAGAACTACATTGACTTGTATGGGGAAGTTTCTGTGAAGATAAGCCATAATGACTACCATGGTTATGTAGCAGTGTGATAACATAGGAAGAGGAGAATGAGGAGAACCCAACTAAAGACACCAATAACACAAGAGCAATTCTATTTGAAGCATGCAGACAATGGTCAATGACAAGGAACGTGGATGTGGAATTAGTGCAGACTCACCACTGAGCCATTACTTTGGTCACGTGCTGTATGAGAGAAATGATATGATAATACAGTAGTGGTCATACTAATGACATGATACTGGCTGTAATGACTGGTAAAGATGTGGCCACCCCGACAACACCCCCCAACCCCCCCCCCAACCACCACCACACACACACACACACACACACACACACACACAGTTATCCTTACCTTGATCAGGCTTTGGAGTGTCTGGTTTCCTGAGAACAAGAATTACACTGTAGTCAGTGTTCATCCACATAATTCCATTGGGCTCAATAGAATTATCAATGTCTTAGGTCCTTTATGTTTTACACAGACTCCGTGATACACTGATACACTCAAATCAATAAATAAAACATTACAGAGTGAAAACTCATAAAATCTATTTAGGAAAACTTAACTATGTGAAATCCAAGAGACATACATAAACACTAGCTACCTGCATCTGGGCAAATATTCAGCAACACTGTAATAAGCTGCTTTTAACATCTCTGTTGGATTTAAGACTTGCTCACAACAGAATAACAACTCACCCTCTTATAATACCTTATGTAGGCACCTAAAGCACCTTGGACTGAAGGAGTAGGGGTGTGTGCGTGTGTGTGTGTGTATGTGTGAGGGGCTCACTAAGAGCTATTATGTGTGCTAGCTTAAAATGGAGACCAAGGGATGAATGATGACGACATAGATGCCTGTTTCATCACATAAATGCAATCAAAATAATTTAGGAGGGCAAATAACCTGTTACAAACAAACATTCCTTAATAAAAAAAATAAGAAAATAATAAATAATAATAATGCTGCACCATCACATACTGTGATGCATTCATATATTAAATACATTGGCTCATATCAGTTAACACAGACATCACTAGTTGTTCATAAACTTTCCCTGGAACCTTTCCTCCAATATCATGACAGACCTAAGTCATAAATTAGCCGCTGAAACAGTCTGCATGCATTGAACCATGACACAGCAATGCATTACATGCACTACATGCATTGCTGTGTTATTGCTGCTAATGCATCACTGCATTACTGTTTCATATGTGTGTGTAGGAGAAATTGTAATATCCTATAAATGAATAGAAATGTGATACAAAGGTATGCCATGTGTAACCTGAGTCTAAAGGGTTAAGACAACAAACCAAGCAAATTATGGTTAAGAACGTGGGAAACAGAGGGTGCTGGTGAAAACCAAATAGACATCTATCTTCACTAGGACAGGGTATAGACATCTATCTTCACAGGATATGGAACCTAAACAAGCTAAAACAACGGTAGGGCAAGAAGTCAAATGCCATTGCACACCTTGTGTAGGTTTTGTGTGTGTAACTTGTCTCTGGCGTTGTGATTAAAGACTTCATTGATCCACCAAGTTGCCTGCCTGGTATTTTTGACCGCATGTGGCCCAGTATCAGTTTTTATGCATGATCAGGCTGTACAAGTTCATAGCATAGTGAACTCACCTTTTTTTCTTCAATAAAAATAAAGTCAGTCCAATCACACTGACAAGGATGATAATGACTGCTATTACTATTCCAACTATGGCCCCTGTAGGCAGTCCATTGTTGACACCCTCTGCTGTAAAGACAAAACACATGCAGACTCAATAAAATTATTTCAGAGTATATTTGTGTTAGTGAATAGTTATTTTAAATTTCATCAGACAGTCACAAGATGAAGCAATGAAAAACATAGCTTCATTCATATTCCAAGTTGTAAAAACAAGTATTCAGCTCTGCAAAAAATGCTGAGGCTACATCCTGTCCTTTAAACATGGCATCTCATCATACACATTTCTGTGGTTATTATCGTATTATGGTATTGAACATTTGGTGGTATTGAACGTGCACGCGGGGTGGGGGTTATCATGATTTAAAGCGGTACCAGGGAAGCCTGCAATTTTTAAATATTATTTTATATATAGTGATTTTATAATTTTGACATATGTTGGGTCTTTATTTGATCCTTGTTATATGGGCAGCAGTCTGATCATGGCTTGTACCCTCTGCTGTACACAGGTCAGTGTGGGTATCTTTTGGCCTTAAATGAGTGGTCAATGTCAAATGTATAGCAATGGATCTGAGGGACCAAAAGTCAACAACTTAAGATGTTGGATCTCTACTCTTTCTGCTCCCTCTCTGCTAAGGGGTGTCTTCAGGTCCTATTCTTGGTCCCTTTCCTTTTTCTTCACTCATTCATCACAGGTTTGTTTCTACTTTATCACATGCATGCAGGTTTTCCACTGTTGTTATTTACAGTAAAGGCATTCTTCTCTTAATTGCAGCTGTCTTTAAATTCCTTTCCATGCTGTGTAATTAATATCTATAAGTTTTAAGCTAAGATCTATTGTATCAATAAACTGCCATTCATTTACCTTAGCCTAACATCTTGTATTTAAATGTGCACAAAGCCGGCACTTCATTTCCGATCATATTTGGGATACAGAAGTCTCTGATGTGGCACAATGAACTGTGACTGCATGACTGAATGAGTCTTCGAGAAGAACCTGTCTTTTCAACTACACAAGATCAAACCAAGGAAAACTCACTTATACAGACAGGGAATGCTAGCAAATGTCGGTGTTTTTCGACATGCCAACACCTGTTACTGTTGCAATAAAGGGTTGAATATTAGTTACTGTGCGGTGGAAATGAGAGAAGTGAATCACTGTTAGGTTTAAATGTCTCACATTCAGGCTAACTCCCCCCTTTGACACGCAAGGCTGTAATCTCTATGCAGACCTATGGGTAATGCGTATGGTTTTCTGCCTGGTACATAGCCTACAGTAGCCTATAAATCTAGACGCACCCTTGCTTTGTTTTCACCAGCATTTTGTATATAAGGCACAATTTGTCTACAAAAAAGTTTTCTTTTTTCCCAAAAAATGAGTCTGGTAAAGGGGGGTCGTCTTATATTCAGAATCGTCTTATATTTGGGACAATCTTCCATCCTGCTCTCTCAGATTCTCATTCCTTAATCTCCTTGCTGTCCCAAACACCAGACTCTCTGCCTTGAGTAACAGGTCCTTCTGTGTCATGAAGCCCAAGCTCAGGAATTCTCTCTGTGAAACTCTTTGAGACAGCTCTTCCCTTCCTCCTTTCTATTTCAACGTTTCAACACTTCTCATCCACCATCACTGTAAAATTGTACTTCATTTAGCTTCGTCTTTTGTCCTCTTTAAATTACCTTAAGTTTGAGAAAGGTGTTATACCAGTGTAACTACCAATATGAATGAACATTTCAAGGGTACATGCATAATCAAAAATAATATACTGATGAATATTTCAGGTCACCTTTAACAGACAGTTCAAAAACGCTGTAATTGTGTTCCCAGTAATGCTGTTTCACAGCAGTGCAGGTGTAGTTTCCACTGTCTTCATATCCACTCTGAGTTTTACTGTATGATGCTCCACTTATTTCTTTCTCTTTAAATGTCCATGTGTAGTTACTCTCAGGAATAGACTCAGCAGAGCATGTTAAATGAATTGGACTACCAATCTCTATGGCTTCTTTTCCATCAATGCGTGGCTTCTCTGGGCCATCTGTGGACAACAGATAACAAGGAATTAATAATATGCATATTTGCTGTAAGAAAACACATTTAATGACAGTTTAAGACATTCTTTGTATATATTCCGATAGGCCTTGAACAGACCTAAAACATAATACACTCACAGTTCACAGTCAGTGTTTGCTTGGCTTCCTCTATATTGATGGGGTTGCTGAGTTTGCATTTATATTCCCCATTGTCTTCTTTCTCCACTGGGCTGATAGAAACTGTTCTGTTGTCTGGACTGAAGATCACTCTGTTGTTAGGAGGCAGAGGATTGCCATCCTTGGCCCACTCCCTGGTGATGCTGGAGCCCCGAGCTTCACAGGTTAAGGTGACAGAACTTTTACCTGCTATAAATTGTTCACCAGTGTGTGTAATGACAGCACCAGCTATTCTCTCTGTGTGAAATTGAAAGGATGGGAAAACAAAGAAAAGACACTGATATTTAATTCAGATCAAGGATGCCTTTAAAGACACTAAAAGACATTCTTGCCTTGTGCTTCCACTCAATATTGCAGTTTACACAACAGTCAGGTCCGGTCAAACTATTTAGCAATTTATGATTGGATGAGACACATTCCGAACCACACCCGTGAGGATATCCACAACCTCACTCCCACTTGTGTTATATTGCTTAAATATCACTACAGTTCTGCATCAGGGATCTCTCCCAAGGCTTAGGTCTCTGTTTTTAGTTTTGTCAGACAGATTCAATTTATTGGTAATTTTACATTTTCAATAAATTACATGGCACCTATAAAGTCAGTAAGGTAGGGTCCCATGAAATCCATTTTATTTTTTCTCAATTTTTTTCCCCCCAAATTCCTTTTTGTCATATATATTGTTGCTATGTTGGATTTTGGCCTTTTTAGCCATTCGAAAACTTCTTTGGCTTGAGGTCTAATTCTTTTCGCTGCATTCTTTTCGCTGACACACCCATGACGGCGCAGTGTCATCTGCTATCTAGACAACGTGATTTTTTGCCGGAAAAAATTAACGATGCGCTGGCACAGAATAGCAATGACACCATGCGCATGTCGCGAATGCACAGTGCGCCGCGGCATGATAGAGCTCTTTATGTGAAGCAAGTTATCGCTGAGGCATTCTATATTCAGTGAAAGTGTCACAACATTTCTGCCCTTTTTATGAGAGCAAATACTTGCAACCTGAAACACCCCTCAGGTGTCTTCAAAGTAAATTACCTGTAATAGACATTTCAAAATCCATTGTATTTGTGTTGCCTGTAATGTTGTTCAAAGCAGTGCAGGTGTAGATTCCACTGTCTTTATGTTCACTCAGCTCTTTAATATATGAAGCTCCAGTAACACTTGTGTCTGTCCCATTAATTGCCCATGTGTAGGAACTCAAAGGAATGGACTCAGCACTACAGGTTAAAGTAATTTTATGACCAAACTCTATGGCTCCTTCTCCCTCAATGTGTGGTTTCTCTGGACCATCTGTAACCACAGATAACAACCAATTAATGATAGGCCTACCGATACTAATAGTGATGCTGTTACATATTTGCCAGTAACAAAATACATTTGATTCACATTTTAGGCATTCACAATACATGTGCAGACCATGAACAGACACATAACATAATACACTCACAGTTCACAATCAGTGTTTGTTTGGCTTCCGTATTACTGATGAGGTTACTGAGTTTGCACGTATATTCCCCATTGTCATGTTTCTCCACTGGGCTGATAGAAACTGTTCTGTTGTCTTCACTGATGCTGACTCTGTTGCTAGGTGACAGAGCGTTGCCATCCTTTGTCCACTCCCTGGTAATGCTGGGGCCCTGGGTGGCATTGCAGGTTAAGTTGACAGAACTTCTGCTGGCTATCAGAACTCCATCAGAGAGTGTAATGTTACCAGATATTTGCTCTGTGTGGAGTGACAAAATATGTCTATAAAATAGTTGTATCATATTGGCTGGAAAGCTGAACAACTGAACACTATCTACTGTATTACTGGTTATGGTAAGTATGGCTGTCTTATGTGCCTATTGTAAACACTGATTATTTTCAAGGTGCTTTAATTGGAAGATAACTCATCAACATAGGCCAACTACTAAAACCCATACTATATTTCAGCAAATTTGGCAACTTCATAATGGTTCATCCAAAGACTGTGAGAGAGTTGTAGTCAAGATCACTTGTGTTTAGCTGAGGTACATTCAGTGATTTTTACGACAATGGCGTCACAATGTGTCCAAATATGATTTTGGGGCTAGCACAAAAGAGTGTTTGGTGACAAATTGCAAATACATGCTCAATAATTGTGAAAAAACACAATACAAATGCTGGTCTGAGAAATGTATTTAATTAAACTACAAGTACTTTCTAATTTGAAAGTACTGCAAAATACATTTGGTTATTTAGTGGGTTTGCACTTATACACTTTTTTCTTTAGCATTAGGAAATGTCTTATCTGTTGTGCATCTCTCCTTCAGGATGGGATATTGAGAAACGTACTTTCAATACGCTGACTTGACTTGACTTGGTTTAGAATACGGCATTAGTGGGGAAGGGTTGGGAAATGGCCTCAGGTCAGAATCGAACCAGTTTTATGGTATGGACGTCTTGAAAAGTCAACATTCAATAGGACAACAAGATTGATGTTGATTTTTTTTTTTTGGGGGGGGGGGGGGGGGTTGGAGGGGGGGTCAGAGCTACATACATTCTCTATTTTGGGTTTATCTAGATGTTTGGTTGTCTCTGACATGTATGAAGTATGACTGGGTCTCTAGGATGCCATACTCCACTGGCCTCTGAAGGTGCCAAGTCAGTGACACAAAGGAAGGTGTCCACTTCACCACTCACCAGCCTCCATCATTCACATCCACTATCTCCATTACCTATACCCATTAAGGCATCTTTAGTCTTGCTGTCTACACCAAACCAAATCAAAATGTAAAAAGAAAAGCAAATAGCAAGCAGTCAACAAGCAGTCAAAACAGACAAAGATGAGAAACATGAGAGTAAAAATCACAGAAAACATGTAATTTGCTTAAATAAATAATAAAATAAATAAATAACAAGAACACAGTAAAATACTAGTAAAACAGAGTTATAGGGGTAAGAGTACTATCATTGTTAAAAACAGAGGGCATCTGAGAACAGTTTGGTTTTTAGCCGGGATTTAGAACATGATTGTTATCTGTGGTTACAGATGGTCCAGAGAAAACACACATTAAGGGAGAAGGAACCATAGAGTTTGGTCATAAAATTACTTTAACTTGTAGTGCTGAGTCCATTCCTGAGAGTTCCTATGCATGGTCAATCAATAGAACAGTTGCAGCTATTATCGCTCAAATAAGAAATAATCAAGCTATCTACCTGAATCGATCTGACCAGCACTGAGTGAAAGACCGACGAACTGAAGACTGAACTTCATGTTCTTCGCCTCCTGGTCTTCCTCCCGGCCGACCTTCAGTCCCTCTGCACCTGTCCATCTGGGCTCCTGGTCCTTGTCCTGGCCAACCTTCTCATTCATCCAGTTATATGCAACTGGACTTCTTTTTGGAGCTTGAAGATGTTTCACCTTTCATCCATAAGGCTTCTTCAGTTCAGGCCTGGTGATGGAAAGACCAGGAGATTTATCTCTGGACTGTGGATGTAACTGTGAGCTGTATACCACACCTCATATCATATGACAATGAGCCACCCATTGACATAATTATAATAAGTCAGTGATTGAAATTGGAGTTGAATTGGTCATTATGATTACAGGAGTGTTAACTGCTCTGATGTTAATGAGCAGTTAAACTTTGTGGAATGGGATCTCAAGGCAGAATGGTATGTAGCAGATATATGATGATGTAGCCCTCCTCCTCAGTTCAAAGTTGGTCGTTCCAGATGGGCATAAATAGCCTCCTTCACTCCTCTCTCATACCACTTGTCTTCCTTGTCCAAAATGTGCATGTCATTGTCTTTAAAAGAGTGCTCCTTCTCCTTCAGATGTAGATGCTGAATCCTCTCCTGATAAAGCCAGCCTCCTGTGTTGGGGCATGCGTTTGTGGAGTGGTTGTTTAGTTTCTCCAATATACAGATCTGGGCTTTCCTCACTGCATTGTAGTGCATTGTTGAGGTGTCTTGGAGTTTTGTCCTTGGGGTGAGTCAGTCTCTGTCTGAGGTTGTTTCCTGGCTCGAAGTAGACTGGGATGTGCTTGCTGGAGATTCTCTTTTGTTTTTCACCAGATACGTAGGGTAACACCACGTGCTTCCTTCTGTTGCTTCTTCTTTCTCTGTGTTGGTTAGTGTTCTGGTTCCATTACCCTGTCTCTTTCCTGTATTGATGAATGCCCAGTTGGGGTAGCCACAAGTTCTTAGTGCCTGCTTGATGTGTGTGTGCTCCTTTTCTTTTCCTTCTGTTTTTGATGGGATGCTCTCTGTTCGGTGTTGTAAGGTCCTGATGACGCCCAGTTTGTATTCTAATGGGTGATGAGAGTTAAAGAGTAGGTACTAGTTGGTGTGTGTGGGTTTTCTTCAAACCTCAGGTGACAAGGCTTCATTCTTGACAAGTACCTCACAATACAGAAATGGTAGTTACTAGTCTATGGTGTCCTCCCTGGTGAACTTGATGAAGCTGTTGACTGAGTTGGTGTGTTTAGTAAGGGCATCTACTTCTTGGATTTTGATTTTGCACCAAGTGTCATCTACATATCTAAACCAATGGCTAGGTGTTATTCCTTTTAAAGAGGTCAATGCCTGCTCTTCAGCTCTTCCATGTAAAGGCTGGCCATAAGGTGTGACAATGGTGAGCCCATGGCACAGCCATGTTTCTGTTTGTAGAATTCCCCGTTGTACTTCAAGTAGGCGGTCATGAGGCAAAGTTCCAACAGAGTGCAAATCTGGTCTTCTAGTGTTGCAGTCTGTTTCTATCTCCCTCCACTGCTTCTGTTGTGGGGATGCAGGTGAATAAGAACGTGACACCAGAAGATCATCCAGGTCCAGTTTCAGTTTTCTGCTCTTGTTAGTGAAGTCCATGGAATTCTGGATGTGATGCAGGGTGTTGCCTAGTGGGGGAGCCAGAAATGTTGCGAGGAGTTTGGCAATGTAGGTGACAGAGTGGACGCTGTTCACAAGGAAGGGGGTCCCTTCCTTGTGGATCTTTGGGAGACAATATATGCATGGAGTGGTCTACCCTGGGTAGAGTTTCCAGTAGGTATGTTCGTCAATGGCTTCTTCCAAGGTCCTATGCAGTTATCTTTTTCTTGTATCTGTTGGTTGGGTCTATTCTTAGTTTCTCATAGATGTTAGTGTCACTAGGTAGGGTGCTCACCTTGGAGTGATATTCAGTTGTGTTTAACGCAGCTGTGCATCTTCCTTTGTCAGCTGATAGTATGGCGATGCTTCCGTCCCTGCTTAGAGATCTCCTGGTGGGTGAGATTGGATGGTGGTGCCTTTGCACTTCTAAGAGCTGCTGATGCTTTCATCCTGATTTACTCTGCTTCTACATGAGGTATCTTGTTGTTCCAGATGGTTGACTCTGTGACTGTTTCACTGTGGGTAGCTGGCTGGGTGAAATGGCAAAGTTGAGTCCTTTAGCTAACACATCTATTTTCGGTTTGGTGAGGTCCCTATCAGATAGGTTTTTCACCCATTTGGTCTTACTCATAGGGGGTGTGGTCTCCATCTGCTCTTGCTCCGGCAGAGTGAAGCTTGGGGTGGCTCTGTGTGATCTGTCTTGGAGGGTGTTGAACTTCCTGGACTGTCTTTCTTTGCTCTTGGTGTGCTGTGCTAGTTGTGTGTTCACAAAGTTGGAGACTTACTGTAAGATGTGTAAGGGTAGATGTGCTGTCAGTTGTTGAAGAGTCTAGTTACCCTTATCCTTCAGTGCATCTGTGGTAAAGTTAACCTATCTGATATTGTCATAACTTAGATCAGTGCTGGTTAGATGGTCAGTTTGGCAGGACACCAGTTATTAGGTCCAAGTGATGATAATGTATGCCCCTGTGGCTCTTGGGTGCTCCTTCTGTAAAGTGCCATGAGACAATACTATTGTAAAAGGCACTGTAGCTGAATTGAATTGTATGAACGACCACCTGCTATCATTCTGCCCATTTTTGAGGGGCCAAGCAGCCCCCAATAATCTCCCACTGTGTTTCTACCCTTTCTTCTTTTTATTCCACTATCATGGGAATCATATTTACATTTTTACATTTAGGCATTTAGCAGACGCTTTTATCCAAAGCGACTTACAACTTTTTGTCGACTATCAATTGTTCAGGGCCAGTCTCCCCTAGAGCACCTTAGGGTTAAGTGCCTTGCTCAAAGGCACAACGGCGGTAACTGGGATTCGAACCCACATGTTTTTCAGGCTACTTGCACGCTAGCCAGGTTCCTTAACCACTACGCTACCACCGCCCGGTGGCCCATAGAACCATATGGTCGGAAGTTAAGTTAAGAAGAAGTGAAATTTCTTCAGTCAGTTGTGAAAATTCTTTGATCAAACTAGTTCAGTATCACAGTATCGAGATAGTTCAGTATCGAGTTACATCTCCACCCTCTGTCATCTGGACTGGGGGATTGCTTACTCTGGGACACACAATAGGGTGACCTATATCCTCTTGAGAGGAGAGGTGATATAATCAAAGGAAGTAGGCCTATATCTCCCTAACTATTTCATGTATTGATACCAAACTTGGTACATGGAATGCACAATACATTTGGTGACCATTATCCTTTAGGGGTACTATAATCAGTTTTATGTATAGAAACTAGCCTTCATATGTACGTTACACATTCTGTTGCCATAGCAACTTTGGCCTGCTTGTTGCTTGGCTGCCTCATTGTTGCTTGTAGCTATAATTTTGTTTGGTCATCTTCGCAATTTCGCAACATGGCCACCAGGTTTCATGGGACGCAATATTTCAGTGTTCTGCAAATCACTGACGGAAATTTGCTCACAAGAAAAACAGATGATTTTGCCATTTTTGTCTTTCAATAAGGACTCATTGGATGTGGCTCCTTGAGACCTATTTACTCCTAAACCTGCTCCTAAGTTATTCCACAAAAACTGTCTGAC
This sequence comes from Tenualosa ilisha, assembly GCA_015244755.2. NCBI lineage: Eukaryota > Metazoa > Chordata > Actinopteri > Clupeiformes > Clupeidae > Tenualosa > Tenualosa ilisha. The sequence goes on along the minus strand of PYXC01001172.1, from coordinate 2,470,660 downwards.
CAACCATCTTGGGGTATGGAGGGGCAGCTTGGAGGGGAATGGTCTTTGGAGACCAAAATAGGATTCTGCCTTTGCCGCATGGATCCTTTCTTGCGCATTTAAATTTACGCACTTTTGAACTGCGTGCATTCTCTTTTTTTGATGTCTGCCACTCCCACAGCGAAATTATGGTGGAAGAAGCTAAATTAAGTTCCGAAAGAGGCGTGAATTATGTGAAATTGAACCAGATTGTTCAAATGTGTCATTAACTTCTTGAATCTTGAATGTGTGAATACAGTGATGTATTTGATGTATGCCTCTGTTCTGAGAATTTTTGTTTGTTGCAGTAGCATCCCCCACCTACGGTACAGAATGGCTGCATAGGCGCACAGCTGCAATCTTTCCTAAAACGCATTAAACTTTTGTTTGTAAAGACATGTAACTCACTGAGTGATCAGTAATGTTCACTGACAGGCTGACACAAAAATTATCGCAAAGTGTGACTTCCATTATTACTTGTACTGCTTCAAACTCTTAGGCAGTTCATAATGGTCAAAAACCAAAGAGTTTGCAGGAAATTTTGTGTCAGCATATTAGTGAACATTACCGACCAATCAGTGAGTTTCAAGTCTTTACATATGAAACAAGGTGGAATGGAAGTGGCCAAACCAGACTGACCTCCGGAGAAACCATAATTTATTCTGGCCACGAAGACAAAGATCACAACCACACCAAGGAGTAGCTCTAATAATGACACCAGACGCTACAAAGGCACTGATGGTGTGGGAACCAGTCTCAGCACAGCTCATGTTAGCAAGATTCAACTCCAAGGGAAGAAAGTGTCCCATCACATTTAGGGAACATCTGTATGGTTTAAAATATAACACACATAATTTGTTTCCACAATCTACAGTATATGAGGTGTGTGTGTGTGTGTGTGTGTGTGTGTGTGTGTGTGTGTGTGTGTGTGTGTATGTGTATGGTTTGTCTGTACATGTGTGTTTGTGAGTGTGTTTAATTATGTGTGCATATGAGACATAGGGAAGTTCCACATGTACAAACTTACAGATACATACACACGTGTATGTCGCTCTTTACTATTGTGTGTGTATGCAGAGATGTCCTGTGTCAGCAGTGTGTGTGTGTGTGTGTGTGTGCGTAGAACTTTCCTATGTCTGCAACATAATGCACAATGATGGCAGGTCACTGTTATTAATTACGTGTGTGTGTGGGTGTGTGTGTGATTGTGAGAGGGAGAGGCAGAGAGAGAGAGTGCAACAGAGAGATAAGGTCACTATCATAGTGTGTGTGTGTGTGTGTGTGTGTAAGAAAGAGAGAGAGACAGAGTGTGTATGTATCTGTGTGTGAGTGTAATGTATGTGTGTGTGTGTGAGCGAGGTTGCGTTAGAGAGAGTGGAAAGATTACAGTTATTATGTGTGTGTGCGTGCATGTGTGAGTGTATGTGTATGTGTTAGTGTCGGTCTGTGTGTGTTTCTTTTAGAATGGTCATATGAGTCAGCTTTTTTGTGTTTCAGCTTGTGTCTGTGTCTGTGTCTGTGTGTGTGTGTGTGTGTGTATGTGCAGAGCTTTCCTATGTCTGCAACATAATGCACAACGATGGCAGGTCACTGTTATTAAGCGTGTGTGTGTGTGTGTGTTTGTGATGAAGAGAGAGAACTAAGGTCACTATTACAGTCTCGCTGTGTGTGTGTGTGCGTGTGTGATTTTTAAAACTTCCATATTTGGGCAGCAGTTGATTCTCCACTTAGCGCTGACTTGCAATAGCAATAAAAATAATATTACATAGCAAACGTAAGAAAATTAAGACCTTTTTAAAAATGAACAATTCTGCCAATCTGCCAAGGGATAAATGACGGATGTCACAATGGCTCAACAGGTCATCTGAAAAACCTTAATACCTGCACTTACTGATTGTTGCATGTATTGTCTGCAGTGTTTGTTGTTGTCTAAAGTTATCCGGGTCTGGGTCATGTTAATGCCCAGTATAAGTGACTCTGTCTTTGTTACGTTTGTGCTTTATGTTTTGGAACCTGCTGTAAACCAGTTTGTTAAACTGAGTCAGGCCTGTCTTAACTGTAACTAAACTGTTACTTTTAAATACATTCTTGTATAATAAATGAATTGAAATTAAATGCAATGGTGCTCTTTGGTAAAAAGATAGCAAGGAGGCAGGGGGTAGTAGTCCAAGGCACTCTTTTTAAAAAAATTTAAAAAAAAGCTTAGATTCATAAATTGAACAAGATACAACCAATTTGAAAGTGGGCTTAAATGGTAAGTGGGCTAACCCACAATAAATGAATTTGACACTATATATTTTGAGGATCTTTGAGGAGCACGTACCAAATACTGTGAGGGATGTTCTTCCCCATTCTCCTCCAGTCCCGATGATGCTCAGAGTATACTCCCCATTGTCATTTAGAGTCAGGTTCCTGAGCTCCAGTGAAGCTGTGGTTTTGTCCACAGAGGTTCTTTCTCTGTATGCATCATTTATTGTCTCAGTGGTACCAACAACGTCTATGATATTAGCTGTGCCATGAGCCCACCTGAATGCTGCAAGTGGTGCAGATGGTGGAGTGGTGAGTCTGAACACCACACTCCCTTCTACTGCTCCATTCAGAGGGCCATCCAGCAGCAGGTTTTGGCATGAACACAATCCTGAGAGACCACAAAAGTCAAACATTGAATATCTTGCAAAATATTTCAGACATCTATCCTTACAATAGGACTTAATCACTGACTTAAACTGGTTAAATAAAGACAAAGGAGGAGAGAGGGAAAATAAGGACAAAAGAAAGACAGGCACAATTACAGCAACTGTGGAGAAATTACGTGTTCTGGTATGAGGCAAACATTTCTAAACATACCACCCATGAAATAAACTTGAGCAGAACATGACATTTGCAGGAAATAAATAAATAGATAAACAAATACATATTTACAGTACAGGAATATAGTTAATGCTTTGAGGCTTTGTAAACTTATATGATGCCTTAAAGTTAAGGAGCATGTTACAGTTGCAGAACCGTAAATTTAGTCAGTGTTCTATTGCTACGGAATAACAATCTGCATGTGCATTAGGCATTCCACCCTGACTACAAATGGACACAGATCCAGTGGCATAACCAGTGCGCTATGACCCCCCCGCCCCCACACACACACACTCACACTATCCACTACCTGCAGACAATGGAATTAATAACGGTGTATTATTAAGTCTGAAACTAATTAATGAAGATCAGTCAGACAGCACTAAACTAAAGTTAATTGGTGAGTGATGCTTTCCTTAGCCATCAGTTAGTGATAAACTGCTCTGAACCTGGAGCTGAGAATCAATGGATATAAAATCATAATGATGAAAATGTATAGTTCAATGTATAGATCAATGATAGCTCCTATATCTATAAAAGCTCAGTTTCATGGGTTTGATAGCATTTTTATCTTTATTAGACCTTCAGTTTGTGAAGTTTCTAACGTAACAGCAGGGTGCCTTAGAGTATATATATATATTTTTTACATTTTTACACATCTTTTATATACACTGAATGTTCAATAAGTCAGACCCGAGTTATCTGATGTATGAAGTAAGTCCTGGCTTTCAAAGAGAACCTATGTTATATACCTTTAGCTAGATACCTTGATACCTTACTTAAACACCTCTCTTTGGTATTTAAGTAAATATTTGTTTAGACACTCTAGCAGCTTAAATTTGATGTCTTGCAGCATATATCTTATATTATAATAATGTATAATACATGTGTACAAATACACTGTAAATTTCAATCATTAATTATATAATATATAAATATATAATTATGAAGGCACATTTATTCATTGTATACGTATGGCATAATGTATTGCCTGCCGTCATTATAGGAAAATAAGTCCCAACAGGACAAACAAGACACCAACACGTTGCAGAAATTCAGTTCTGATCATGATTCTTATCTGTTGTTCATAGCTGGTGTTTGATTGTTTAATTCTTTGCAGGTTTAAAGGTTCTTGGGTTTAAATTAAATCACTTATCTGAAAGTATACATTCTCTGGTAATCCTATGCATTAAAAATGATGCTCATGCCTCTTACCAGTTAATGTTAGTATCCAAGCAGTGAGCAAAGTGTGAGAATCCATTCAGCATGTTGGAAAAACACTGACTGACATTCTGTCTTCATGATGGGCGTTAAACACAGGCTGTACTTTAACCCCCTCAACAAAAGTGAAACACAAGAGCCTGTAGGTATTATACTGACTACAGAAGCCTTAAATTTATTTAGACAAAACATGTGAAACATGTAGTGTGATGACATTTCACTTATTCATAACCAAAAACATATTCTTTTTGTCACTGGCTTTTTTTAATACTGTCAAATTATGGGTCGTTGATGCAGAACTGTCAATTTGTGACTTCAGTGACCCCTGGTGGCTACAGACAGGAAGTGTAAATGTGGGAGAAAGAAGTAGTAGAAGAAAAAAAAAAATAAAGCATGGAGGTTAGGCCTTAACCTCATTCTACTTCTTACATCTTAGCCAGAGCAAGATTTTGTGATGTCAGAATATAAAATATTTTATTTTCATCAAGTTTATACTTATACTTATACTATGCAAGTGGGAGTCTTGATATTCACTCAGGATATTATACATTTCATTACCATTTATGTGTCAGTCACGTGCAGAGAGGGGTGCTTTAGGGGCTGGAGCCCCTACCACATGACCACGTGTTTACATAAAAATAATTATATAAACCCTATGGACAAATGTAAATAAGCAAACCACAATAAACAGGAGATCCTCTAAATTCCAATGGCGTTTGACATTCATCTGTATGATTAGTAGTTCCTGAGTAATCTGGTCTTGAAATCATATCAGATTTCTGCATTTCTGCCCATTACCCCCATATATATATATTGTAATTCTGAAGGCATATGCAAGTAGTATGACATCAAACACTGACAGATTTGGATAGCCTAGACTGTCCTGAAAAAAAGGCTAATGCATTTGTAGATGGCCCTTATAATGACTGAGATAAAAGCCTAAAAGTATAGGTTGTGATATTCCTCCTAACCCCACAAGGAGGCACAATAAATTCGGTGTCATTTAGTCACTCGGGGGCACTATAATTAGCAAAAATGTGTTTTGGCTCATATGATGTGTTTGGGTTAACAACAAAATTCCAATGTCTGGTCATACTCTGAGGTGTCCCATTGATGGTCATTGCAGCTGCATTACAATACACTAGTCTGACTGAATGGGAACAATGTGCCAATCAAGAACCTCATTTGCATTGCTAAAGCATACCTACACCTGTCTAGACCCTCACAGTCTTAACCACCTGGTCTGGTTATCATTTCAGTGCATTTAAGGTATCACTTGTTTGTCCTCATGTTGAACTGCCAGGTATCACACACTTGCTCACATAACTGTCTATTAGTTTTGTTCACTTCTCTGTATCAATTCATGCTCCCATTTGTAATCGCTGTATATTATATTCGGGAATGTTCGATGTCTCTAAATATGGCCACCGCCCCACTTGCATGACGTATTCGCCCAAACTCAATTGCTGCAAGCTATCTGTGGTCAGTTCATTTTCAATGGCCCTGGCGATCTCTGGAAGTCCACTATGTGACCTGGCCAGGAGACCATTTGGAGACCACAGACAAAGTGAGGTTGTTGCTAAGTTGCTATGTTGGTTTCTAGGTTAGTCATGTTGGTTGCTAGGTTGTCATTGTGGAAGTGGCTGCTAGGAAGTTGCTAGGGCACTTAAGGTAGTTGCTAGGCTGTTGCTAGGGAAAGTGGGTAGTCACATACTGTTGACAGTCAATAAATAATTGTTTATTGTACTAAAAGGCTGATAAAACACTAATAAATTACAAAATAAGTTTCAGCAATTTATTGTAATAGTTTAATCAATACAGACTGCAAAAATAGTCCAGATGATTTGTGCCAAATTTCAAGTGTTTTGTTCACTTGTTGGAAGAATAATAGGAAGCAGTACAGTGCATTGCTCTGCATGCATTGTAATGAACTAGCTACTGCTAGTACTGCTACCTCGGGTAAAAATACCTGACCATTTCCTTAATAAAATAGAGTTTATAAATATCGTAGATCAGTTTTTGTGAGGTATATGTTCTGTGCACTGTAACATTGACTCAATGGCTTTACCAGGCTGCAAAATTCTGGTTGTACAAACACTTCTGTGAGCTCTTGGTTGTTTACTGTAATAATCTGCTAATGTTAGCGACGGACAGGTATCTAATGAAGGAGAATCTAGTGCAATGGTATACTTTACGTAAGTAAACAAGGCGAGTTTCATTTATATTTAAGTTTATAGTTGAAATCAGACTTATAGCTGAACTGTATACTGAACTTATGCCAAACAATGATGACTGCAGTGATGATAGTTCATGAAGTCAGAGGAGGATAGCATTAGCTGTCCCTACTACTCCCTATGTAATGTTAGCGTTGTTAGGCTAATTGTAAGGTGGGCTACGTTAAATTGAAATCCCCATTCTTTGACGTTAAAATGAACATGACGACGATACAAGGAAACAATACTGGGAGTAAATCTACCTGCCTCTAAGTGTAGATTAAACAGGCAGGTGGCACACAAATTCGCTAAATCAATTTTACTGTCTTTCAACTGTTTCATTTCACTCTCTTTCAATTGCATAGTAACCTACAGCACCTACAGCAATCGTACAGTAACCACATTTTCCACAGTTCTCTGCGATATGTTGACACATTCCCGAAGTCAATAGCCTTCATACACTATATGCCATCGATGCTACCGCTGACATACACAGATGCATATGCTTATATAACGCGAGAACATTAACAATATATTTCTGAACAAATACATTGTGTAATACATTGTGTCTGAACAGATACTGTGTAATTTCAACATAAGCCACATTCATATCTGAACAAACCTGGGAGACACCTATGATGCTAGGCTAGCCAGCTGGTACCTTAAAAAGGGTGTCAGTATTGCAAAGACGAGATAACATCACAAAAAACATGAAAATTAGACACAAATATGTCAATGTTTGTTAGTAGGCACACGTAGCCTAAACTTGTCTGAAAAAAGAAAGCCAGTCAGATCTGTCATCAAACAAAATGTATTAGCAGCGACCGATAGTATTGAAATTGTTAAGCTAATGGCTATGAAAACCTTATAATGAAATTATTGGGGATCGGAATGGGGGTGGGTGGCTGTTGGTGGGGCCGTCCAGGGGCCAGAGTAACCCTCCACCCCACCCCAGCTATGCAATCTTCCCAGGAATGTGAGTCCGTAGTTATGCTAACGTTATTTATTGAGGGGTAGAATCAAATCAAAAGCTAGTGTGGAGAAGTTTTTAAGGAGAAACCCAAAGTAGCAGAGAAGTTTGTCTTGTTCAACCAAGTCTTTATTGCGTTCACTGAGAGAATGGTTATAACAGTGGTAATCCTTAACCATTCTAACCTTACACCTTTTCTATGTATCTTAAGTACTCCTGCTAGTGGATGATGTAGCTGGCACAGAGCCAATCCTACACAAGGCCTCAGTTTCTGTCCTTTTATGATGATGCTCTAAACATGGTTTCAACACAGTTTTCAGAGAGGAGCCTACTGGCATGCACACAGCTCTCTTGCTGGTGTTTACACTTTCTTTTTATAGCACAACACTCTGCTGCTTGCTCTATCCTCTTTCTGTATACACACATACATATATTATTTGTTCTACAAAATTCCAGACACTAGCTCAGATTCATGAGTTATATCTTGTGATTGTGCGCTACAATAAGTTTGTGCGCTCGATAGGCAGAAAGCATGGTAGAGACTAGTATGCCTAATATTAAACTGTGGATTTGACCAGTAGCCTAGCCTACATGCAGAACCCTTGTGCTATGAATGCAAGTTATTACAACCCCACAACGATGAAGTACAAGGATTTTAAATAAGCAAGATCCTCGCAACATACCCTACCTGCCCTGCCAACAGCTACAGACAAAATTAGCTTGTTTGCAACTGTGAGAAATGACCACCATCCGTAGGTCAACATTTCAACAACTATTTACTATCAACTATCCATAGTGTTACAAGGATGGTTAGACTATGTTATCTAATAGCACTTGCTGTTGGATTTCATAAACGACATGATGAGCTGCAGACAACACAGCCTCTGGGTTGCCAAGATCTCACAGAGTTTAATCTTTGAACCCGTTTCATCTTTCTACCACAATTACCACAATTTCACTGAAATGGAACAATTTAACAGAGAAAAGCTTGTCTCATTGAGTGAAACTTTGTCTGTCACCTCACGCACTGACAGCAAGCATTTCTCGAATAATCTCGAGCGAGATTATTGTTGATGGGTGACAAGTGAAAGTGCAACCTAAAACTAAAGTCCTTCTAAAAGTAAATGAAACGCGCTTGAATTAAATGGTGGCACATGGAATTACATGAGGCTTAAATATAATGTCTCAGTCATAATAAAAACAGGGAGATGTTAATGTAAATGTAATGTATGAGTTTAAATGGATTTAACTTCTTATTCAATTTATTTTAAGTTTAAAGTAATTCTAATTTGAATTTAACTTCAAATATGTGTGTGTGTGTGTGTGTGTTGAAGGCCATGTACTGAATTAAGAAGATTAATGGCCACCTGCTTACATGGTTAAATGTAGTTTGAGGGCCATGTACTGAATTAAGAAAACTGATGGCCACTTGCATACATGGTAGAGTGAAAACAAGAGATAGTGGAATATGAGAAATGTGTTATAAGGAAAAAAAATTGCAAAAAGATAAATGAAATGAACAAAAAACAACTGAAACAGGCAATTACGTATATGTATGATGACCTGCAGGAAAAGGCAGACTCCAGGAGACAACTGTCATAATCAAAGTGATGAATGAAACTAATTAAAACATAAATATATTTTTATGGGAAATTGGGGAGGATTTATTCACCAATATAAAACTTTCCTAGAGAGGACAGCATGATTCTGATTGGCTAAGAGGTCCACCATGACATAAGGATAATGAGAAGATTTCCAGGGCTCAGTTTGCTGTAAAAGCTGGAGGAATGCTGGAGGAAATTCAGAGCTGGGCAGCTCTCCTGGAAGCACAGCCAGCTTCATTGCAGTGAATCTTCTTCACATTACCAATGCTTTGGATCTACTGCTTGACAATTATCTATGCATATGCTCTGTTGGTTTTGTGAATCAAGAGAAGTCTCACTCAGCAACCACTTTGGTCTCAACTGGCTTGTTATCTGAACAACACACACATGCACTGCATATAACATATACTGTATGTTAACCAAAATTCACCACATAATTCCCCCCTTTGCAGCTAAAAAGCCAAATTCTGCCCTATAAGTAACGTCTACATAATTCAGGTGTACTGTTAAGGTTATAGGTAAGGAATAGTATAGTTCCCTCTAGATTATACATGATGCACACCTGTAACTAAAGGCATTAAGCACTCAACAAAGAGAGTATGGGCCTAACGTGGTGTCTGATGCTGGGATCACCATAGTCAAGGACATTAATCCTCACCCCAGCTGAGAAAACACAGCCAGGACAGGGGTAGGATACCTTCACCCACAGACAATGGCTTGAGAAGCTCTAATTTTCTTTCCCTAAATTAAGGGCCAAGGGAGATGCCCAAGACGTAATGCATCCTCCCTCTTAAGTGGCACCTTATCCACCCCTGCATCAAACAACGCTACCATTAATAGATGCCCAAAGTGCAACAGAGACCAAGACATATACACAGATGAGACAAGAAGGCACAGTTCTTTCCTTCCTCAGAGACATTCCCCATTACCTACTGGCATTACATAAACAGTATGAAAAAATATAGACATATAATAGCATTACTAATTAGCCAGATTAACAATAATTTCTCCTGTAATTACACATTAATGAATCACCAACTTGTCCTGAGGGAGTGTCTTTGCATATTATCCGTGCGTTGTGTCCAGACTCTGAGCTCGAGCCTTTCAGTGGACTGTTGTCCTGGCACATTGAGCAGTGAAGAGAAGCGATGTAGATCCTTAGGAGAGTCAGCCACCCTCCGACAACTTAACCCACCCAGTCTGCCATCAGGGGCAAATTGGGCAGTAGGGTGCCCCAAGTTACCCTACGGGCCCTGCCCCTCCCTTCCTCCTGGCCCCTTTTCCTTCAGGTGCTCGCCTAAATGGCCATCTAGGCATGTGCCCACTCCACCTCTAGAGACAGCTGGCATTCGACAAGCAGTCTACCTGAACTAATTCAAGTGGCTTTTGCAGGTGAGGGCTATTCTTCTAATACTTATGTTACCTAATCATTACCAGCATCTAATAAGCGATAGAACACATAAAAGGCAAAAAAGCTGACAGTTTGAGTAATTCTCCTTTTGACCTAAGGAGGTTCTGGCTATCTTTTGGTTGAAGACAAGTGTATGTTACTCCGGTATCTACCAAACACTGTACTCTTTTGCCCTCAATTAGAACCTGCAACAATGGTTCACTATCAGCTCCTCTGGAAATGGTGAGGAACTGACCCTCCCTTGGATTTTCTGGGCCTCTACAAAAGTGTGCTCCCCCACACAGGCAAGACTGGCCTTCCACTTCCTGTTGGTGCCACCAAGTTCAAGTTCAAGTAGGTTTTTATTGTCATTTCAGCCATATACACAGTACATAGTGAGACAAGACAAAGTTTCACTGGGAACAATTGGTGATACACGTAACTGATAAAACACAGTATGGACAAGACAGATACGTAATAGTGCCTACATACACTATTGCGGGACTACACAGATTCACTCACCCTCTCACACACGCACTCCCACACACAACTACACACGCATCCGTGCACACTCTTGTACACATATGTACATACATTACAACACAGTTGTAAACAATTGGCAGGTCAAATTACAGGTGACCTAAAACAAACACGCTAGACAGGGCATGGCTTTTAGCAGAGCACTGTGGCTAGTGGTGTGATTTGTAAACAGAAGACTGTTCTACATAAATATAAATAATAGCAGCAAGGCTAGGGGTTATGATTTGTAAACAAAAGACTATTCTACATAAATATAAGTGACAGCAGCAAGAAAGTGCGGGGGGCATAAAGGTGCAGTGTGCTGTAACGTGCTGGTTTGCATCCTGAGTTACTAAGAAATTCCAGTCCAATTGCACTACAGGTTGTTCAGCAGTCTGACTGCCTGCGGGAAGAAGCTCTTCTGGAGGTGCGGGCAGTGATACTGCGGAACCTTCTGCCAGATGGTAGTAAGGTGAATAGTCCATGGGAGGGATGGGTAGTGTCTTTGGTAATATTCTTGGCTTTCCGCAGACAGCGGGTGCTGTAGATGTCTGAGAGGGGGGAGCAGAGAGACTCCAGTGATCTTTTCAGCTGTCCTCACAGAGCCACCTCCTCTCTGTATGGGGCCTCGTTGCCTCCGCTGATCAGACCCACCATGGTAGTATCATCAGCAAACTTGATGATGTGGTTTGAGCTGTGCGTTGCCACACAGTCATGGGTGAGGAGTGTGAACAGCAGCGGACTGAGCACGCAGCCTTGAGGTGCTCCTGTGTTCAGTATGGTTGTGCTGGAAGTCTTGTTCCCGATCCTGACTGCTTGTGGTCTGCCGACCAGGAAGTCCAGAATCCAGTTGCAGAGAGTTGTGTTCAGGTCAAGTTCACCTAATTTTGTTATCAGCTGCTGAGGAATGATGCTGTTGAATGCTGAGCTGAAGGCAATGAACAGCATCCTGACATATGAATCCTTTTGGTCCAGATGAGAGAGAGCCAGGTGGATGGCAGTGTTGATGGCATCGTCTGTGGAGCGATTTGTGTAAGAATTTCCAGGCACATCCTTCACATTAACTTAGTATTCTGTGGTTTACCTACATTTAGTTTAACTATTGTTAATGTGTTCACTTTTTTACAACAGAGAAGTCAAGAAAATATACAGTGTTTATCAATATGTGAAAAGTAATACGTTTCCGGTATGTGAAAAGTTAACAAAAATAGATTTATTGAGGTGTTGGTGTTGTAGGCCTACTGTTCCTGAGATTAGGTGCAGATTTGTTTTAAATAATAACATTTTGCACATTTGTGTATGTTGGTTTTGTATATTATTTGTTTCATATGTTTCACATGTTTAGCACTATTCAACAAAATTAAAATATTTTAAAATGATTATCAGCTATTCTGGCTCATATTTAGGCTACACCCTGTGTTATATGTGTGTGTCAACAGACAGTATGTAGCCTACGGAAAATAAATATTGGTAATAAAATTCATTGTTAACAATTTGTGGTGTTGGGGGTACTTGGTAAGATTTGTAATGTCTCAGGGGGTACGTGCCAGTTAAAAGTTTGGGAACCACTGTGGTAGAGCGTTCATAACAGCCTGTCTAAATTGCACTCGTACTGCATCGTTCTCATCTGGATCCTGTTCCATTCTTGCTCTGCGCAGTTTAGCTGCCCTTTCCACAAACGCCACAGGATTCTCATCATCCTTCAGTTTATCTATGCTTATTATACTTGGGCTACATTGGTTGGGGTAAGTTTGTCTCAGCACTCTCCATATTTTATATATTTTTGCATTGAAGGGTGACGAATTCACACTAGAGTCATCCATTATGTTTCCCTGCTCAGGGCAGACTCTGCCTCTGACTTGCCCAAAATCTTGCTGAGCACATATTTTATGTCTTCCAGGGCCAGGGTCTTTCCCACTGTATCCCTCTCGAACCTTGTTATTCAGAGTCCTGGTCCTTCCTGTAGAATTGGAAGCCTCTGTATCAAGCCCTCAACATCAGTGTGTGCCCAGGGTTGATAATAGGCAGTGCTGCCTTTCACAATTAGTGGGGCCATGATGGGGGCGTCCTCATCAGAGTCAGGCTCTTCCATCTTATGTTGTCTTTCCCTGTGTCTCTTTTCTGCCTCCTTTTACTCTTTCTTCAGCCCTTTCTTGGTTTCATTCAGGCCTTTCCACATTCCTCAGTGCTTTGTCCACTTATTTTCTCACCTTATTGATGCTCCACAAGTCCGTAGTGACTAATGCTGGTGGAATTATTACTGACAACTGCTTTACTTATCCATTGTCCAACAGACGAACTGCATTTCCTCCTTTAATCTGCACACTCCATTCTTCTTGTCTGGTGCATTTTTAGTCCTGGTAGTGACTTGAGTATCTTGTCACACCCTTGACATTGAAACCTCATAACCCCTTCCTTTTCTTCTGTGTCTCTGAGTGCTTCAATCGCCTCCTCATCTTCTTTCTCTTCCTCCTGTTCAGAGTGTTAATCAACTTCTCTGGTTATAAGTGTCCTCTTCTTCTTCACCCTTTTCATCATAGTCTTCTTTTCTCATGGACTGATTTAGCAGTAGGCTCTGTTGCATCTAATGAGTCCCTGAGTCATCCGTCTGCTTCAGCTGTCTTTTCTTTTCTTTTATCAATTAGCTTTATGTCCTCACTTATTTAAATGGCAAATGGAACGCCTTTATATAGCCTACGAGTACTCAAAGTGCTTTATGGTTTATGCCTCACCTTCACCCATTCACACAAATGCATTCACACTGCCATGCAAGGTGCCAACCTGCCACCAGGAGCAATTTGGGGTTCAGTATCTTGCCCAAGGACGCTTCGATGGGGTCAGGTCTGCTCGAACCTGCAGCCCTTTGGTTTCCGAACAGCACCTACCACCTGCGCCACCACCGCCCCCTGTTTCTTCAAGGTTTTTCTTCATTTCTGCCATGGCTTTCTCCAGCCTTTTCTGCCTCAGTTATCCTACCTTGGCTTCTGCCTGCATCTCCCTTTGTAGGGCTGCCATTTATTCCTGTCCCCTTGATAACTGGACCACCTCTTACTGGGTTTGCCTTCTGTTTTCATAGACTTGTTGATTTTCGTGTCCCTCTGTTTACTTCCTCAAATATCTGGCCCAGTATTTCTTTCAGCTGCTCATTTTCTTGAGCTAACGTCTGAGTTTCCTTCATCTGTGCTTCAACCATTATTGACTCATCTCCTGCCCTGCGTTGGCCAGAACCTGCTTTTATCCATTTTGGCTATTCTTTTCTCTAACCTCTCTATTGTTGCTTTTATTCCTCCTCCCAGGTTTAGTATACATGGTTGGGTGGGCCGTGTGTTGGCTAGTCCTCTCAATGTGGCAAACTCTCGCACTTCCTGTTCTCGTTGGATCCGCTCCTCTTCTTCTCTTTCTCGCTCTTCTTCATCCAGAACTGCCATTTCTGCCAGGTCCCCCTGTATCCCATATTGTAGCTGTCTTGCCTCTTCTGTCATTTCCAGCCTCCTCTTTGGTTCTTTCCATATTTCCTTTTGCACTGCAACTTTTCTTGGCTGCCCACAGGTTTCCTTCTTCCTCTCATCTCCTTGGTTTTTCAGGTGTCGTGCTGTCATCAGACCTCTTTCGATTAGCCTCTGGATGTGCTCCACGAGTTCCAGGTGCCCTCTGGTTTCTTCTGCAGTTGACATCAAACCCTCTTTCTCTCTAGCCCTTTGGCTGAGTTCCTCAACTGCAGATCCATATACAGTCACTATGTCTGGGCTCAAGGCTTTTTGAGGATTTATAGCCTTCCAACAGTTTCGTCCTGTGCCCATCTCTAATCTTCCTGTTGCCATGTGATAATCTTTTATAGGCGCTTTTATGTCTTTTATGTCAGTGTCTTTTAGTATTTCACTTGATGCTAAGTCTTTCTTCTGTCTCTTCCTGTTGATCATCCTGATTGTTGATGTTGATGATCCTGTTTTTTGCCTCAATCTTCTCAGGCTGTCCTGGCTCTTGGTGTCTTCTCCCATTCTTCCTCGTTGTTACCTCTGCCAACTCCTTTCCAGTTTGCCTCGATTTTGGCTTTGCTAATCAATCCTAACAGTCTTTTTCTGGTCCAATTTTCATCTGGAGCCCTGTGGAGAAGTTTCTTGGAAAACCCCAAAGTAGCAGAGAAGTTTGTCTTGTTCAACCAAGTCTTTATTGCGTTCACCGAGAGAATGGTTATAACAGTGGTAATCCTCAACCATTCTAACCTTACACCTTTTCTATCTATCTTAAATATTCCTGCCAGTGGATGATGTAGCTGGCACAGAGTCAATCCTATGCAAGGCCTCAGTTTCTGTCCTTTTACAATGATTCTCTAAACATGGTTTCAACACAGTTTTCCAGAGAGGAATCTACTGGTATGCACATAACTCTCTTGCTGGTGTTTACACTTTCTTTTTATAGCACAACACTCTGCTGCATGCTCTATCCTATTTCTGTATACACACATACATATATTACTTGTTTCTACAGAATTCCCGACAGCCCCTGACCAGTGGCTCCTGTTCTTCTCCTGAGTCACTTTCCTGAGCCTCTTCCTCTTCACTGCTTTCTGATTCTCTCACACATCTTTCCTTGAGGTTCACGAGGCTTGGATGTTTCTCCTGTCTTGTCATATCCCCCTTTTGCTCTTGTCTCAGTTAAGGTTACACACACCCCTCTTCTTTTTGTATTGGTTGAGGTTGCTGCCTCCAGGGGTTGTGCATGGTAGCTCATTCCATGTAGCAAGTCTCCTTTTGTTTAACTTTCACCAGTTGTTCTCCTGCTTCCACTTGTCCCTTGTGGTGCATGCCCTCTATTTTCATGGTTACCTTTACCAATTGATCCTGTGACCCATGTATCTGATGCGCCCCCAGATGTAACTGCTGCCCAACATTTATCATAGAACACATCAGTTCTGTCTTGGGTAAAACAGGATATAAACCTTCTGTCTTGGCATGTGGTGAGTGTCTCTCCTCTTTTTCTTCTTGGCAATGCATTTCTCTAAGCTCAGTTGGGAGGTCTGGTGCTGTTGCTTCCTTTTCACTGGCCTTCTCACTGTCTTCCCTTTCTTTTATCCTTGCTATTTTCCCAAATTCCCTGAATACTTCCAGCTCCATTTCCCATTTTCTACCTTTTCTCACTTCTCTCAATTTCATTTGTGATTGTGTATCTTTTCCTCCATTTGTACCAACATTGGAACTGCAAATGTGCCTTCTTTTCCTCCATTTGTACCAACATTGGAACTGCAAATGTGCCAAGGGCGGGCATCCTGCCCATTTTTGCGAAGTTACTCATTCCTTGATTGCTCATTGATCATTTCCTACTTGGTCCACAGTAAACTGATCTCTAGACCTTCTCTCATCTTTGCTGGCCACCAACTTAATTCTGGCAGTCGTCTTTCTCTTGTTGACCTTGTTGATCCTCCTGCGCTTCTCTGCTATTTCTCTTTCTATCCTGTATAACTCTTGGGCCTTTTCTCTTATCTCTCTCTCCACAGCCTGCTTCTGCTCAGCTGCTTCTTTTGGGACTTCTTCTGGCCCTCACAGTGACTCCTTCCTCCCAAGCTTCTATCTCTTCTTTGTTTCACTCAATTGCCTCTCACCCCCTTTAAGGATTGTCTTTCCCCAAGCTACCAGCTCCTTTACTTTCTGCCAATCACTACCTGAAAACTTTAGTGACCTGGAAAATTTAATGCACATACATCTTCCCATTCATCATTTCCCCCACTACTCCCTTTTCCAGAATTACTTCCAACATTCTCACACTCCCCTATAGGCCTTGAAGGACTTTCTGCCTCACTCTCATAAACACTCAAAGACCCAAAAGTATTATTTTCATCCCTTTCGAGTACCATACAAATAATGGTACCCTCTTATTCCCATCCTGTCTCCTGACCAGGCAGCTCATTCTGGCTATCCTCTGAGTGAATGGACACTATGTCTGGGCTAGCTGGTGGGGAGTTGGGCTCTGAATGGATGGACACTGTGTCTGAGCTAACTGGTGAGGGCTTGGGCTCTGAGTGGATGGATGCTATGTCTGGGCTAGCTGGGCTCTGAGTAAAGGGGCACTATGCTAGAGCTAGTAAGTAGGTAGTCAGGCTCTGCATAGATGGGAACTGTGTCAAAACTAGCCAGTGAATAGTCAGGCTCTGAGTAAATAGGCACTGTGCCAGTGTATAGTTGGGGCTGGTGGGTTGTAATGGAAACAGGCTTTGTTGTGGTTTCCTCCTATCTCTATTCTTGCACCTCCAAATTCTCACAACCAATAGAGCATGTCCTGAATTACTGCAGTCGCTGAGTGCTTGAATGGGCTGTTCCATACACGTCAAAAACGCCTGGTTCCAATACTTCTAGGATAAGAATTGGTCTTCCAGTCATCTAATGTTTAAATAAGAAAGTACATACAAAACACCTCCTTTAATAACTCTTACTAACCTTTTTGTCAGCTATTCTCAGCACTAAACTAAATGCATATTGATACAACATAAACACACATTCCATTGCAGGCTGCACATTAACTAAAGGGCCTCCCCATTTCAATATAATAACCATAAGTTGTACAGGATTCCTGGATTTCTACCAAAGGGCACTCCCCCTAACCGTGGACTCCCTTGGACTTTGCTAACAGGGACTCCCCCTAACCAAGGATTCCCTGGACATGAACTACACAACACTTTCAAAAGAAAAAAAGTCTTCTGTCTCTTTTGGTTCTTTCTAGTCCAGGAAAGGGTCTGTTCCAGAGCTACCCACATTACTGTTACAAGATGACCCCTTTAATATAAGCAAAGTGTTTACCTTGATTTTGGGCCAGGAACCACCTCGCAGCGCAAGCTTCACTTCAGAACGTTTTCCTGTTGTCTTTGTCAAATCCTGTTCATGTGACGCCAAATTCTGACGTGGAAAATCTTCCACCAGCTCACCTCGGTATGTGCTCTCAGTTCAGAAAACAAGCACAGTTGAGACCGAAGTGACTGCTGACTGAGACTTTCCTTTATTCACAAAACCAACAGGGCATATGCATAGATAATTGTCAAGCAGTAGATCCAATGCATTGACAATGTGAAGAAGATTCACTGCAGTGAAGCTGTTTTTTCTTCCTCCAGCGTTCCTCCAGCTTTTATAGCAAACTGAGCCCTGGAAATCTTCCTATTATCCTTATGTCATGGTGGACCTCTTAGCCAATCAGAATCAAAATGATAATGAACTCTAAACACTTCAGTTTAACAAAATGAATATCAATCCTGACTTTGTGCAGATTTGTAAAAATGAAGAATAAGTATCAGTGCGAAACTGTCACAAACCTTTAAAATAAAGAAAACACAATGCTCCCCCTTTACATGTCTGGCAATATTTTCTTATTGCAGCATCCAACCAAAATAAATTAAAAACATAATGACAACAAAATATGGATGCAAGCATTCAGTCCTCTGTGGACCAGATGTTCAAGCTCTCTCTTACATATGTAAGGAAAATAGCTTTTTTACTTATTTCAGACAACCTCAGCCAAAGTCTGAGAAAAATACTGGTGGCAATGTCAAGCCATGCTGAAATGTCAATGTCATAGTCAAGCTGAAACTGTTCAGATAAACTAGATTGTTGTAAAACTGTATAAATTAAGACCAGGAGTTGCAATGCAATTCAATGCAAGCTATTTTTTTGTAAAAAATATCAATATTTGTTCAAAACTTTCATGGTTGTATTAAATGAGTACCACATATCATAAAAAAAAAACTCAAACTGCTAAAGCGACTCAGTAAAACACTGAGTGCAAAAACATGGATGCAAGCATTCACTGCAGGTAAAACACTTCTGCTAAGCTATACCACAGTAAAAGTGCATAAATTGAGGATCAGCAGTTGCATCATCCCTGCAGACTTTGTATAGATTTGTAAAAAAGAACAATGGATGAACTATTATGAACCTTTAAATTAGGCCCACTAAAGTTATGCAACACTATTGTAAAAGTGCACCTTGGGACTTTCCTATTGGGTTTACTGCACACCAAGCTAACTAGGAATACTATGTCTTTCCAGTGAGTTTTCCTTGGTGGTCCACATTCAGTTAGCGAAATTTTACACTTCATACCAACTTTAAACGCTCCAGCAGACAGTTTGGAAGTTAACTTATATTTATAATACTTATAAAAAGTGATATTTAAGAGTCGTATGGGTAGATTGACAAGGAGCTCCAGTGTTCTCAAACTGCTAACCATGCTAATGAACACATTTGTAGACAGGCAGCCAGAAATAACCTTATATTCCATTAATTTTCACATTTCATGCTACTGTCATTCCCTTCATTGTCCATACATGTTGAGTGCACTTTTCAAGTATCAGGAATAATGACTTATAATGCTGGTGTGATGAATGGTTTCCAAAGGGATATTAGACATACAAACAGCTGAAAGTGGGACCTAACAGCCAAAATCAGTCGCAAGTCATTCACTGGCCAACTAGCAGAATGCTAGTGTGGCACAGGCAAAACCGGCTCACATTGTGAAAAACTCAAAGGGCATGAGTGTGTGTTTATTTCACTTCTGACACATAATCCATGTTGAACTTGTGAAAAATAAAATTAAATCTGAGGGTTTATGACATTAAATATGTGAAAACAATACATTTAGCCATATAGCTCCAGAGAACCTTATGTATTTTGGAATACATGTATTTAGGAATACATGCGTAAGACCCATGGAGGCTGTTCTCGGCTGGTTCCACCCAGATTTCATTGGCTACCTTTCATTTTAGCTTCACTTGTGAAGCACCCTGTAGAAGTTGTTGTACACTGGACAAAACACAACAATGCGTATCGGCTCCATCATCTCCTGTGTCATGTTACTGCCTTTTAAGAAACTTTCATGTGGAGTGATGCTAAGAGTGACAACACAAATTAAGCGACGGCTAGTGACTCTCTGTCAGACAGGAGGAGCTGCACACATAGTAAGTGAGTGTCTGCTTATTTAGTTGTGCCTATTTTGCTAACTTGAAGCTGCTTTTGGATTACTTGTCTTGTGGGAAACCACCTGATTTGTAATACACCTACAAGCCATCAGAAAGTGTGAACTACTAGCACTGCTGGGTCATCAGAGATCAATTGGTCATTGGCCACTCCTATCAGGCCTATTGTTTCTGTCTGACTCTTGGTGGGGGGTCTCAGCCGGGTACAGTCAATCATCATTCCTAATAGCAGGCGTGACACTGAAGCGTCAGCGGAAGCTTCAGCCCTTGTGTTTAGCCCTCCTTGTGTGAAGACTGACTGGGGTAAAGACGAGCGTGTCTACCTGCGCATGTGAAGACTGACTGGGGTAAAGATGAGCGTGTCTACCTGCGCGTGTGAAGACTGACTGGGGTAAAGACGAGTGTGTCTACCTGCACGTGTCTACCGAGCAAGGACACCGACCTAATTAACCAACTAACATGTCCTATTCTCGGTAACTTAATCTTCTGTGCAACCTTCATCTTGCTACAATGTGTCTCTACTCCATTCCAGTTGTCTCCAGATGTCGCAGGTTCCGCTTCTACAAACGAAAACGGAACCTTGCAAACCTCCGCTCTAGACATCACATCTCATCATCCACGAACAACTCCTTCACCGTAGGTTTGTGGAACTGTCAGTCTGCAGTGAACAAAGCAGACTTCATTTCGGCTTATGCAAACCATCTTTCTCTGGACATTCTGGCTCTCACCGAGACCTGAATCAAACCAGAGAACAGTGCCACTCCTGCTGCTCTCTCCACCAACTATGCATTTTCCCACACCTCACGTCTAGGAGAGGGGGTGGTACGGGGCTGTTAATATCGGACAAATGGAAATATACTCAACTGGTACCATCTGTCGCATACAGCTCCTTTGAATACCATGCCATCTTGGTAACAGCACCGGTCAAAATATATCTGTGTGTTATCTATCGTCCTCCAGGTCAAATGGGGGATTTCCTTGAGGAACTCGACAATCTGCTTTCTTCTGTCCCTGAGCATGACTATCCCATGCTTGTTCTCGGTGACATGAACATCCACTTAGACAATCCAGGCTCTGCAGACTTTCTATCTCTGATGGACTCCTTTGAGCTACAGGGGCTTTGCAGTCCTCCAACTCACAAAGCCGGTAAGGAACTTGATCTCATTTTCACCAGGAAGTGCGTCGCTACTTCGCAGACAGTTACTCCTCTACATCTATCTGACCATTACTTTATTCAGTTCAAAGTTTCTCTCTGTCAGCAACCATCTGCTCCTAGTCCCACTACCTCTTTCAGTTCTTTTCCTCCTTGGTGGCGTCTGCTCCTCCACGTCTAGAAGTTTCTCTTCTCTTGAGGCTGATGATGCCACAGAGTCACTCTGTTCTACGCTGAGCTCCTGCTTGGATCGTGTGTGCCCTCTGTCTACCAGACCCGCACGATCCACTCAGTCTCATGCATGGCTTAATGTCTCACTTCGTTCAATGCGCACTAACCTCAGAGCTGCTGAGAAGAAAATGGCATAAAACTAAGAATTCGGCCGATCTAACACAATTCCAAGAACTGCTATCTTCATTCTCATCTAGTGTCACTGCTGCAAAAAAGGCTGTCTATCATGACAAGATTCACAATGCCACAGACGCCAAGAAACTCTTCTCCGCCTTCAAATCTTTACTAAACCCACCTCCTCCAACTAACCTCACAGCTGACACTTTTGCTGCATTCTTTACTAACAAAGTTTCAGCAATTAGTAGTCAGTTCTCTAACCAATCTACAGAGGTTCCTCCTCCAAGCCTCTCTAAACCAACTGCTTCCTTTTCTTCTTTCACTCCTCTCTCTGAGGCAGAGGTGTCTAAGCTTCTCACAGACAGCTGTGACCCTATCCCAACAACCCTTCTTCAGGCCATAACCCCCACCATTGTGACAGCAACCACACATGTGGTCAATCCTTCACTAACTAGGGGTACATTTCCCACCACCTTCAAACAAGCCCAGGTAACACCGCTGCTCAAAAAACCATCCCTTACTCCTACTCAAGTGGAGAACTACCGACCTGTCTCTCTTCTTCCCTTCCTTTCCAAAGCCATTGAACGAGCTGTCTTTAAACAGGTCACAGGATTTCTCACTCAGAACAACCTCCTCGACTCCAACGAATCCGGTTTCAGAAGTGGCCACTCCACTGAAACGGCACTTCTGTCTGTGACGGAAGCATTAAAAGAGAGCGGCAGGTCAATCCTCAGTGCTCATCCTGCTGGACCTATCAGCAGCATTCGACACGGTCAACCACTGCATCCTACTGGACAAGCTGACCAACATGGGTACTGATGGCTCAATGCACTCCTGGTTCAAATCCTATCTTACTGGACGGTCGTTCAATGTATCATGGCTAGGACAGACATCGGCACTTCACCAACTCACCACAGGAGTACCCCAAAGATCTGTGCTGGGGCCCCTTCTCTTTGCCCTGTACATCACCTCGCTGGGCTCAATCATCCACTCCCATGGCTACTCTTTTCACTGCTATGCTGATGATACCCAGCTCTATCTGTCCTTTACGCCTGACGACTCCACGGTGTCAACACGGATCTCGGACTGTCTTTCTGATATATCTGCATGGATGAAAGGACATCACCTCCAACTAAATCTCTCCAAAAGTGAACTGCTGGTCCTCCCAGCCAAACAAGCCATACACCATGACATCAGCATCAAGATCGACTCCATGCCTGTTTCTCCCACCAAAGTGGCAAGAAACCTAAGTGTCATGGTTGATGACCAGCTGACCTTTGCAGATCACGTTGCCTCTGTGGCTTGGTTGTGCCGTTTCTCCCTATTCAACATAAGGAAAATCAGGCCGTACCTAACCCAACATGCAACTCAGCTCCTGGTACAGACCCTGGTTATCTCTCGTCTTGACTACTGCAATGCCCTCCTATCAGGTCTTCCAGTGCGGTGAGACCGCTACATATGATCCAGAATGCAGCTGCACGTCTGGTCTTTAACCAGCCAAAAAGGGCACATGTCACACCTCTGTTCATTGAACTCCACTGGCTATCCTTGGCTGCTCGCATCAAATTCAACCTAACTGAAAATTGAAAATTCGGGCCTCAACACCTACAACTGAGATCGACGTGATCCCTCTGTCCACTTCTTTTACTGTCTATGGGATGAACAGAGTGGAGGAGCTCTCTGTAAATAGGCTCTGGCCTTCCCTTGCTTTGGGAATGCAAGCAAGCTTGTGCCGGGAACTTCAACGTTATGAATTGCTGTGTTTGCGCAGGCATTTACGGCAGGATGTTGGTTATAGGTTGTGATATACAGAACTTAGTGATAACCACACCTTATTAGTATTTGGCTTAATGCCATTTATTGCCAACTGCACACAACTTTTCATCTCATAGCTCAACTTCTCATAGCTATTTTTCTACTGTAGCTTAATCAATGCATCAGAGAGGTAGCGCCATCTAGGGGAAATTACTCAGTACTGATTTAACATTCAGTTTACCACATAGGTTTTCATCGGTTTTGACCTTAAATGAGACGTACATTTAACTTTTTACAATTGAAATTCCATTCTAACTTCATTGTTGGTGACTTGAGTGTGAGTTTTTAAGAATAATTAAAAATATATATAATTTTTTAAATGAAATTTACCATGCCAACCCTGACTGCACATCACTGTCTCTACCAAACTTTGCTAAAACAAAACTATTTAGCAACGCCATTACCGGTATAATAGCACCATATACCATTTACCTTAATATGGTGGCCGAAAAGGATGACGCACCTGTAGTGATTTAGGAGAAAAGCCCCCGGCTGTGGACTTGCAGCCTCAATATGGGTCTCAACATTGAGCACAGCCATCATCGGAAATCTCATTGTAGACTGATAACATCTAGGACAAGTAATGTGATTACCGTAAATTTTAATGTAGTGAGACAACCTGGCTTGTGAAATTGTGTGTGGTGTAAGAGGATAACCACTGAAAAAATTTTATGCCTTTTACTTCAGGCGACTATTTATCCTGGGGAAGGCAGGCTACATTACAATTACAAAATTCTAATACTACTTCTAGACTAATCTTATATTTTATAGAAGCAATACACACATCTCTGCTACAGATGTGTACTTGTACTGTTGACTAGGGCTGGACTGGGACCAACAAATGGCCCTGGCATTTTGGGCCATGGCAGCCCACCATGATTATTTATCATATGACAAAGACCTACCAGAGGATTTATGCGCACATGTGTTGTGCAGTATAGACATGGCAGTATGGACATGGAAGGTAACACTGTAGGTTGGACACCAAATCTACTCAAAGCACTATTAAAACAAAGTATATAAAGGCAATTCTCTCTCTCTCTCCCTCACTCACACACTATCTCTCTTTCTCTTTCACACACATACACACACACACACAAATTAGGGTGACTACCTGCAAACCAGCAAGGATGAGGTTGTGCACTAAACCCTACAGGCTAGGCCTACTATTAAATGTTTAAAGTCTGACTGAATAAAATGAGCTCAGTAATAATTTCCAATGTTGAGCATTTGCACACTTTCAGCCTGAATTTGACACTGACACTATTTAGTGAAGATGTACACACATCCCACAACCTTTTCATCGTTAATTCCACGGGTTATCATCATTTCTGTTTCATTCAGTGTCTTTCTGACTGCGTGGGTGTGCAGCCTGCGTGTGTATCCGCCTGTTTGCGCAAAGAAATTTGATAGGTTTGTTTGTTGAACTGCATCACGATTGACAACAGTTCCGCCCAATCATGACTGACTTCAGATCTCAGAAAGTTGACCGCTCAGTTCTGAAGCCGACCACTCATTCACTTGTTGTGGATAACTTATTTATGTTTTCGACAAGTGAAATCGCGCAATGTAAAATTCAGGTGGCTTATTTGCTACTGATGCTGGTTGCAGACAAACACTCTAATCCATGCCAATCGAGAGTGACACACACACACACACACAGCCCTCCGCCCTCCCGACATGAATCGATTCGTCCCTCTTCATTCTGCTAACATTTCGTCTACCTCAAACTGTCCCTGCCGGGTCACGTCTCTCGCCGCGTCTGAATCAACCGGAACAGCTACTTCTTCCTTTGTGTTACTACTCTGTTGCTCATTAAAATGTTCCACTCCGACAGCCTGTGCACTCAATGGGACTGCTTCTGCATGTCGACTGCGCTGCTACAGTCGAACTTGTGATGTTTTACAAATGGTTATTGTCAATTTTGTAACATGAACTTGCAGGTTGGGATTTATTTATACTGTATTTATATTGTGTAACATTATCAACAGTTATGTCTGAGTGACTAATTACCCTCTTGCGGTAGCCACGCAACAAATTGCACAGAATATGTATCACGGCCCCTACGTTCATCAGTCTGGATAAAAAGTGAATAGGCTACTAGACTGGATGGAAGGGGGGTTCTGAAGCGTTGACACAGCGCCCCTCCTCCTGTCAAAATTGACGTTTTTAGGTTAATTCCCCAACGTTTCGGTTTGCGTTATCATGCCACTGAGTCGACATAGAGCGGATAACATAATTTGCCTAGGTTACCATGTTAGACACAACGTTGACTGTCATAGCTACCTTTTCCTATAAAACAAGTTAGCATTCAGTGTTAAATTCAGAAGGCATATACAATCTTAAAGTAATCAAATTTACAATATTTTTTTTTGGGTGATGCGCAGAGGTGTAGGCTGCGCAGAGGTGCAGCCACTTCATCCGAAATTCATGAATATCTCTGTGTGTCTAGATAGTGTCTCGACTAATTTCTCCCAATTTCTTGCTATTTTATGATTTATTTTACTATTTTGCTTGATATTTCTTGCTATTTTACGATTTATGATATGTAAACCATTTGCAACATTTTGTCATAAGATGGGGCTCTTCGCCCACGATTAACCACCTGACTTCGTCCTTGGCAGGTCAGGTGTTTATCTTTTGACACAATGGTCGTCTGTGCTTTTCTCGGTTGCAGCAAGTTGGCAGGTCTGCATGACATCTACATGGATGAAAGCCCAGCACCTCCAGCTAAACCTCTCAAAAACTGGATCGCTGAATTTCCATGCCAAACCAACCATAGATCATAACATCTGCATCAAAACTGCCTCCTTATCTCTTGCCAGGCGCGTTGTTAGACCTGGGCATTTGAGGCTACAACCCCGGAAAAAGGCACTTTTTTATACTTTTATACTTTATATTTATAATAATCTTGCAAATTAATCATGACATGTCCTTCCTTTTTTGTCTTTCAAAATATTCAAATATGTTGCTTGTATGTTTTGCAGTTTTATAATAGCATTAGTATAGCATTTGTGTTTCCCAATTCCCACATCCCAATTTAATTGTGGTTGTATACATCACTTGACTGCATACTACCTTCTATAGGATGGTGTGTACAGGACGTATACATACACAAATGGCCCCGCTCATTCACAGATATGGACACACATACACACACACACACACACACACACACACACACATACCTACAAGTCTTAAAGACTTACTTGTGGTACTGCACTGGGTGCACCATTCGCACCATGCTTTGTCCTCTCTTGTTCAGCCACAGTTATTGTCAGTTTTAAAATGGCTTTACATGTTAGATCACGCATTTGTTTTTCCTCTTTTTTAAAAGTGATTATTATAGTAAGTTGGTGTCTGTACCTTTAAGTGACTTCATTTACAACCTTGGGAAGGCGGTGTCTTTTTCTTAGGGGGTGTTCTTGATAAAAAGGAAGTGTTTCTGTTTTAGACTGACATTTGCAAACAAGCTTAACTTTCAGCACCACTTTCAGAGGCTACCACAGCTAGTTAGAAATGCTTCATATGAAATATTTACTTTACAAAACAGCTACATTTCTTCTATTAGGTAATGTATGTGTAAAAATAAGCACTGTAATTCTTTAGCTTAAATATGTATTTGTTTATCTATTTATTTATTTCCTGCAAATGTCATGTTCTTCTCAAGTTTATTTCATGGGTGGTATGTTTAGAAATTTTGCCTCATACCAGAACATGTAATTTCTCCACAGTTGCTGTAATTGTGCCTGTCTTTCTTTTGTCCTTATTTTCCCTCCCTCCTCCTTTGTCTTTATTTAACCAGTTTAAGTCAGTGATTAAGTTCTAATATAAGGATGGTCTGAAGTATTTTCATTGCAAGATATTCAATGTTTGACTTTTGTGGTTTCTCAGGATTGTGTTCATGCCAAAATGTGTTACTGCTGGATGGCCCTCTGAATGGAGCAGTAGAAGGGAGTGTGGTGTTCAGACTCACCACTCCACCATCTGCACCACCTGCAGCATTCAGCTGGGCTTATGGCACAACTAATATCGTAGAGATTGTTGTTGGTACCACTGAGACAATAAATGATGCATACAGAGAAAGAATCTCTGTGGACAAAACCACAGCTTCACTGGAGCTCAGGAACCTGACTCTAAATGACAATGGGGAGTATACTCTGAACATCATCGGGCCTGGAGGAGGCCAGGGAACAACATCAATCAAAACATTTGGTACGTGCACTCGAAATACCTCCAGAATGTACAGTGTTAAAATCATGTAGGGTGTTTATCCATTAATCCATTTGGGGCAGCCATGGCCCACTGGTTAGGGCTTTGGGCTTGTAACTGAAGGGTTGCCGGTTTAATCCCCGACTAGTGTACTAGTGTACTATGGCCGAAGCGCTCTTGAGCAAGGCCCCTAACCCCTCACTGCTCCCCGGGTGCCAGTGTAGCAGATAGCCAATTGCTCCGGGTTAGTCTGTACTTTGCTTCACTGTGTGCTGTGTGTGTTTCAATAATTCACGTTTGGGTTACATGCAGAGACCAAATTTCCCTCAGAGGATCAAAAGAGTATAGATTATTATTTATTATTATTAAACCTGTGAGTCATGCTTCACATGATTTACCAATTTAGGTGTTTGTTACCTCCATGTATTGTTTTTATGTCAAACTAATCACATTTTGAACTTGACCTTTGTTAATGATCTTTGCAGTCTCGAGGCAACTCAAACAAAGCAAAAACTAAAACATTTTCAGGTCTCCTCCAATATCATCAGAATTCTGCTACTTTTAGTCCCTTCTTTGAGAAATACTGTGGTATCCTGTATTTTTATTTCACAACAGGAAATACCTGTACAGCATATACTTTGAGTGAGGGGGAAAAGGGTGCTTCTCTGTATATTGTGATACGTTCTGCAATGTGCCTAGTAAAGGTTGTTATACATTGCTCATTTTTAGCCAGCACAAAACATTACAAAAACACATTCATTTAATCTATGTTAAATTAGAGAATATTGTTTTGATTTTTGTATTATTTGATAGTACTTTGTCAGTTTATGCCACACTGGCAAAAACTGTGTCTATGAGTTAGGCATGTATAATGAATGTTTTTCTAATCAGGCATTAGGCTTGCTGGGTGGGAGGGGGGCAAAAAAATAAAAACAATAATTAAATAATCAAAACAATCATTAAATTGATGCAAACATGGGTGCCATCATTTGTTTCAAAGTAGTATTGCTGAACATATGATGTGTGGACAACACACTGCTGATGTGGGCTAATAGCCTATACAACGCACCAATACAGGCAGCTCCAGCAATTGTAGCTCAACAAATACACAGGTATTGGAAGCATTTGTAATGTGTTTGTGCACAGTTCCTAAGGGGATGCTGGGGATTCTCCACTCCTAGAATTTTTTTTAAAATTAGATGGCATTTCCTGCATTCTGGTGTATTTTCACAGGTTGTTAAATATCTTATTTCATCATCATCAGCTAAAACGCAAACCAAAAGACTGGCATCAGTTGGCTTAATGATTGATTCATGCCAGTTAAGTCTGAGGGCTCAGGGCTTAGAAAGGACACTGGAATTCAGCAATGACATCTAGGATACTCTGATTTTTAGAGGTTTGAATTCATCTCACTTACAGTTTGTAAAATTGGCATAAACTAATTTGCCCTTTTTGTGGGCTAGCTGAGAGCTAGCTAGAAGTAATTCGCTTTCATGTATGGACTCCACTTGTTAAAAGACATTTGGTTTTGTTATTTTCCCCATTGCTGTTCACTTAGCTACATTTTGCAGGAACGAAATAAAGTTACCTTTAAAATATCAGTAACTTGAATGAACTGATCTGTATGCATGGTGAAGGAGACGGCACTGTTTTAGTTTGTGGATCTTGCGTGCCTAGTTGCCGGAGGAGAGAGAAGACAAGGTGGAAAGCACAAGTAACTTGGGTAACCAAAATATTCACATTATATTCAGTTTATTGTGCAAAAAAAGAGCAGAACAAATGGGAATCAGAATGACAATTCTGATTCACATTTGTGATATGGTAGGCTTAAAGTTTTTTCCCAATGGTGATTTTTGATATTTTGGAATTTTTTGTTGGGAGGGTATGTTAATTCCAAGAGTGGTGGGGGGATGTCAAGGTTAGCCGTCTGGATATTAATTTTGTCTTGGATAGTTGATTTAATCTGCAGGCATTCCAAGAGGTGTTTACTCTTGATGCCGTGCTTCTGGACCAAATAAGCAAATTAAGCCAGTCTTTTGTCATGAATGATGTGGTGTAGTTGAATGATGCCCTTGCCTATCCATGTGTGGGAGTTAAGTGTTTTTTTGTTGACAGTGAAATTGGGATTGTTCCAGATAGGAGTGAGTTTTGATGGTCTTACAGGTAAATTAGTAATGTGATAAAATTTCCAGACTGAATTTCCAATCAGACTGAATGTAAATAGTTAGAGTAAATAGTGAATTTTGGATAATATTGTCATTTTGACAACTGATATCTTGCCCATGATGGATAGTGAAAGGTTCATCCAGTGCTGGAGGTTGTTCTCTATTGAGTTTATTACATTTAGAACAAATAAGTCTGACAGCTTGGGGGAAATCTTTATCCACAAGTTTGTGATATAATTAGTGCACAGAAGAATAGGTGATGAGTGAGCTGTTACATCTCAGCTGCTAGAATGTAATTTGAAGGATTGCAGATTTCTTCCAATTGATTATATTAGAGAATGTGTCCATGAGTTTAGCAGAGTTTAGCAGCATCTACTGATTCTGGGGAGTCTTGTAGGAGAAATAGAATATCATCGGCATAGTGGCTGATTTTATTATGCAAATTTTGAGTTTGAACTCCCTTGATAAGGGGGTTCTGTCGGATGGTGACAGTTAATGGTTCAATGAGGATGGTAAATAACGAAGGGGAGAGTGGGCATCCTTGTCTAATCCCCCGGTGCAAAGAAACTATGTGATGTTAGTCCATTGGTGATCTTGAGCTCTTGAAGGCGATGTGTAAAGAATTTTAATTCAATTAATGAACAATTCCCCAAAACCAAACCTCCATAATGTTTATTGCAGACATTTGCAGACATGTCCATGCATTTGTTGTCTGTGGCAGGGTCCTCCAAATTGAAAAAGATGCGTAACAAATTTCAGTTAGGCTATTAGCCACCAAAAAGGAACCAGTGCTGCTTAAAAATGTGGCTTCTACCACACCGGAAAAACCACACAGGACACCCTCCCCTCTCCTGCCAACTCCAACAACATTCTATGCACTTTACTCCCTATGTGAAGAGGAAGTGGGAGAGAACAGTTCCCTGAGGCATTCCTGTACTGTTGACCACCCATTCATCCATGCAAACCTTTGTCATTTTGTTCCCAATTTTCTCATTGACAGTGATTGTATCTGGTGCTGCCATTACAACCTCTGGTAACGCCTTTATGGCAGGTGAGACTTTTGTCAATTTAACCTGTGATGCAAAAGGCACCATTATCACTAGGGAGTGGACAATAAATGACAAACCTCTGCCTCTTACGGAGAGAATCACCCTCCATGAGGAGAATAGAACACTGTCCATCAGTGCAGTAGAGAAAGAAGACAGCGGATTGTATACATGCACAGTCAGCAATCCTGTCAGCTCTGATACTGCGAACAGCACACTTCTTGCCATGTGTGAGTATTTCTAAACAATATATTCACAATAATGATGATGAATGTTATGAATAATAGTAATGGATGTTAATAATACATTTGATGGATTGCATTTCCTTGTTTCTACAAGGGTATAAGGCTAATTACAGTATGACGTATTTCATTATAGATGGGCCACTTGATGTCAAAGTTAGTCCACTCCCGAGGATGAAGACAGGAAGTAATGTGGCTCTTTTCTGCCAAACTGACTCTGTTCCTGCTGCCCACATTACATGGATGTTCAAAGGATCTGAAATAGGAGACAAGCCGGTGCACATTATTCAAAAGTTTGACTCCAGTCATGCTGGGGATTACACCTGCACAGCATGGAATAGTATCACTGATCTAAAGGCCTCAGCAAGCCACAGTCTGGAAGTGGGTATGTCTGTTTATAATATGGAGGAAATACACTGCCGGCCTTTTGATTGCATCATACCTCTCTAAATACAGCATGTTTATTATTAATAATAGGTATGGTAATAAGTGAACATGTTAGCTTTTACCATTCTGTTAATGTGAAGGTTTATCTTGGGCCTTGCACACATGCAACAGGGTATTTGTGAAAATGAACATGTCTTCCTCCTCTGTATTAAAAAGGAGGGAGTGCTGTCAAAAGCATGTAAAACAAATAAGCAGCCAACCAGAGATCTGAAAACCTGAAAAAAATGTTGCAATGCAAAAACTCCTCATCCATATGTAGTAACTGAAATCTAAGTTTTCAGAAATCTCCAGAAATCTCTTCTTTGGTCTTATTTTTCAGTGAAAACAGTAAAAACAACTGTAGCCTTAAGTGATGTTGGGATGCTCAGAGTACCACCTTACATTCTAGAACCTCATGTATAATAACATAAGCAGGCAAAAGAGATGATTCTTGTCTTTTATTTTTTCCAGATCCAAGCAGTTCTCTGACTAATGCAGAAATCGCAGGGATTGGAGTTGGCGTATTTTTTGTCGGATGTCTGGTTACAGGCTTAATAGGATTTGGTCTAAAGAAGGCCAGTATATGGTAGCGCTTTATGCATTGTGTGATTACTTAATACAGGCACCTACATGTGACACAGCTGTTTACTTTCAAACACAATAATTCTAAATGCATTTTCAATAGATGTACATTTTTAAAAATATGATTCTTAACAGTCATTTGTGAAGATGAATTGATCAACCTTGTTTAGTAAATGGTTCAGTGCAATTAAAATCTTCTGGCTACAAAGCCCATGCAAATACCGATATTGACTTGCTTTTGCTGATGTAAAACGGGTAACAGCTAATTAAAGCTAATTCTATTTGAAACCAATCATGCATGCTCTTGAAACATCTTCGTCTCGGGGCATTGTAGCAAAGCTCCCAAAAAGCACAAAATCTTTTTAAAACAATAAGATGTTTATCCAGACAAATGTAAGAAAACAAAAATATTTATTTGCACGGTGATGTAATGTAAATGATATACATGCAGTTGAAAGACAAAATTTTAAAGTCTTCATTTTCAATGTTTAAACTTTGTCCTTGTCTTTGAATCAGTCGTCAGTAATATAAGAACTCTTTTTACTGACCTATGTATTTCTGTGTACTGTGTACAAAATGTTTTTCTAATCAAACTGTAAACTTTGTACCCTAATATTATGGCTGTATTTATTCGTAAATGTTCCACAGACTATATGACACTGTACTTTGACCCTTTGTTTACTTCATGTCATGGACCCAGTGTGGTTTGCGTGGGTTTCTGATGAGTAATGGAAGAGTTGTTGGATGATTGTATCTTTCATAAACAGCAAGTCATGTCAAGTCAAGTGGGTTTTATTTTCTTTTCAGCATATACACTGTGTATAGTGAGATGAAATGTTTCACCATGGATTCAAGTGGTGCCACATTAAAAATATATAGAAAGACATTTGAGACAGGCTACATTTAGTGTGATTAGACTACATTAAGTGCACATACATTATAAATATACAATGAAAAGCAATTTCTATACCATCAGATTGTACGTTTATTAGAGGTGCTGTATTTCACCATGTAGCTTAGAGAGCTTAATTTGTCCTCCCTCCAGGTTTGAACATATTTACAGTGCTTCCTTTTAGACTCAGGTTTAATCATTTACCAGGGGTACACAGGCCATAATCACTGTCAGTGATCCAAGTATCACACTAAATCTAACAAACTCTGCTCTACATTGCTCAGGAAAATCACACTGAACTGGTAACCTGGAAGCTCATAAAATAACCAAGAAAGTAAATGATCAACTGTAGGCCTGGAAACAACATTTGTGCTTAAAAAAAATCTGATCAGCCCTGCTACCTGGCCTAAAAGTAGTAAACCTGCCCAAGTGGTAAACCTGTTTTTCCTACACATAATATCACTAATGGTATCATACAAAATCCCATTTGCAGGAATTTCGACAAAGACATTTCTTCTAACAGGCTATTGCTTTTTGCATCTCCTGCTATTCTGCTATGGTTGCGATAGTGCCTTCTATTGCAAAAACACTGAGTCCCATACTAATTTTGCCTCATGTACTGGTTGATTGTCCCCTGAAGTAGCCTCCATGTGAGAAACTTTAACTGACACAGATAATTTTATGTGTTTGTGTAGTTTGTTCAAATTGCTATTTGTAAAACTGAAACTTCACCTCTGGGAAAACATTAACTGCACTAAAGTCATGATGCAAATCTGTTTCTGTTTTATGGTGGTTGTCAACTGAGGTTTCAATGCCTCCCTTTCACATGACAGTGCTATGAACTAAGGACAGCTCCCACTGACGTCTGCTCAAATGCAGACTTTGGAAAAGGGTTCATGAAGGGTCCGAGTGATGGGTGATGAGTTGATGAGTTAGTGGTGTTAATTTGATGTTCTCATTGTATTCCCATAAGTGCCCACTGTGCCACCATTTATCTCCCTCACCTGACTGCATCTCTGCATGGTGTAGTTGACATTAGTTGATGATACATTGAAGAAGTAAAGTTAAAATCAAACATGTATTTCAGTTCTCTAGCTAATGTGGTGAAATGGAGAAGTTCGCAAGTGTGTTGGATTCCTTAACAGAAGCTGAGAATGTAGAAGCTGCATGTAAGAAAGGGGAAACAGCATTATCAGCAGTATGAAGAATGCTCGGTCTGGTTTAAACAGGGTTGTGTGGCTAAACAGAACAGCTAACGTTTGCTGTTACATTTAGGAATAGTACTATCTTAAAAATAAAGTTTACAGATAGGCAGCTGTCTAGCACATCTTTTCATTGACATACAGCAGAATGTCCCTTTTTCCGATTAACTAATTAGTGATTGATTATTGATTAGCTATTTTTTTTCACCTCTCTTGTTTCATGTGATGATTGGTTTTCTTAATCACATTGTATTAACACAGCTGTTTACCCTGTGAGGAGCTTTTGTTCTCAAAATTAGGCCTTCAATTTCCTCAACAGGATAAAAGACTCCATTACAGCACACCCTACTGGATCGTCAGGAATAGTGCATTATTAAAGTTTTCTGTTTGGACACAGAGAGAATCAGCTGGCATGCGCATGTGTAGACAAGACAAAGAAAGCATCTTATAGTATATACTGTGTTTCATACACAGGAGTTATTCAATGTCTTTTACAAATAAAATAAAAACAAAGGGAGGAAAAAAAGAACAGCAAACAATATTGCATGAACATACAGAACAGTGCGAGAAATGTGAAAACAAAGTAACCAGTGGCATTCATAAGCAGTCACTATACATCACAGATGGGGAAAATAGTTTGATTGGTTTTGGGTAAGAAAAAAGAAGGAGAATAGTGAAAGAATCTACAAATAGTTTGGGTGAAATGCCTCATTGCATCATCACATAATCACCAGTCTTGCTGAGTAAATATTAGCCACACCAAACGCTAGATTACTGGTTATGAACAAATAGTCAATAGTGTACTGTAGTTCAGTTAGCCTTGAATACTTCTTATAGTCTAACCCCACCTATTCTTTTCATTACTTCAGTTTTTTTCGCTACACCAAAGCCCATTGTGTGTGTATATACATATATATTCAGAATTTAAACTCAGGCCTGGGGATCAGGAAAAACAACAGAACTCTCTCCAATCTTTTCAGACAGCTTGAGTCCTTGTATGGAGTAGCTCTCTATTATTTCTCAATAAATAATATGAGTAAACACAGACATTACACCAATATCGGGGCACCACCCTTCTACATAGGCCAGCAGGTGTTAGGTGTAGTTTCAGTGAGAAACTGGAAATCACAAGGACAAAGATGATGGAGACGTTATCCTGCCTAACAATCCTCGCCCTGTTCACAGGTAACATTTCTTATTTATGTGTTTATTTACAACTTTTGCATTAATTCACATGGCTTGACCTGGCTTGAGTGGACTAACTGTATTCAAATTTAAAGCTATAATCACACACAGTCTAACACAAAGACAAACGCTCTATTCTGTCTAACCCAAACAAGTGAATTTTCTGATTGGCTGACTGATTGGCACTGACTTTAGTTTGGCAAAGGACCTTGCATGTCCAAATTTTTTCATAACTTTTCTTTGAAATTATACTTACTACCATCGATCAATTACAGCTGATTTCATTGTTCTGCTGTTAACTTTATCTTGGATGGAAGCCAACATCAGTTTTGCTGTTTCTTAATTATGCCAGGCTCCATCCATAGGTTTCCCGATGGTGTTTTCATCTTGCCCAAATGTAAAAGTGGGATATTTATAACAAAATGTGAGCTGTAGGACAAAGGCTCAAATTGCTGTGCAGTGTGTACAATATAACATAAAATGGGACAGGTGGTCAATCTAGTCACTGTTGACTGTTCTCTTCCTTAAAACCAATCATTTCTGTTTACAAGCTAATAAGTTGTCTGTGAATTCAACGCATTTGGTAAAACTAAACATTCTGGTTACTATGGTTGCAAAATGGAATGTAACTCATATTTTGATAGCTATGTTTTCTAGTTTAATTGTTTCAGTAAAAACTTAAATTTCTATTTCTGAATTTCTATTTCTATCATTCATAACCTTCACACGTCATCATGATTAATGTGCTATGATCTCTTATGATGGGCCCTTGAATAATACAGGGAGTGGCAGGTTTTATTTGATCAGGATGACATGCACTTTTAATCTCATTGATTACTACTTACTCCGATGTTGTATGAACGTAGCCTCAATGGGGTAGCCTCAATAAAAACATATTTAATTATAAAAAGGGGGTGTACTTGGTATAACTGTCAAAGTGTTCAATTATATGCAACTGGACTTCTCTTTTGAGCTTGAAGACGTTTCACCTCTCCTGGTCTTCCCATTACCAGGCCAGAACTGAAGAAGCCTTTTGGATGAAACGTGAAACGTCTTCAAGCTCCAAAAAGAAGTCCAGTTGCATATAACCGAACAATTTCACTATGTGCTGGATGAATCAGAATCTACAGAGACATCTTGGTATAACTGTGTTTTCAGGGTTCTGTACTTGTCAGAACGTGCTAGAACCCAGCACGGCCAATGGTGCTGTTGGAGAGAGTGTATGGTTTAAGACCAATCTCAACCCTCCAGCCAAACCATTCATTGCCCTGCTCTGGAGTTTAAACCTGGAGAATATCATCACCTTCTACAGAGAGGGTAACTCTACCATCAACTATACCACACCTGCATATCATGATCGCCTCCTCCTGGACACCAGCACTGGCTCCTTGGAACTCAAGGACCTTACCCTGAACGATTCGGGCGTTTACTCCCTGGTAATTGTCCCCAATGGGTCAGAAGGAAGACATGGGGAAATCAAGCTGCAAGTTTATGGTGAGTGTAGGGAAGACCAAGTGAAGTAGTTGGTCTTGAATCAGAAAATGTATTTCCCTCAGATAAAGCCTTTGTATCCGCTACCCAGAATGAGTAAGTTTCCAGAATGAGTTGACGTGTTGTTGACTATATGCATGGACCCATGAGATTTTTCAAGGAGGTATATTCACCAAAATTTTTGTTTTCTTAGCATTTAACTTATTTAACAGAATCACAATCAGTTTTATTGGCCAAGTATACTTACATACACAAGGAATTTGACTTTGGTAGATGTTAACTCTCTATACATTCAACAGACATATAGTAATATACATTCAATAGATAAATAGTAATATATACATATATAGACACATACTGTGGAGACAACACTATACATATAGGCACATTTATACATAATACAGACATTATTCAAGACAAAGTACACATGGAGTGGGATGTATAGTGCAAAGTAATAGTGCAAATGTACTGTGCAAATGCATTATTGAAATTAAGTATGTAGTGTATAAGTGTACATAAGTGTACAAGCAGTATCTTTAATTCAAATGCATGATCCTCCATTGTGATGAATGTCTAATCAATTAATCAATCAATTCATTATGTGTGTGTTTACAACTTAACAGAGAAAATATCAAATCCTTCCATCAAACCTTCTCAAGCCATTGTGATTGCAAATAAGAGTTCTGTCAACTTAACCTGTGAGTCTCTTGGTGACATTATTGACATTGAGTGGACCAAGGATGGAAAACCCCTGTGTCTTAGCAACACAATCACCTTCCATGGAAAGAACAGAACACTGATGATAAGCCCAGTACAGAAAACCGATATGGGAGAGTATAAATGTCGTCTTAGCAACCCTGTCAGTGCCATGACAGCCAACTACACCATGACTGTCAGTTGTGAGTTCCTTTTATACTTTACAATAATCTAATTAATATTTCAAAAGACAGTTTGATACAGAATTTTAAGCCTTTTTTTAATTCATCATTTCTGTTTCCACCTCTATGCAATGCAAGTATCAGAACAAATGTATTAACTATCACATGGCCCACCTGCATAATATACAGGATGATTATACTTTCTATTACCTATTAATATGTTAAAATTATCTATTAATTTCATACATTGAAATGTGATAAGTGTTGATGGTTTAGTCCACACTATAAAAATAGATTGAAAGAACTGGAAGACATGTGAAAGAAACATGTTTTTATTGAGATCTCAAGTTGCATGCCATTAAGTGGAGATAACAACACTTTGTTTCCTGAGCA
The DNA here is from genome assembly GCA_015244755.2 of Tenualosa ilisha. Classification (NCBI taxonomy): domain Eukaryota; kingdom Metazoa; phylum Chordata; class Actinopteri; order Clupeiformes; family Clupeidae; genus Tenualosa; species Tenualosa ilisha. The sequence goes on along the minus strand of PYXC01001172.1, from coordinate 2,432,892 downwards.
TAAACATGGGTGGGTCAGAGTAGGCTACTAGGTGTGCCTGGACACAGAGGAAGAAGTTCTCCTTAAACAAGATGACGTCCAATAAGACAAAGTACTAGGTTATGATAACCCAAATCAGCCATTCAGACTTGAGAATTATGATGTCTTGTACCTTCTACTAAGTCTTGGTTACTAAATTAGTCTGAACTACAGAATGCTGTCAGCCCATTGGGATAACAGAATGGTAACAACACTGATGACCAGTGCAACGTGAATTAGGTTTGCATTTGTCCCTGAAGTTCCAAAACATACTATGCTATTTTCCTTTGTTTCACTGAACAGATGGACCTCTTGATGTTACTGTAAGAGGAAATGGGAAAATCAATTCCCCCAATAACACAACTTTCACCTGCTCAGCTGATTCCTATCCTCCTGCTAATTTCTCTTGGATGTTCAATGGCAAACAGACAGATGTGACTGATCCTGTGTACAAAGTTATGAACAGTGCAGCAGGGGACACTGGCAACTACACCTGCATAGCAAACAATGGCATTACTGGGATAACAGTCTCTGTCACACATTCACTGATTGTCAACTGTGAGTAAATTTTGCATCTTAGTGTTTCGGAATCTGACTTAGCGACTTAGTGTGATCTTAGTGAACAGTTGTATTACAGTTGTAAATTAGTTTATATTCACATAGTTTATCAACATGTAAAACTGAGGAATATATTTTGCTGGAGTCAAAGTTCTTGCCACACAAACACTGATCGTCAGTTGTGAGTTCTTTTTCTGAAAATTAGTCTAATGGTGCATTCCATTTGCAGTCGGAGCTCTGTTTCCGAGTAGTCGTCCGAGCTCAAAAGCGGGAAGTGATGCCACGCGTATCATGCCATTCTTTCCGATGCAATATTTTTGGTGATGTTTTGTTTTTTAAATAACAGACAACTGAACACGCTTCTCAGTCGACTGGTGACTGTTGATTCAAGGTTGCGGGTTTGAGCCCTGGGTTGGCCCAGTTACATAAACTCAAGTTAGGTCAACTAGGTCCTGATGGAAATGGCCATGTTACTTGTTTGTGTTACATGTCAGCAAATCAGCAATGTATTATAGGTCTGCATTCACTTAAGATCGGAAACATCATGCACAACTCAGCTGGAGCAAAAAGCTTCATAACACTCTAACTTCTAACAATAGCCTGTGTTTAACTTATAGTATTAATAATTGATTTCAGCTTTTATTTCACACCAAATTAATTTCAAACCAACCCCCATGGCACTAATTATTAAGCCATTCATGCACACTTAAATTGTGTCAGTGACTTAATGTTATCATGGCCTATTCCTGAACATGCTATGCACTTCTTCTTTGTTTCACTGAACAGATGGGCCTCTTAATGTTACTGTAAGAGGAAATGGGGACATCAATTCCCCCAATAACACAATTTTTACCTGCTCAGCTGATTCCTCTCCTCCTGCTAATTTCTCTTGGATGTTCAATGGCAAAGAGACAAATGTGACAGATGCTGTGTACAAAGTTATGAGGAGTAAATCAGGAGATACCGGCAACTACACCTGCATAGCAAACAATGGCATCACTGGGAGAACAGTCTCTGTCACACATTCACTGACTGTCAATTGTGAGTAAAGTAAATGGCACTTAATGTTTCAGAATCTGACTTTGATAATGAGCTGTTATTCTCTTACAAAATCACTCACCACCAAAAACACTGTAACATGAGTGGAGGTGATACACGCTTAAAGTATTTTGGTAATAATATTGGTAATTTGTATCCATCAAAACTGGGGCTGGTTTCCCAAAGCCTTCTTAACGCTAAGTAGTTCCTAAGTTACACCTTAACCTCTACCTCAAGGTTATGACATGATTTCAGACATGTTTGTCGCTTAATAGAATAGAAATAGAATAGATTCTATTCTATTCTATTCTATTCTATTTATGACATGATTTCAGACATGTTTGTCGCTTAAGTGTATCATAAGACATACTTAATCTTTACCTTAACACAGTTTTTAGCGTAAACACATTTTACAGCTTTAAATGTCATGTTGGTCTCCAGACTTGTGCACTTACTGCCAAGGAAAATCTGATATGGTTGCGCTGCATTCCGTGCTTTATTTTATAAAAAGTAAAGAACTGAAAAAAAGTAAAACCTATACATCATTTTGATGCACTACTTGCAAAAACATGGATTCAGCCTCTTAAGAGATAGGTAAGAATAAATTAGAAAAGAAAACTCTGAAGAGATAGTCTGGGGAACACATTAAGAAAAATGAACAACTTTGGTAAGATATATCTTTAGAGTCCTCTTAGCGCACTAAAAGTGAATGTTGTCGGGAAACCGGACCCTCGATGTTAAAGCACTAAAAACGGATAAAGTAGTCTGGGGTCAATCAACCCCATAGCCTTGTTGTTCAATGTTGCCAAGTGCTATGGTAGGAAGGAACATTGGTTGGTGTGTTAATTCGAGTAGCGAAACGGCAGTCAACATTAACTGATAAGGGCAAGGAAACTCTATTTCAGTTTAATTTTCCTGTGGCCCGATCAGTTAGTGTTATCTCCTTTAACAATGGGATTCTCTTTTCTGATTGGCTGATAAGGTGGGAATGAACTTTGTATAACTGGCTACCTTTGAAGTTGATCTGAAAAATCTGAATCGCCGTTCTATATCAACATGCTTATAAACAGTAACCATAATCGCCATAGTAAAATATTTCACGCTGTACTTTGCCCCCTTAACAGTAGCTATGTAAGGGATAATGAACGACATGGCGTGCGTATATAGGTTAATATTGCATGTTCGTAATATTCAATGATATACGCACGCCAAAGAGTTCGTGCTCCCGCTTATACCACTATTGTCGCGTCTGCGCTATGTTGTTTTGCTAACAATTTACACGTTTCGATAGCTAACTCAGACTCGTTTGCAGAACTACATCTTTCCATCGCACATCGACTCATTCAGAACTTGCGGGAATAAGCTTCCGTCACTAGTTCTAAATGGATAGTTGCTTTGATCAAAAATGGGTCGTTAGTTCGACCTGTCATTGCCAAGCATCATACCCAAGCATTCTATCCCGGCATTTGTAGAATCCTAAATGCATTGTAACATGTTAAAATCCATCTTGGTCACAAGTTAACATGTTGCTCTGCTGTGAAGCTGTCAGGCTGCTAACTTGTAACCCTGTGTTAACGTAACAATTCGCTTAAACTTCATAGTGAGTTGGGCGAGTTGATATCAAGTGTAATATGTCCAGAAAAGTGGAAAGGTGTGCGTTATAAGAGAAAAATGAACGATCTAAATAGTGCACCACAAACAGGAAATTTGATCAAGAAATGGTATAGCCTACAAACGGCATGTACGAGTAGCAAATACATTATTTTGTGTAGTCCATGCGCATGATTCCTAAATTTAAAGAAAGTTATAGGTAAAACTAAATCCTGAGCAGGATAGGTGAGGTGACTAGTTCAATGGAATGACTCGGCGGAGGCAACCCCGCGTCATGCCTTAGCCTCCACCTTGTCATTATTTCCATAAAACTGGTCATCTCATTTGGCCGTTATCCCTTACTTACGCCATGATTTCACAAATTCATGCTTTGTTTTGTACAATGTTTTCATTCTTATTCCTACCAGCAGCAAAAAAAATAACATGCTAATGTAAACATGCTATGCTCTTCCCCATTGTTGCATTGAATAGTTGGACCTCTGAACGTTACTGTAGATGGACCAGGGACAATTAATTCCCCCCAAAACACAACTTTCACCTGCTCAGCTGATTCCTATCCTCCTGCTAATTTCTCTTGGATGTTCAATGGCAAAGAGACAAATGTGACTGATCCTGTGTACAAAGTTCTGAACAGTGAAGCAGGAGACACTGGCAACTACACCTGCATAGCAAACAATGGCATTACTGGGATAACAGTCTCTGTCACACATTCACTGATTGTCAACTGTGAGTAAATTTTGCATCGTAGTGTTTCGGAATCTGACTTAGCGACTTAGAGTGATCTTAGTGAACTGTTGTATTACAGTTGTAAATGAGTTTATATTCACATAGTTTATCAACATGTAAAACTGAGGAATATATTTTTCTTCACTTTAAGTAATCTTCCTCCTTCTCTCCCTTATAGTCAAGCATGCTAGTCAGTCATGATGATTGCAGATATCTAGCATGCCAGATATCTTGTCATGCCATTCCCAGTTGCCGACAAGGCTTCTGTGTCTTTTCGTTCTCCGTGCACAGAGCCCATTGACTGCAGACAGCTTTCACTAGAGATTAAGATTGTGACATAATTTACATGGATGCTCATTTGCAGTAGCATCTAGCATACTGCATAAATACAGTGCCAATCATGTAACACTAAAACAAAGGGGAGAAAACCAGGGCAACTGAATAGGAGTAATGACAATCCAGATGAATATGTATTTTATTCAGTTTTTGTTTCTTAGATTTTGTTTAAACATGCTATGCTTATCTTCTTTTGTTGCATTGAACAGATGGACCTCTGAATGTTAATCTACATGGACCAGGGACAATTAATTCCCCAGATAACACAACTTTAAACTGCTCAGCTGATTCATATCCTCCTGCTAAGTTCTCTTGGGCCTTTAATGATAAAGAGATTGATGTGACTGGTCCAGTGTACAAAATTTTTAACAGTAAAGCAAAAGACTCTGGCAACTACACTTGCATAGCAAGCAATAACATCACTGGAAGTAAAGTCCATGTCACACACACACTGCTTGTGAATGGTGAGTTTGGATTTATAAAAAATATTTATTTAAAGATGAAGTAGGGGTAAAATTACTGAATGATGTGAATGACTGTTTTACTGTCATTATAGATAGCTCAGTACATTTCACCAAATGGAAAGTAAGACTTTGTGTTTCTTTCCTATTCCAGGTGGATCCAGCTTTGCCATACAAGGAATTCTCTCAGGAGTCACATTGTGGATGTTTACTACTCTTTATCTTATATTTTAGCTAGTGCAGCAGCCTATTGTAACAGTTTTGTTACAGTAATGAGACTGTGTTGTGCAGAGATATATGTGTGTGTAATTCCCTGAAATGGGCAACTAGATTACCCTAGACTATGCAAAATTAAGGACAAAAGTTCTCTCCCTCTGTGTGTGTGTGAGAGAGAGAGTGAGTGAGAGAGAGAGAATGTGACCTGATTAGGAGGGAGTGGGTTGTGTAAATATGCTACATGCTTTTTATTGTTATTTAGCATACATATAGCATAAACACAATCAACATCCAGATAATAGAACCTAATACAACATACATCACTGCCTTCCAAGAATGCTGGCCATTTGCTAAGAGTGCAAGAACCAGAAATATACAGGTATATGTCAGAAGGGGGTTGGGAGTTCTCTTCACTCTCATACAAATTACCTGGAGGTGAGCCTGAAAATGTATACAAGCGAGTTCATGCTTCAAGCTCAAGTCAACTAGAGCCAGAGCCCTTGGACAAAAACAGGTTAGATTGATAGCCACCTTTGAACAAAGACAAAACTTTAATTTTATACTATTCTTAATTTATGCTGGTTTGTGTCTGGAGACTTTATATTTCTCTATTACATCCATTATGATACACACCAAGAAGGAAAAAAGTAATGAAAAAACAGGGTATCAAAGAGCTGTTCCATAGAGTATTGGTATTGCAGCGGAGTGAAAACAGTGCGATGATCTTTCAGATAAAGAAAAGGTGATGAGGATTTAAGGATTATTTTTTTCATTCACAAATGGATATAAGCACTTTAGTTTAACTCAGAAATGTATGTTGATGTAATTTCCCTGGCTGTAGTTTGTATATTTCTGTGAATGAGAGTTTGTGAATAATTTTTCACAATGGCTAGGCTATAGCATTAAATGATGTATTTAACTCCACCTGATGATTTTGCATGACGCCAGTGTGATTGAAGAAGGTTTAATTGTGTAAATTCAGACCAAAAACCTTGTTCATCTTGTTTGATTGATTCTCTTGTATTTCTGGGAATAAAATTCATTGGAGCTTGCATGAGGAATGTTTATTATGAGTGCATAAGATATGGCTTTTGGAGTTTACTGTGCCCTCATCAATCTGTATCACATGTATCACAATTCGAACAGGTAATGTCATCATGCTATCCATCAGAAAGTTGGAGTTTAAGCTCGACTTTATCCTTTAAAAGCCATCTTGGAATAAGTAAATTAATGTCAGTAGGCCTTTCATTGCAGTAAATATATCCCTCTTGAGAAAAATGCAATTTTAATATGAATCAAACTAATTTGTTTTTACTGTTGCTACTAAGCTCTGTTTTACCCCTTCTTGCTCTCATGCGCTCTGACGCTGAAATTTATGGCATGTTTTATATGGAGACCTTTGCCACCATGATATCAATCTAAGTGTTACTGTAAACTGTGCATGATCACATTTCCCTAGCAGTTTCCGCTTCTTGTCTTCCATGTCAAGAAACTTTAGTCTGGTGTTGTCTAGTTTGTACTAAGAAGCCCGAGGGTAACTATATGACTTATCCTCAACCTATAACAAAATCAGGGAAGACTGAGGATTGCTTTCCTTTTACTCAGCTTTCTGAATGGATCTGCATATCTCATTCACTTTGGTGTTCCTTTCAACAATTGGTAAGAGTTAATAATTTACAGAGAAGAAAATTACATTAAGCATGAATTTAGTCATTCTGTGACATGATTGTTTATAGGACAAGAAAGAAGATAGATAAGCTGTAGATTTTAAGACTTGTGGATAGATAAAGCGATCTATGCACTTCCATGCTTATTGTATTGCACTGCTGTGGGACATTATGTTTCCAAATGATTTTTATGTTTGCAGTTATAACTATAAACTTCCCAACTTGTGTATCAACTAATTATTGTCTTGAAGCTCCCATTGTATCCAACATGAGAAATTCATACACAAGTTTGTTCTACCAGGATTGTGTTTGTGCCAAAACGTCACCCAGTTGGATGATCCTCTGAATGGAACAGTAGGAGAGAGTACTGTGTTCAACCTCATCGACCCACCATCTGTACCACCAGAACATATTGTCTGGAAATTTAAAGGTTATAGAGAGGTTGTAATTATCACTTTAAGCAATGGCGTAGCTGTTACACATGCTGACTATGCTAGCAGAATCAATTTAGACAACGCCACAGCTTCACTGGAGCTCAGGGGCCTGATTTTCAATGACACCGGGGAGTACACTGTCAGCTTCACCAGCAATGGTATGCAACAACAAGAGACCACCTCACTGAACGTGTTCGGTAAGAATCCTACATCAGCATTACTGAAAGTGATGAAACAGATTTGGCATTTAGATAGATAAATACTTTTATTATCCCATAGAAATTTTAGAATCTAGACCATTTTATGATACTGAATGTAGTATTTTTTTCCCGCAGCAAAAATACTTACAATACCTATTATAAGCACTGGGGGCATCCTCATAGCAGGCAACAGTTCTGTCAACCTAACCTGTGATGCTCAGGGCACAATCATCACAAGGGTGTGGGCAAAGGATGGCAAACCCCTGTCTCCTAGTGATGGAGTCACCTTCTATGAGGAGAACAGAATACTGTCCATCAGTACAGTGGAGAGAGAAGACAATGGGCTGTACACATGCACAGTCAGCAACCCTGTCAGCTCTGCCAGTGACAACTTCAGCCTTGTGGTCAATTGTGAGAATTTTTGGATAACTATTATTTTGCTGCTAACAGATTTGAAGCAAGCTATTGTTTGAAAGTATTTCATAGTGTGATGGCATGTTCTATATGTGCCACATCACACTTTTAGACAAAGTAACAATAAACTAAGGGATGAAATGAAGGCACAACAATGTTGTGTACTGCCAAACAATATTCCTATTTACTTAGTACTGGCTAATGTTTACAAATGTATATAAAAGCTAAATCATTTTTATTGTACATTGTATCATTGATTATCTTGGTTTCAGTTGGGCCAGAGAATATTACTATTTTTGGGTCAAACGCAGTAGATACTGGCAACCTGATTCATTTAACCTGTACAACTGAGTCCATTCCTGAGAGCACTTACACATGGACAGTCAATGGGAAAGAGATACCTGGAGCTTCATACATTAAAGAGCAGAGTGAGCATGAAGACAGTGGAATCTACACCTGCACTGCCTGGAACAGCATCACAAATCACAGTCAAAAAGTAGATGTTGATGTCTCAGTCACAGGTAAGGTCCAAGGCATATGCTCTGGGGATTATTCCAGAACTATTGAGTGTCATAACTCCTCAACGTAAAAATGGCTGTTTGCTGTTCATTGTTAAGTTGTGTTGTGTTGTGCATACAGCAAACAGTAGCCCTAGCCTATACATAACAGTAGGCTATTATATTGCAAAACACCACCAATCTATGCAAAGTAAAATGTCTCATTCTTTTATAATTGTAATAATAGCCTATTACTGCACACACAGAGAAGGAAAAAAAAACCTTTGCATGTGTTGAGCGAGTTTGCATGTGATAAGCTCTGATGTTTTCTATGTTGTTAATTTTGTGACATAATTTTGTCCTAATTGTGGGGGGCCACTGACCCTCTAAACCCCACCCCCACTTCCGACACCAGTGAATGTATGGTGATGCGGTGCAAAATCACTCTGAAAATAAATCTCTGAACCTTTACCAGAAAGCTCAAATAATAATAATATTATATGGTGCCTGATAAAAAGGAATTTGCCTTTGCCATTATGCCCCACAGATCAGAAAGAAGTGAATCATTTGTCTGGTGGAGGTATAGCCGGAATAGCAGTGGCATGTTTGATTTTGGGTGTGGCTGTTGGTGCAGGAAGCTCTTACCTTGTAGTGACAAGAAGGTGAGGTAAACTTGTACGTGTAACTGATTAACTCCATATTATATGAGACATTATGTCTAAATCTCTCTCCCTCATGTGTGTGTGCAGGATTTCCACTAAAGGTGGAGAAAGAAGAAAAGGTTTGTTTTTATTTTACTTTTTTCCATATGTCTCAGTCATAGTATTTGCATCTGCCAGTCACAAACCATAAGTAACCCAGTTTGCCTCTAACTAATGTGCATTTTAAAGGCATACCATGTCATGGAACAGAGCGAGTCGGACCCAAATGCGTCACGTAAAGTACAGTTTATTTAAGGAAAAGGGGGGAAAGGAGTGCGTGGATGCTCTTCGAGTGGCGAGTCGGGTAGCCGGGTCTGGGGAGCAGAGCGTAGGCCGTGGGCAGGCAGCAGGTCAGAAGCCGGGGCTGGAGAGCAGAGCGTAGGTCGTGGGCAGGTAGAGGTCGATACCAGGGGCAGGAGAGCAGAGCACAGGTCAAAGCGGTCCGAGGTCGTCAGCAGAGAGGCAGTTGGTCTGGACACGGAAAGCAGAGGACAGGGACAGGCGAGAAAACAGGACGAAGACACAGGAACAGGTGGATAACAGGAACACAGGTAACTTCGGGGAACAGGATTCAGGACCGGAAACAGGAGCCAGGGTCTTAGTGCTTGCCAAGCGTATCGCTGAAGGTTCACAGGCGATCTGACAGGGAACACTAGGAGACAGGGGTCTAAATAGACAACAGATGACCGGTAACAAGCAACAGGTGAACAGGTACTGATTGAATCAGGAGCGTGAGTGAGTGGGAGGGGCAAGTGATCAGGGAGAAACCGGGTGAAGCTGACAGGCAGGCATGACATACCAGGCAAGAAATGTGATTTTTTTTTTTACCTCTGGAGCTCCTCATACAATCGCTGATTGTATAATTTTTCTGTTTAAAAAAAAAAATCTTGCCAATCCATGTGAATTTGTTTGCAAACCAAAGAATAGGAAACAGCGATGATCATTTTCATATAGTATTACATTGACAAGTCGTTAATAAATTCAGTCAGTGTCAGTTTCGTTTTCACTGCCTCGCAGATTTAGATGCTGCAAGTGTAATAACCGCAGAATCGACACTAGAGGTGGCATAGAAAGCCTTTATTCACCCCAGAGTGAGCCATTTTATCACTGAAGTGACTACGAATCTGGTAAATTAACCTAAAAATGTTGCCTGGTGTGCCTTTAACATTTGGATTGAACATTCAGTGGAGGTTTAGGAGAGGCAAATCAGATTTCACCTCCTCTGTGACAGCAGGTCAGCAGGGCTGTTGCAAGAAGTAATATCTTCCTCTGCCTTGTTTGTTTCAGATCCGCTTGGTAATCCAGATGAGACCGATCTTTCTCCAAGACCACCACCTCTTCCAGAGAGACGTTTGGTAACATCTAAAACTATTGCAAATTCAAAAGTATCTTCTCCTAAAATAACCTATTTATCTAAAGATTCTAAAGTGTGTTGTGTTTCCTTGAATGACTGTCTCCCTATTTTTTTTTTCAACTTTTCCCAATAGCCTGCAGATGATTCTAACCAGACCTATGAAATGGTTATTGAAAATCCTAGGTCACGAGTCACACCAAGAGGAGGACACATCTATGAAAACACACCTCCTAACCAGAAGCGCCGATAAAAAGGAGCATAATTTGCACATAGACTACTGACTTGCATTTCCTCTTGTCATGCCCATGAGGCAAATCTAACACATGCTCAAAACTATGTATGAAAGTTGCCTAGTCAGGTTTTAACCTCTTAAGTTTTCATTAAAGTACCTAGCTAATGCTGACTGGAGCGCAGGAAAAACAAAACTGAAACAAAGTTTACTCTGCTTCCCTCAGTCTTAGCTGCTGTTTCACTAATTCAGTCTTCATTGCACCAAACGCTCTGGTTCTCATATTCACCAACAGCTCTCAACATTGTCAAACTACAGAAATACTGATTTATTCACGCTGGATTACACTGGAAGATAACCAATAGGCCAACATAACTTTAGCATCTCTGAAGAGATAATGGCCTTCAATTACAAAATGATTGTAGGCATATGACAGAAAACTGTTCATATGCCTATTACCACACAAAAACGATATTTATCAATTTGAACATGTGCTAAAATGAGTGGTATTTACACTCAAATCCATGTCAATTCAGGACATGCTATATGAGCCATTTTGAGTTAAGGGGTTCCCAGCACAGTACAGTACAGAACTGCCTTTCCTGAACGTAGCCTGTTCCTATTGATAATATTATAGTTCTTTTTGCAGCCAGTAATGCGTTGACTGATCATATTGATTTTTTTTTTTTTTTGCAAGGGGCAAATTACTTTGTGATTTGTGATGAGAAATGTTTTTTTTTGTGATCATTTTGCACTTTTTAGCTATATTAGCAACTTATACATTCTGTTCAGGAAATAAAGTTTTATATTCGTCAATTTCCTGCTTTCCTTTCTTTAATGTTGCTTATCAAAACTAATTGGTTCAGTTGGAGCTGCACATCAAAAGAGTCTGATTTGGATGTATTATGCATCTTCATGTGAAATTCTAGGGGCGAAAAACATTTGCTGACAAAAATAAAACCAAAACTGTAATTGAAGTGTTACTGTTCAAAGCTTGTATGCAATGGAGACAAAGGCCTTTATACACCAATTGGATTGACTCACTTGGTTCCAGTTTTTTGATGACACTCACTCTTGATATAAAGACTCTAAATATACGTCACCAAAGTTGTTTACTTTTCTATCTCTTCAGAGTCTTCTTTAGCCTGCTACGTTGATTTTAAGTATATCTTAAAGGCATACCAGGCAAGTCTGTGACTTTTTAAAGTATGGATCTCCCCCTACAGTTGCCTTTTTTTTGGTAACTAGCACCAATATCCTAAATTCTCACCAATACATGCGGATTTGTTTGCAAACCAAAGAATAGAAACCAGCAGTAATAAATTTAGAAGAGTTAAGTTGACTGACAGGGTAATAATTCATTCACCCCGTAATAAACCATTTAAGTGACAACGAAGCTGGTAAATTAACCTGCAAACAGCATAAAATGTTGCCTAGTTTGCCTTTAGGTGGCCAAATGTATGTTTTTGGCATCAACTGTTGACATTTTCACATTTCTGAGCATGTAAAACATGCGTTTAAGCTAAAAACTTTGTTAAGGTAAAGCTTAAGATTGGTCCAGACAGCTCTTTTAAACGTATGACTTACAAAAGATATTCTTAGATATGAAGGTGTTATATGTCATAACGTTTAGGTCGAGGTTAAGGCAGAGACAGTTTTATAGGACAAGACAGGTAACTTAAAAAAAAAAAGGCATTTTTATGGCATTTTGCAAAGTAAAGATGGCAGAATTGAGAACCGGGAAGTCTTGTCCTGCAGTGAAAGAATCCAGTCACGTTTGGAGCAGCATGATTGACGCATAGCCATTTGTTTATTCTTTGCGAAGACATTAACATTGTTTTATTCAGATTTACACAAGGACTCACACAACACACTTTTTAAGGAAATATGGCCTGCCAATCTGGAGATATGGATATCTTCCCAAACATAAAGATAGGTATATAACTGACCGAAGGTGTCACCAAGATGGCCGCCTAGTGAAGGGGCTTGCCTTATAGGGACTTTGGTTAAGGTATATTTGGTTAATGTAATAAAATCCAATAATATAATAACGTTGTACATTATTGGCAAAAAGTTATTACATTATTGGTTCAGAAATGTTATTACGTTATCAACAACTTTTTACATTTCTCGGTTTTAAAACATTAAAAATGGCCCAATTTACAACATTATTGGCCAGTATTATGTTTTTGGCTGCTACAAGATATAACTCAAGAACAACAGCATAAAGAAGGCTTTGGGAAATCAGCCCTGGATCTTTTAGATGAAGTAACGCTAATGCCACACAGTGTAAACTAGACATTAACAATATCACCCAGTGTTTAATGTCAACATTAAAGGTGCAGTCAGCAATACACAACAATATAAATTAATTCTATTGGTATCTCCTCTCTCTATAAACTTGCATCCTATATGAGGATATAGTGAAAAGCCCCGCCCTCTTACATTGCCTTGGCTCTAATTCAGTAGCCTAACCCAGTTTTACAGCATTCACTATCAGTTAAATGCAGGTTTTACTCACAGCATTCGCTTATCTCTTGATCACTTGACATAACCTACATTTCCCGTAATGCACCAACCCATGACTGTTGAAGTACCTTTACCTTACTTTTAAAGCTTAGAAGTCCCAGTAAATCAAGCATCTGATTTTTCTATGTGATGGTCTTTTGTAGTGTTGTAGTGTACTAAATAGAGAACTTTGTAAATATTTTATATTTAATGGCACAATCAGTGTCTGTACTGCCATGTAAATTTACATAATTCACAATTCATCTAGTTACATAATATAGTTATTACAGACAGTATGTTCAGTGTAACAGAAAACGCCACCTGAAAAGGTCGAGTCAAGGAAGTAAAAACAATTCCACCAAATCTAACCCCAGTTACTGTAAATCCATTGGTCAACATTCCCTTCATTACATCACTAAACAAACCAATCGACAGCTAGGTTTATGGCAACATTATAAACATCTGTGTTGTGCAATGATTGCATGAACTGGAATGTTCATTTATGTACATAAACATTCTGAAAGAAGGCAAGGCTGCACACTCTAAGAGCTTTGCTAAAAGGTAAAACTGGTCCAGCTTGGAAATGTATATTTCTTGCTCTGGCACGCCCAATATTTTTATAGTTCACAGACAGTATCTGCACACAAGGATGGAAGCATAATCCAATTGTCACATACAACGTGTTCCCACACATCCTGGTTTTCCCGGGATTGTTCTATTTTTTTACAGTCTGTCCCGGTAAATTGGTCTTTCATGGGATGCAGTTGTCCCGATTTTTCATGAAATTCCACATCAATTTTGCACAAATTAATTATTTTCACTTTCGAATAAACATATTCTCCTGCTATCGCACCACTGTTTTCTACCCCTTTATCCGTCAATCATCGTAATGCACACTTGCGAAATGAAAGTTTACTTTACATCATCTATCATGTAGATTCCGGCCACGCACAACCACAAGCAAGGCGAAGTGTATATTTAGCGACATGGAAGATATGCAATCAGACAAAAGGATGGATCGAAGGATTAATCAAAGTTGAACTCTAGGTAAGACTAATTTTTAAACTGTCCTGCAAGGAGATGTAAGCATAACGTTTGCATCAGAAAATGCTTGTGAAGTGCGAGGCAGTGAGCTTGCGTGTCAGAACCAATGCTCTCCATGTTTAATGCGTGGAAGCCTACCTTTACAAGAAAAACAACAACAAAAAAAACATGTAGCATTATGTGATAGCAAAACTGCAGGTTTTAAAGTATTGCAGTAGGCCTACTGCAATATTCATGCCCGAAAACTGCATTATGCAGTAAAGTTCAGCATTTTGTATGAATGCAGCTAGTGTCCAAAATAGGCTATTGCATTTACTCTACCGTGGAAAAAAATGCAGGAGACAGAGGTGAGCATTATTGAGTGTTCAGTTGACTAAATTGATTAATGAAAAACTAATAAGTCCAAGCAAAAATCAATTTTTGTGTAAAATGCATGCCTAAATTAGCCTATATAAAAGGAGAGCAGTGTGTGTGCGCTCCCATTAGGCCTATTTGCTTTACACGCGTGCTCTTCCTGTATGCTCTCCTGGTTTTCCAAAACTAAATTATGGCAACTCTATCACCAGGCTAAATGGATCATGCCAAAATATGATTTTTTCTTTGCTAGGTAGAATTTAGAAAATAATAGAAGTTTGTAGAATTTGGGTTGTAGCAATCCTAACATGATGTACATGGTGCTAGCAATTGCCCTGCTAGGAACAAGCTCTAAGCCAACCACAGCACCAATTCTTGTTGTGTTTGCTTAAGAGTTCTTGAGCCAAGTTGTGTCCAAAATGCACCATATGTTCGTTGATGGTCTTCTAAGGTTGACATGTGTGACGCCTAAATTGACTTGAGTTTCTGATTACGTTATAGCTGTTTTCTCACTTTTTTTTTACCTCACCTCTGCCATCACACCAATATTACTCATACCACTCTACTCTTACTTTGTTTGCACAGCACAGTACAACACACTGTCTAAGCCCAATTACAGGAAATCTATGAGTCAACACATTCTTCATTGCATCACTAAACATACCAGAAGGAAATTGTAACATCTGTGTTGTGCAATGATCGAGTGGACTGGAGTGTTCATTAATAACATTCTGAAGAAGGCAAAGCTACACACTCCCAGTGATTTGAACCAAAAATCAGGTTATGGATATGGCATTTCCAATGATTTTGACTGTTACCTTGCTAACAGGTAAAACTGGTTATACATCTTTCAGTTTATTTTTCTTGACACGATTGCATATATTTTTTAATCATACATTTTTTTTCTGGATTATTTGAATAGGATAAGTGTTTCTCAAGGTTTCTCAACAAAACATATACCTAATATAATAATTTATTGATATGTAGAGCCTAATGTATAAAATATTGTACAGCATGGTCCAGTACAGTTCAGTTCAGTTTTTTTGCTTTTCACAGTTTTCTGTTTAGGACAACAGCAGTCATTATTACCCTCAGAACCATCAGAGGTGCTGTGGGTGCTGACATAAAATTCATTACAGTCAACCGTCCATCACCCCCCTTTGAAGAAATCAGCTGGAGATTTAAAAACATCAACATCATCACCAGCTCAGGTGAGAATAATATCACCTTTGGGCCTAGCTACTCTGGCCGTGTCCACCTGGACACCCTGACCGGTTCTCTGGAGCTACAGAATCTGACTCTGCAAGACTCTGGGGAGTACACTGTCACCATCAGGCCTGAAGAAGGTACTGACCTCAGTGGGAGAAGACTCCTAAAAGTTCTGGGTAAGTTGTTAAAGTGGCCATCATACTCAGAAAATTAAAGAACACAATTATAGGGAGAGAAAGTGAAAAACATTGATCCTACTAACCTGAGAGCCACCCTATTGAAAATCCGATAGACAAGATTTATTAAAAAATTGACATGAAACATCGAACTTGTACACCAAAAGTATTTTTCATTGTATATATTGGGCACACACTATCAATTGCTTCTTTGAATAGTACCTCAACACCAATTGCTGTAACATAGAGGTTATAGTCCTATGATAAACATCAATACCTTTCTTTACAAAAAAAGTTATGCGAGTCTGACAAATCAATGTTTTGATTCACAAGTGGGGGAGGCACTCAAACTGCAATTTGACATGCATTACCTACTGCCGGTGTAGTCCCCCAGACCATGTTATATTCAAAATATTCAAAATGATTAAAATTGGGGTGAAAAATTAAGTATGATAACCAGAATCAATGCAGTTGCCAAACATACATATCATATGGAATCTAGTGCCTTAACTTCGGAGTTTGAACCAAAATATAATATTTTTAAAAGGTGGCAAGATGTCCATTCGTTTTGCCTTAGAGCAGTGGTTCTCAAACTTTTTCTGTCATTCTCCACTTTGGTAGGAGTTTTCTGTTAGTAATCTGACAGAGAAGAATGGGTGTGAATTCGGGGGGCAGGGCGCAGCCGTCAGGCTTAAGTTTAGTATTGCACCCCATCTGTCATGTGTCCACTGGTGGCCTCGCTCCACAGTTTGAGAAACGCTGCCATAGAGATTGGAACATTGCCAGCAGGATGCGATGAGATTACTTTCCCTACCTATTTTGAACTATAAAGAAAGAATAGCACAGTGCCATCTACTGGCTATGTAATAATAAGGCTCTATCCATAACAAAACATACACACAAGGTTCACCTGAGTATAAAATTTTATTGATACAGTAAATCTATGATGGCTGATTGTCCTCCCCCCTTTTTTGCCACAGCTCCTGTCTCAGATGTCTCACTGGTGGCCAATGCAACTGAGATGATTGAGTTTCACAGTGCTGTTCATATCAGCTGTACAGCAGGTGGCTCCAACGTCACCCTAAAGCTCTATAGTAGAAACACCAATGTCTCTGGCACTGGTTTGTCAACGATTGGCCAAACCATCTACAACGTGACAAGACAGGACCGAGGGCCCTATGTGTGTGAGGCCTCCAACGCTGTGAATGGGGTTGTCGTTCGTACGCTGACTCTGAATATTATTTGTGAGTGAAAGATTCGGGAAAGGCAAATTTGAATTATGTTGAGTGAAAAATAATAATAAGCTAATATATTTTTCTGTGCTTCGGGCCTGGGATTGGCCTTGGCTCTCTGTATCACTTTGTACCTTAACTGACTGTACACTGCACATTGCGTTTCAACTGGTTAGAAGCACATGACCAAAAATTATTCAATCAGATAAGTATGTTGTTGGTCTACATTAAGTAATGGCTCAAAGTCAGGGTGTGAAACACCTGCCAGGATTAAGCTGAGATGTTTTCACAGATGGACCAGATGAGGCAATAATGGTGGTGACTCCAAAGGGCCCATCCTATCACACAGGCTCTACCATTACCCTGTCCTGCTCCTCAGAGTCCAGTCCTGCTGCCCAGTTCCAATGGACTCTGAATGGAACCTTGCTGGGTAGAGAGGAACCAGAACTCAGACTGGAGAACGTTCAGGCCAGTCAGAGTGGTGCCTACAGCTGCTGGGCCCATAATAGTAAAACTGGGAGATCTGTTGAGTCAAGTAGACTATATCTCACCATGCTGGGTAAGAGTCATTGCAATACATACAGTATGACTAGGTAATGGCACAAAATATGTATAAACACTTATTTGCTGTGACCTGCGCATTACAATGTGATTTTTGCTGATTGATAGTGATATTGTGAAGATTTTTACCTTGATGTAGCTCAACTGATGCTGAACTCCTGTTTTTGTTTTGTTTTGTTTTTTTACAGAGGACATGAGTGGCCATCATGGATTGAGTGGAGGTGCCATTGCTGCTATTGTGATATGTTCCCTGCTGGCTTTAGTGGCCTTGGCTGTCGTCTTGTTGGCTGTACATAAGTACCTCAAGAAACATTGATAAAGGCAAATTCACTGGTTGACAAGAGTCCCAGATGCATATTAAATTACAGTTACTGTTTTGTTTAGTCAGTTGTTCTGATAGCAAGTCAGTGAAAACATATTATTAAAGTAACTCTATATAATATGTATGTTCCATTCTTTTTTACTGTCTAACAAACACTTAAGAGTTTCATACCTTAACTGTGAAAATGTAGTATTGATTGATTGTTGGTGTGTGTGCTATTCTATCATTTTGCATTTCATTCCATGTTTTTGTTGGTAAAGTAAGTAAAACAAGCTAGACTGCTTAGATTTAATTAAATATGTGCTAGCCATTATCTGTGCTGCCCATCTTGTAATTTCAATCATTCCTACAGAACACAAGAAATCGTAAATACAGAAATAAATTCATGGTGATTGATGCCACTGTTTCTAGTGATCACAGACATTTTTTTAAAGAAAGTATTAGTTACATCTCATAAACCTGTTAAAAAAACACAAACGTTGCAACCAAAGATGACAGAGCAAGATATTTCATGATGAGTCACTTCCTGGAACCACGATCATGGGTGACGATGGGGTCACATTATGCAGTGCAGAGGCACACTCTGTAACATTGAGATCTATGGCAGAACCCCATAATTTCACAGAATATTTATTCGTCTGTGCAATGGGTGTACATTTTGGACACGGCATCATGATCTCCAAAGCCTCCTGCCCTTTTAAGAAAACTGTCGTCATGGTGTGTCTCCACTGCAGAGAAAATCAACTTTAATTCAGTGTGCACCGACTTATTTTAGTGTGTGGAACTAACGACACATCGGCATGAACTACCATAATCTATTTTGCTCTGCCTATCTATCTTTGTTGCAACCAACAGAGTTGCTAACTTAGTTAGCCAACAGAATTGCTACCCAACATTTGTTTACATCCTGAGCTTTGTTGCACTGAAGTGACACGTGTGGAGTTACATTTTAGTACATTTTAATACATTTTAGTTTTTTTTAGTTGATCTGTCATAATCCACAAGAGTTTGGCATCATTTTAAGCCTAATAGTGAAACTTGTTGCTGTTCGGATTTAAAGAAAATTAACTTTGTTTCAGCTACCACTTACTATGTAGTTGTTAGCGAGCTAACGCTAGCGAACTAGCTAACATAATGTTTTAAATACAGAAGTGGTGTTTCACTGAATGATAATCAGGATATCATTACAGGATATCACCCAGGAATCTAGATATCATTACTAAGTAACATGACAGAGTAAAATAAAGTTAGGTTACAACAGTGCTTCTCAAACACTGGACGCGCCACCAATGCCAGGAGCGATGCCATACTCAAAACTCTGCTCAGCCCTCCGCCACCCCACCCGCTACCAACCTGACAGCAGACCAACCAGATAGTTGCTTAATTTTTTAAAATGGCAAAGTGGCCGCCATCAGCAGCCAGTTCACTGAACGCTGGTGGAATAACCTACCAAGCGCTACCAGAGCAGGGGCATCCTTGTCTGTTTTAAAGAAGCTCTTGAAGACTCAGCTCTTCAGAGAGCACCTCCTGTCCTAGCACTCAGCCTATACTTTCCTCCACTTCTGCACTCTCACCCTGTGGAAGCCCACCTAGGAAGACACCTGTTTACAATCCTGTATTGGGCAAAAAAGGATGCACTTTTTTATACATAATAATCCTGCCGATTACTCATGACCTCATTACACTCATTACATAAACCATTACATAAACTCATTACACATGTCCTTGTCTTTAGTCAACTTTTCCTACCTTTGTGTTGATCTTCAGTACAGAGGCAAGGGCACTCTCGTGTTTTTTGTGTTTGGTGCCTTGTAGGTGAAGAGGGGAGATTACGATAGAATAGGTTATAATCCTGCATGTTATTCAAATATATTTTAAATTACATTATACATTATATATAGACACACATCAACATGCACACTACATTCTAAAAGCCCTAGATATTTAAAACATCATATTTAAAATTGTCCTGGTCACAGCACAACATTTATAAATATTTTTCAAGTTAAGATGTTTAATTTTCAAGTTAAGATGTGTTTTGTCTTGTTACACTTTGGCAACACTGTACTAACGGTACATAATAAAGCAACATTGAATTGAATCTAAGACTGGCGGGTAAGATTATAATAACCGAATCAGGTAATTTCAAGTATCATAAAAGGTGACATGAGTAACATTGCATTAAGACCTATAGTAGGCTGTAGGCATCATTAACTGTGCCGGAATAGCCTGGAGCAGCTTGAGCCTAAATGCTGTTCTGTAGTTACTGCTTTACATATATGTGTATGTGTGTATCTGTGAACCTTGTTACCTTTGACTGGTTAACAACACTATCGGGTTAATATTGGGCTAACTCAACGTCTTTATTTTACCTTTTTACCTTTTATCGGCTCAGCGGGCGAGAGTGGATCGGCTCTCTGGCTGGCTTGGTTGCAGCGCTGAATTGAACTGAGGCGTGAAGCTAGGCGAGACAGGGCGGGGTAGTTGGGTAAAAATTAAGTGCTGTGATTGGCCGCAAGCATTCCGCCTACGTGCAGATCTCTGTGGCTCTGTGGCTCAGCGGCAGAATCAATTTCAGTGACAACTTTACTAAAACTGACGAAATGCGAAATGCGTGTTCGCTACACAAAATGCATACATGTTGGCAGTTCTGTCACTGGTGCCCCACTCCCCTCCATGCCAGACACAGACAACACCCATCTCACCCGAAAAGCGGCCATGATTGCACGTGACTCCAGCTACCCTGTACACAATCTCCACAGAAAATATCTTGAAAAACTCTAGACTGAAGTTGCTGCTGGCTTTGCTTTTCTTTTTACATTATTTTAACACATCCTTTTCCACAAATATATTTTTGCACATCATTCATCACAACACATCATACAGGAATTTTTGCTGCTTGTGTCTTATTGATCTTATTGATCTTTTAGTCTTGTGATCTTATATTGTTTAGTGTTAGGAAAATGTCCTTATCTGCTATGTACTTTTTTCTTTAGTGTTAGGAAATGTTTTATCTGTTGTGCATCTCTTCTTCACTGTGGGATAGCGAGAAACGTACTTCCAGTTTGTCGGTATGTCTAGTATATGTGGAGAAACACAGCGAGCTAGTGACCTCAGTGTACTGTACATTGTGGGTACCCAGACTGGCACCAGTGTAAGGGTCAAGTGTCAGATTTCTCTGATGAAATAAACATGTTCAGAATACTGTTTATTCCTCTCTATGAGTAGACTACAACATTTTTTTTAGAGATACGCTCTCTCTCAAATGATATTAGACACCTTTGAGTGAACATTTGTGGTCAAAAATTCAAGGCAGGCAACTTGGTGGATCACTGCAGTTTTTAATCATGACACACCCACACAAAACCTACACAAGGTGTGCTGAGTAACTAGCCCAGCTCTTAGAGACTAGGATTTCCTTTTATACCTACCAGAATACATGTTGTAAAACAAATTGCAGACCCCCCTGCCCTTCCTTAGGAATTTTCTTCTAAATTCCCAGTGGAGCCAGATATCTCTGTTTTTCACCAGCACATTCTGTTACCCACATTCCTAACCATATTTTGCTTGGTTGGTTGTCTTACCCCTTTAGAAAAAGGTTGTACACATGGCATACATTTGTAGCATATTACTATTCTCTTTTGCTGATATTCATTTGTAGGATATTACAATTTTTGCTACATATTTCCCCCCTTTGGAGCCCTATGAGCTCCAATTAAGGGTAGCATATGTTGTGCCTATCTATATATACCCAATTAACTACAGTTGATATTCAAAAGTACACATCACTTCATAGGAGATTACAACATTTGGAAGGGTATCAGGTTATATAGGATACAATAAATAAAACAAGACAGTATGCAGATTAGATAGGTCACAATACTATGAAGAATTCACTGTAATCCAATTATATATCCCCAGCACCAATTTACATGTGATTTTTTATGTACATTTTTATGTGATTTTTACTCTCATGTTTCTCATTTTTGTCTGTTTTGACTGCTTGTTTCTCTCATCTGGTTCTTTTTTACCTTTTGATTTGTTTTTATTAAAATCTGTGAAGCACATTCAGTTGCCGCTGTGTATGAAATGTGCTATATAAATAAACTGTCTTGCCTTGCCTTATACTGTAAAAAGATGTTACATCCCTAGTGCTTTTATTGGTTGGTGTTTGTCACAGTGGAAAACATAGAGACACCAGTATTTATATCCAACAATGAAGACAGCAAGACTAAAGATGTCTTAATGGGTATAGGTAATGGAGATAGTGGATGTGAATGATGGAGGCTGGTGAGTGGTGAAGTGGACACCTTCCTTTCCAATTAATTATTACAATTATTTTATAGACATATTTTCTCACTCCACACAGAGTGAATATCTGATATCTGAATATCTGAATATCAGAGGCTGTTTGTGATTCTAGAAGAGCTAGGGCCATCCAATCACAGAACAGAAGCCCCTATAAGCCTACCAACTCATCTGCATTCAGTCAAAAAAGCCTCATACTTGAAATCAATGAATTCATGATTCAATTCAATTTTAGATTTAAATGAGCCATCATCATTGGTGCAGTTATTCGCTGCAACATGCGTATTTGTGTGAAATGTTTTGAGAATTTGTTTATAACAACTGTCTAAAACAACAAACTAAAATATGCTGAAATTATTATTTCCTATGCTGACAAGTCTCTAGGGAACATGTATGAGAAATTGAGAGTTTCTTGCTTGCTCTGTTCAGGAAGTGTGTTTTGTATGGCCTCATGGCATCATTAACACATGGAGAAGCATAGACAGAATAAGGAAGTGAATTACTGTAAATGGTTTAGCTATTAAATCAGGTCTGTGAGTGGTTTATTTATGAGAGAGACAGTTTTAAGTCTTGAATGTCAATTGCGTCAAACCTATATTCATATGTTCATATAAAAACATATATATTTTAAATAAATGTAAAAGTAAATGTACAGTAAGTTTGAAAAAATAATGATAAGAAGAGTGTGACACATTGAGACTTAAAACCCTTTTTTTAACATATGCTATATATTTTAACATATTCATGTCTTTTGTGTTTAAGGTGAAATTACATTTTCAAAATACACTGTAGACCTATATATAGCCTACAACTGAATGCACTGATTATTTAATTTTTTTATTTTGTTAAGTCAATAATCAATAAATGTAATGATAAATGACTTTTGCTTATTTCTATTGTTCCTTTTGTAATGTATGATTGGCCTCTTTGCAACATCTACACCATACTGCCCTCTAGTGTGCTGAAAGTGCAGTTATATGTACCATTATTAAAGCTGATTCTGATATTAAACAAACATCATGAAATAAACTAGATGTACCGCATAGCGATACATGGTATGACCGCCGCAATGTATTGAAATGTGAGAACTGTTGGCATGACAAGTGTGTGGTAGAACAGTGTTGTGAGGTGGGAATTAGATTGGAAATTATGTCTTGGAAGTGGGTATGGATGTGTTTTTTGAATGAATGAGATTGTGTGTGATTTTGTAGTGTGTAGGAGTGATTTATGAAAGGGTAGGTGTTGTCATAGTATGTATGTAGCCTACATGTGTTAATTTGAACTCTTGCCACTTGGTGTTTGTGTAGAGATGGTAGTCATAAGATTGTCTTGTATGGAGTATTATATATAAAAAAAATAAAATATATATATAGGTCTTTTGACACCTATATATGGCGATAAACAGCGCCCCCTATGACGAAATGTCACAAAATTTAGTACACATGACAAGAAAGCTGTTTAGAGATGGCATGTCAACTTTGACCAAATTTGAGCAATTAAAAGCCAAGATATGTCCTTTTGAAAAATTTTAAGCTACGTGTTCAATGTTCATTGACGTGTAACTTCGAAACAATTTATCTCAAGATAAATCCTTTGATAACTTTTTGTCAGCATTGTCTGCAGATGACGTATACCAAATTTGGTGAGATTCTCATTAACGGCCTATGACGGGTTCGTTCAGATTCATTTTCGCAATGTTCAAATTTCATGTAAATTGTTTTCGTTGGAAGTGGGCGTCGACCAGTGTTTTCCATGCGTGAGGTTCAATAGATTTCACGATAAAAAAAAAATGTTGTAAACATTAGCATTCTCTAGATAATAGGCAAAATGACATTTTCTACAATTACAGCGCCCCCTATGGACCAAATTTTATGGCATGTGCTGTGGTTTCAGAGGTCTTTGTGGTGATCGTACATGACATATTTCGTGCAGTTCCCACCTTCTCGGTCCAAGATATTGGCAACTCAAAATCCCAATTTTTGCATTTACCCTTATCACTAGGTGGCGCTATGCTTCACGTGAGCGTTTATGGGCTGGGTTGATACGTCTCTGTAACACCAACATACTAACACAAAATCGTTATCTTGGGCAAAAATGTTAACGAGTTATTTAACAAAAACTGTTTTTTGACACCTAGCTTCGGCGATAAACAGCGCCCCTATGACGAAATGTCACAAAATTTAGTACACATGACAAAAAAGCAGTTTAGAGATGGCATGCCAAGTTTGACCAAATTTGAGCAATTAAAAGCCAAGATATGTACTTTTAAAAAATTTTAAGCTACGTGTTCAATGTTCATTGACGTGTAACTTCGAAACAATTTATCTCAAGATAAATCCTTTGATAACTTTTTGTCAGCATTGTCTGTAGATGACGTATACCAAATTTGGTGAGATTCACATTAACGGCCTATGACGAGTTCGTTCAGATTCGTTTTGGCAATGTTAAAATTTCACGTAAACCGTTTTCGTTGGAAGTGGGCATCGACCATTGTTTTCAATGCGTGAGGGTCAGTAGTTTTCACAATAAAAAGAAAATTGCTGTAAACATTAGCATTCTCTAGATAATAGGCAAAATGACATTTTCTGCAATTACAGCGCCCCCTATGGTCCAAATTTCATGGCTTGTGCTGTGGTTTTAGAAGTCTTTAGGGTGATCGTGCATGACATATTTTGCGCAGTTCCCACCTTCTCGGTCCAAGATATTGCCAACTCAAAATCCCAATTTTTGCATTTACCCATATCAGTAGGTGGCGCTATGCTTCAAGTGAGTGTTTATGGGCTGGGTCGATACGTCTCTGTAACACCGACATATTACAAAAATTTCGTGTTGTTGGGTGAAAGGTTCATCGAGTTATTCAGCGAAAACCTTTGCCGGTCTCCCCCTCTTTGACGGACACTGGCACAGTGGGGGGGGGCCCTTGGGGGCCAAAAGCTCATATTCGCTCACAAACTTCTAGGGCTACATGCCTACAAACATTCATCTCCCCCTGAGTTTCAGTGTCCCAGGAATCGTTGACGGAAAATCGGTGAAAAAAAAAAAAAAAAGGGAAAAACGTGCAGCAACACCAATATGACCGCTTTCGCTAGCTTCGCTAGCGGCGGTCATAATAATTATTACTGGCCTCTCCCTCTAATGCTCTCAACAGCCATAGAGATTTGTTCCCACTAGAGGTCAGTAAAAGTTTAAATGTCAAACAGTAACAGCACATTCATTGTACTTTGAATGACACCCTTTGAATGTCTTTGAAATCGTTACATTTCTGACAGGTCTTTAGGGTTAAAGTACAACAGTATTTAACTGCTGTATGTGAGCAAGTCAGTCTGTCTATTCCCGTTTTGCTAAATGGATTCTCACACTTTATTCTTTACGCTGCTTTCATTCCTTGGTAAGAAGCTGAATATTTTACTTTTTGATTGAAGATTGCTTACAAAACCTTACAGAAAACAACACAAAAACCTCAATGATTTAAACAAAACCTTTCTAACTAGATCTTGCTTTCTTTTGATCTCACTTCATCACATTTCATCATGGATTTTTCTTGTCCTTGTCTCCACTTCTTCACCTCATTCTTTTCCTTACTTCTTCAGTTCCCCAGTCTCCTCTAATTCTTTGGCTGCTCTCAGTCCAACACTGTTTTATGTTTTTTTATGTTTATGTTTTATAATAAGCACTGAATTTTGAGTGAAATATTCAGGGCTGTCAGTGGCCATTTGGGTGCCTTAAGCGGGGAATACAAGTTTTAATAGCCTAAAGTATAATATTTGATCAGTTGCAAAACCGTTTAAGTCCATTTGAAATGAATTTACAAAAAATATTCATATAATTTTGATAAACTTTATCAGTCCAAATCCAATTTGATTGTTTGGTTTGATTTGTTTTTACTTGATAATAACATTTAAATTGCAATTTGATGGATATTACTTGGAAATAAACGACCTATTTTTTTGCATATTTCTGAAGATGGACTTAGGTTTTGCATCTGAACTCTTCATTTATAACTGGAGAAGCACTGCTACTAGGCAGTGGGACTTTAAGCTCAATGTAACTGTTAGTTTCTCTTGATGTGTATGCTACGTGTGACACCAGTCTCTTATTTGCCCAAGACAAATTTCTCTGAAAAGAGACAATTAAGATCAATTTAAACTTAAACATACATCCCTAGTCTCCACTGAGCAGTCCATGTCACGTTAAGATGTGTTCAGGCCATTTAAATCACTTGGTTGGATCTTACATGATGGATTGATGAGCAGCAGTGGCTGAGCCAAGGTAAAGTGGGAATAGTTATGTTTTTAGACTACCTCACATACAGAGTTTGAGATCCATGTGAGCTGCAAGTCATGGTTCCAGTCAGTGGGAGGTATACGTAGCTGAGCATAAATGACTGTTTGTAAGCTATATGTGTGGCTTTGGGGTTACATGTGTGTTATTGGCCTGGTGTCAATAACAGTAATTGTGTTAAGAACACTAAAGTGTCACCTTTTCCAATTACAGCTGCTTTGAATCCAAGAATACACTTCAAAAAGGTCCTTGCTTTGTTTAAAAAAAGTCTGCCTGAAAGCTTAGAAGGCTGGATATTAACTGCATCATTCTTCTGGTCCCCCAGGATTGTGCTTGAGCCAGAGCAACAATGCCCTGGAGGGGCCTCTGATTAAAGCAGTCGGAGAAAATGCAACCTTCAAACTCACCACCCCACCATCTACACCACCTGAACATATCAACTGGGATTTTAAAGGTGTCGGTGGACAGATTCCAATCCTTTTTGGAATTCAGATAAATCCAGTTTATAGGGACAGAGTGTCTATGGATAAAAGCACAGCTTCACTTGAGCTCAGGAATCTGACTCTTAGTGACACTGGAGAGTACATTTTGAGCTTTTCACTTGGTGTTGAAGAAGGGAGGACATCACTCACAGTGCTTGGTAAGTGCTCTTTAAGCATACACTAAATAGAGGTTGTACAATTATTTGCAAATGAACTACACACTTGTACATCAGAATTTCAGACAGCAGAGCAGCCAATGCATATAGCTTTTATTTTTACTGCAACTTTCACTTTGCAAGAAATAAAGGGAGTTTACAATGCCCGCTGAGACCAACAGCGAAAGGGCTCATCATCATGATCTGTTATTTTCTCCATGCCTACAATTTCTTTAAAAGATTTGAGCGCATGTGTTTTGATCCAGCAAGGTCAGGAGTTGACGTTGACGGAGTTGATGCACATAATTTTATATTTACAGTTTAACATGAAAACATACAGACTACTATAGTATATAGCTCATGCAAAAAAAAAAAAAATCTGATAATGATGATGACAGATAACAGAGAGCAGTTACAATAAGTTAAAATAATGTAAACATGCAAAACATGACACTCCATAATAATAATAATAATAATAATAATAATAATAATAATATCAGACATCAGAATTTAACCCAGGGTTGGTTCTTAAGAAAGTCTAGGATGAACAAAGTACTCTCTGATCAAGCCCTGGATAGTTTCAGATTTGGCGTGTTCAAGCATGTAGTTGTGCACTCAAGAGAGATATACTGATAGTCAGTATTGTTAGTCAGTATTGTTTTGTTTGATTAGGATGGAACCTGAAGTCCTAATATGGCTACTTAGAGCAGTCTGCGCTGAATGAGAGGGAGGGACAGATGTCAATCGTCATTAATAAGACAAAGACAGGGGTTGGGTTAGCCTGACAAGCCAGACTATAACATCAAAATGTCTGGCCATGGCCATGATCAATTCAAGGGGCGGAATCAGCGATTGTTATTCAAACTGCCTCTGCACGCTAATAAGCTACCCATGACAGATATAGATAGATGTATACTTTGTCTTGGACTTCTCAAAGAAAATGACACATTACAGAGACGTATAAAACAGCAACAAGATGAAACATAAATAGGATAAGCAAGTGCAAAACAACAATGACGATAAATAAGAATAAAAATACACGCACACAATCCTCCTGCTGAACCTGATTATGTAGGATGTTTGTTAAAGGTGTATATTAAGGGCTATAATTGATATGGGAACAAAGGAGTTTTTAAATCTATTTAAACTACAGTGAGGGACTCACTGCCTGACGGTAGTAGCTCACTTCTGTGTGTGCAGGGCATGAGGGGTCAGAGAGGATTCTATCCACCTGTTTCAGAACACACTGGTCAAACATGGACTGGAGTTATTGAACTGTTTCAGACCAATAATTTTCATTACTGTGTTAACCAGGTGGTTTAGTTTCGTAGGGACATAGAAAGGTTCCCAAACCAAGTAGTTATACTGTATCTAATTATGCTCTTCAGGACAGCATGATGAAACATCAGCATACATTTTTTGGTCTGCTCCATGCAAGCGCAGCTTTAGACGGAAATACAGTGTTGTATTCTATGAGTATTCCAAGCTAAGGAGCTGTCTATATGGACACCAAGCTATTTATAGGATTGCACTTGTGCGATTGGTTGCTGATGTATAATTACTGGATTGTGATTACCAACTGTCTTTGGATCAAAAATGACTTCTTTTGTCTTTTTTACATTTAAGATGAGGTGGTTGGAGTCACACCACTCAACAAACTGCCTCACTTCTGAATGATAAAAGTCTTTATTCTGTTGAAGTAAGCAAGAATTACAGTCATCAGAGTATTTAAAAACATAGTTCCCTTGGCTGAACACTCATTAGTGTACAAAGTAAAAAGACTAGATGAGCTTGAGCTTGATTTGGGATAGACTGAAATTGACCCTTACCTGCTGTGTCCTGTTTGTCAGAAAGGAATGAAACTACCTTATAAGAAAAGGGTTAACTTTCAACATTCAGAGTTTCTGAATTCTGGGCTGGAGGGTATTAAAAGTGGAGCTGAAGTCAATATAGAGTGATTGGGCGTAAGATGACTTATCTTCAAGATGTTTTAGAGCAAGGTGCGTGATTGTAGTGATGGCATCCTGGGCAAATGTTTTCAAGAATGGTGAAATCCTGAAAAAGACGTTTGACATATTTTGGATCAATCCAAGTCTGCTAGGGTAGGGCTTAATAGCAATTAAACTGAATGTAAGTCATAATCAAAAAATACATGAACAATGAGATGTCTTATTCACAAATGCTTACACACAGTGTGCCAGAAATGTAAATCTAATATCCAAAATCTTAAATAGAGTACATAACCCTTGGTTCAGCTATAACAGTAGCACAATGGTTATATAGATAATAATTCTTAAATGAACATTGAACAGATAATTAAAAAAATAAAACAATAAACAGAAAGTCAAGTCACCATTTGTAGACCTTTGCAACAATAGTTGAATGTAGTTTGTATGTTAAACGGTTGAAGCTGTATTAATCGTACAAATTTGTTGCAAAAATAATAGTAAGCCTACAAATAACAATTGCGCTGCATGCTTTTACATAATTAATTTAAAGTACATTGTTCAGATTTAGACTTCATGTTAAGTGTCACTGTTCTTTAAGATCGGTTTGGGAAGACAGAACAATCTTTCCAACTCCACGTCTACGCAGCCTCTCCTCTTTGGTGAGCCAACCTGGAGCTCTCCTGGGCATGGCTCTCCCTCTCTTCCAGATAGTGGTGGAGGGACAGTGCCATGTATCAGTCTTTATCACCAAATAAACATTATTCAGTCCAGTGTTCGCCTCACTCTGTTCAGTCCAGGGAATCATACCATACATTCTATTACGCATATCACAGACATACATTTAAGTAACATGGAATGACACAATGTCCCCACGACATTTTATATCTTTGAAATAAAAAGAGCAGTATGCAATGTTAAACAAAAATAAAATCCTGTCCAAGTAATTAACTTACTGAGGGCTGCCAGAATTTCGGCCTCGTCGCCTAGTTGATAGCCTCTTATGTACAGAAACACATTTTCCAAGGTTTCCAGTTCCAGTTTGTCTTAAAAGAGTTGTCATAATATAGTGCAATGCATTGAGCATTGAGTTGTAATGCAGATATTTCCATCAGAATGTTTTAAGGAGTTCATCTCCGCATTAGCCAGCTTGGTGCGTAAAAGGCCCACGTGTGCGCTCTTTTGTAACCTAGTTTTTTCATAAACATATGCCCTGACATAGCTGTTTAATAATGCAACTATTAAGAAATCCTACTGGAGGCTCTGAAAAGGCAATAGGATGATTCCTAGCAACCTCCTGCCCCAGCCAGCTGTTGATGCATTTAACCTCGGCCTAGTGTGTTCAGTTGGAGGAGAACTGCCCTGTTGTTTAAGATCATTGAGTCCTGTCGGTAGGAAATTTGATTCAACATATATAGTACTGAACCTGCAGCTAACACTGAACGGGGCACAGTAGGCTAACTTACTTTCAGTTTCAGTTTCCTTAAGTTAATGCCCCATTTAGTGACTGATGCTATAGAGGACAGCCCCCATTTAGTGACTGATGCTATAGAGGAAACCCCCCATTTCTGTGGGCGTGTTGCTATATTTCCATCATTAACAGATTTAAAAAAAAAAATGATGACAGAAAAATATGCTATAAACATTTGCTTTTTTTTGTTAATGCAAAACTAATGGACTTTTACTATGTGTGAGGAGGTTTGGTCAGAGGAATAGATTGTTTGCATGAGTGAACAAACACAAGATCTTGGGAGAGTGGGTGCAAGGTTGCTGAGTATTTCCAAAATTCTCTGTGAAAAAAACTAGCCTGGCTATGCCTTCCTAGCACTTCTGCTTGATTATCATCTCCCTGCAGAGCTAGTCTGGATTTGACCCCATTGAGATTGTTGTCTTAAAGAGGCATTGTAACCTGTCCAATCAGTGAACAGAGGGAGACGTTGTTAATGCAGAGCTAGGATGTAATCAGTCAGGGCAAGCCATCAGTCAGGGGCTGATCCAATCTTTTTAAACTTAAACACCTCAAGCAAGCAATTGAATCTCACTGCTGAATGTCTAGACCCTTTGTATAAAACGGAAGTGTAAAACAAGGGTCTGGTTTTATTACCAGGCTAAGAAGAAACCCATGGATCCCCATTATCTGTTTAGTTGGAAAACAGATCAAAGATAGGTCCTCGTGCGCAACAAACTTTACGTGTAACAGGACCTAATGCACTATTTCTCATGTATTAGTCAATGAATCATCACCAGCACAAGTAGCTCAATCTTGCAGTGTTCACTCACAATGCTCAAGGGGCATTGCAAAGTGACCTATGTGTTTCACAATTTTGCCTCTAAATATATATGTAAAACCACATTATTTAGTCACAGAGGAAAAATCCTGGGCCCTGTAATTTTTCCATGCATTGACTGTGTTACCTGAAAACTTCGCTGGGCCCATCCAAAACTAAAATCCTGGCGCTGTGCCTGATTTGTAGCAAAGCTTACGTTAGTCATAGGCATTATTGACAATCTACATGTATTCGAACCAAGAATGCGATGGTATGCAATCTGTTGTCTTATTCATTTCTGATGGGCTGATGGGGCTAGGCTAGGCCTACCTGTTTGTAGCCAATGTCTACCAATAAAAAGTAGGTTACATGGCAACACAAATGTCAGCTGAACAGTTTAGAGCAGAACTGCATTTTAATTGTCCTGCAGTGTGTGAGGTACCCAAACGATGACAGGATAGACTTTCACGTCCCATTAGTTGTATGGAGAGGGGCCATAGCCATAATTAAATCTGTTAATGGTGGCTTAATCAAAGGTCAGGGTAATAGTGGCCGGAAATATTAATGTCACTGTTACAAAGGGTACACTCATGGATGTTTGTTTTACGCAATTAATTCCTTTAAAAATCTGAACTGATGAATATAGATTGGCATTATAACTTATTTGGACATCATGCCCAAAGGATCATGTAATATTTCAATAGCTCTTTAAAGAGAGTTATGGAGTGGAGGCCTTGGAAGTTGTCTGATTGTGAAGTCATCACCATCCACTTTGCAATTCACTTATTAGTAGTCACTTGGTAATTTTGGCAGGATTAAGTTAATAGTCACTGGGCAATTTTGGTAGGATTTCATTTGCGTTGCAAAACACTTTCTTGCTGTTGTCAAGATGTTATATAAAGGATAAAATATTGTAAAATTCATTTTTAAAACTGAATGCACAGTATGTTAAGGATTCAACTTGCTGGCGCCTATGTATGGAGATACATGCACTAAAGATCAATCAATGTCATTTATATATATGTCAATGTCATTTATATATTTATATGTCTTCTCAACCTTTCTCACTGTACACAGAGCGAATATCTGGTGCTAACATTACAACACTCCCTGATGTCCTGATAGCCGGCAGAAGTTCTGTCAACTTAACCTGTGATGCTGCTCAGGGCTCCAGCATCACCAGGGAGTGGACAAAGGATGGCAACCTTCTGTCAACTAGCAACAGAGTCACCATCAGTGCAAACAACAGAACAGTTTCTATCAGCCCAGTGGAGAAACATGACAATGGGGAATATGTGTGCAAACTCAGTAACCTCATCAGTAATATGGAGGCCAAACGAACACTGATTGTGTACTGTGAGTGTATTATGTTTGTGTCTGTTCATGGTCTTTATCTGCACATGTATTGTGAATGCCTAAAATGTGAATCAAATGTATTTTGTTACTGGCAAATATGTAACAGCATCACTATCAGTATCGGTAGGCCTATCATTAATTGGCTGTTATCTGTGGTTACAGATGGTCCAGAGAAACCACACATTGAGGGAGAAGGAGCCATAGAGTTTGGTCAAAAAAATTACTTTAACCTGTAGTGCTGAGTCCATTCCTTTGAGTTCCTACAGATGGGCAATTAATGGGACAGACACAAGTGTTACTGGAGCTTCATATATTAAAGAGCAGAGTGAACATAAAGACAGTGGAATCTACACCTGCACTGCTTTGAACCACATTATAGGCAACACAAATACAACAGATTTTGAACTGTCTATTGAAGGTAATTTAAGACACCTGAGGAATTTTTCAGATTGCAAGTATTTGCCCTCTCAAACTAGCAGAAATGTTGTGACACTTTCACTTATAGAATGACTCAGCAATAACTTTATTCACATAAAGTGTTTTTCAGCAGTCTAGCTGCATTCGCACCCTGCGTCAATCCTTAGACCGCCACATACATACTGACCTAAAGCTATGTAATTTATTGAAAATTGAAAATGACCAAGAATCAAAAATTGAAAGTTACCAAAATTACCACCAAATTCAATGTGATTGTGTACAAAAGCTGTGCCTGACAAAACTAAAAACAGAAACCTAAGATTTCGGAGAGATCCCTGATGCAGTTCTGCAGTGGAATGCAATATTGAGTGGGAGTACAAGGGGGCACTAGCCTGGTTAGGGTTCTAGAACAAGAGTGTCTTCTAGTGTCTTGAGGCATTCTTGACATTAAATATCAATGTCTTCCTTGTTTTCCCAACCTTTCAATTTCACACAGAGAGAATAGCTGGTGCTGTCATTACACACACTGGTGAACATCTTATAGCAGGTAAAAGTTCTGTCACCTTAACCTGTGAAGCTCGGGGCTCCAGCATCACCAGGGAGTGGGCCAAGGATGGCAATCCTCTGCCTCCTAACAACAGAGTGATCTTCAGTCCAGACAACAGAACAGTTTCTATCAGCCCAGTGGAGAAAGAAGACAATGGGGAATATAAATGCAAACTCAGCAACCCCATCAATATTGAGGAAGCCAAGCAAACACTGACTGTGAACTGTGAGTGTATTATGTTTTAGGTCTGTTCAAGGCTTATCGGAATATATACAAAGAATGTCTTAAACTGTCATTAAATGTGTTTTCTTACTGCAAATATGCATATTATTAATTCCTTGTTATCTGTTGTCCACAGATGGCCCAGAGAAGCCATGCATTGATGGAAAAGAAGCCATAGAGATTGGTAGTCCAATTCATTTAACATGTTCTGCTGAGTCTATTCCTGAGAGTAGCTACACATGGACATTTAAAGAGAAAGAAATAAGTGGCGCATCATACAGTAAAACTCAGAGTGAATATGAAGACAGTGGAAACTACACCTGCACTGCTGTGAACAGCATTACTGGGAACACAATTACAGCAGTTTTTGAACTGTCTGTTAAAGGTGACCTGAAATATTCATCAGTATGCTATTTTTGATTATGCGTTTGCCCTCGAAATGTTCATTCATATTGGTAGTTACACTGGTATAACACCTTTCTCAAACTTAAGGTCATTAAAAGAGGACAAAAGATGAAGCTAAACCAAGTGTAGTTTTACAGTGATGGTAGATGAGAAATGTTGAAAAGTTTAAATAGAAAGGAGGAATGAAAGAGCTGTCTCAAAGAGTTTCAGAGAGGGAGTTTCACCTGTTTCTTTGCAACAGAAACAGGTGTTGGCAAGTCGAAAAATACTGATGTTTGGTTGCCACAGGCTGCGTCCAACCATCTCCCCCATTCAACTACTAAAACATTTTCAAATCAATTATTAGTAAAGTACCCTTTAAATACAATAAACAACAATAAACAACTTGATAAAACAACATACAAGTTGTTAAGCAACTGTCAGTATTATGACACCATCTCCACCAGTTCAACTACTGAAACAATGTTTTATCAATTATTAGTAGTTTAACAGCTTTTAAATACAATACACAACAATAAACTTGTTGAAAACAATGAACAACTTTTTCAGCAACTGTCAACATTATGTCTGCACTAGCCACATGACATAGATGCAGCTGCAATGTAGGCTAAAATGTTCAATGTTTAAGACGAACAGTGCACTATATTAGGCAGTATCTCCCTTTCAGTGTTTAATTAACCCTCTTTAAAACGTCTCAACTTTTAAATGCTTATCTCAGTAACATCAGTTGAAATCCATTTAACATATTACTAGCTACTTGTCTAGTATCTATTAAAGTCGTATTTGATTAACTATTTGATTGATTGACTGTCTAAACAATTCTCCTCTTTATTCTACATTTTTTTTCTTTTCTATTGTCAGTTTTATAAGTGCACTTTTTTAGTCTTTTGCTGTGCATGCACTGAGTAATTCCAGGGAATTGCAAATCTCAGAGTGCATGAAAATGCACTCTACTATTATCCAAAGTCTTTTTATTAGAGTGTATGAAAATGCTCTCCACTGTTATTCAAAGTCTTCTTATTCTTCTTCTCCTGACTTGTAACCATTTTTCTGTGTTTAATGCACCTTAAACCATAGAAACTTTGTTCAAATTGCATTGAATAGGTCTAGGTATTTAAGCATACAATCTGGATCTCTTAAGACTACAGCTCCCGCCAGCTGTATCCTCTGTCTACACCTGTTACAATGCTAGGTATACTGAGCTGTAACTGCCAGTCTCTGTTTCTCTCTCTCTCTAACCCAATCACCACCCCGTCCTACACACACTGTAAAAAGCTGCCATGGTTTAAGAGGAGGATTCAGATCCTTCATTTAAATGGCTTTCATCAAACGCTCTCACTCTTTCTCTGGCCAGAAGGGTCTTTACAATCATTTAAAAAGGAGATTTAACTGCGCTCCGGTATTCACGTTTTTCACTAATATTATTCCAACATGGATTTTGGATCCACTACTGCTCCTTGGGAGTTCGAGATAGACACACCGTTCCAACTTTGAAACGTCAGGCCCAATCTGGAATGGCTTGTTCAAATGATTCCGCTATCCTTTGCCGTTCATTCGGTATTCACGTCAGCTTCCTCTACAGTAGGTCTAGTTTTTAAGTTTAATTACACAAATTGTCTTTTTAAACAAGTAAAAATATCCACATTATAAAAAGAGGAGGTCTTTTACTGTGGTTTGATAGCTGGCCTTCCCCAGGGTGTGTAGTTGTATTGCATTAGAAGTAGTAGTTGCAGTTGCATTGTAGTAGAATAAAATCCCAGACAATGTAAAAATTCCACCTGGACAAATTTTTAGGTTTGACATGTCCAGGCAAAAGAGGAGGTCTGGTCACCCTATGTTAACATTACCGTTAAAAGAGACACTGCGTGTTTCAATAACCTCGTCGTTGTCGCAAAAAATATATCCAAACTATTCTTTCTGGGCAGTCAGTTTGTTAACAAACAAACTTCTCATGACTGCTTACAAGGTACTGTCTGCTGACAAAGTGCTGAATTTAAAACATTATTGAAAGATAGACACAGTACAATTGAGAAATCCTGTCCCCGAATTTATAACGATGTTTTAAATATTTTACAAAGTCTATATAGTGCACTAGCATATTGTAGTATCTTCAGGCTGCTGAAACACACTGTCAAACAAAACAATGCGAGTGGATGAGCCAATCACAGTTCTTGCGGTATGTGTCTGTGAGGAGGGCGCTAGCGGGTCGTGTGATGTATGCGTCAGCATGATTAATTTGCGTGATTTTTTTTTTTTTTTACATGAACCACATGCATTAACGCACTAACATTGACAGCACTACATCCACCAAACTTCGTCTTGTTCACTCTCTTCGCATAGGGAGACGAAGGTTAACAAAACAAACTTTTCCCTCTCAGCACAAGTAACGTCTTAACGACAGGAAGTTGACACATTGTACCACTATGTGAACCAACTTCAACACAAAATTACACAAGCACTGTTAAAAATAGGCATGACATAGTAATGTACTGTTATTTAGCACACTATTTGGAGGGTGGAGTATTTCTATTAAATTGGGTAGAATACTGTGTCTCTGTTCAAGATGTAGACAGACAGAGTTCCAAACAACCAACTAAAAGTCTGGGTCAAAGAAAGCAACCCCATATAGGTAAAACTAACCCAATAAATAGTCAAAATGCCACAACTTAAAATCTGGGTTGAAAAAAACCCAGCATTTTTTAGAGTGAAGAGACACACACAGACACACATAAATACACGCATACATCCACACACGCACACATCCAAACATACACACACACACACTCTGTCTGTTAGGCTAAGGTACATTAATGACATGATACAATGAACGATACCTTAAATATTACAGATATTAAATACACAGCATGTGAAACAAAGGCGTTTAACTTCTCTGCAATTAAGAGAAGAATGCATTTAAATGACAACAGTAGAAAACCTGCATGCATATTATAAAGTAGAGCCAAACCTGAGACGAATGAGTGGAGAAAGAGGAAAGGGAGAGGGAGAGACCAAAAATAGAAGATCAGACTGCTGCCCATACAACAAGGATCAAGTAAAGTCCAAACATATGTCATGTTACACATTATTTAGGTACACAAACTTCTCTGTGCCAGCAGAAAAGCACTGAACCAGATAAAGAAGGCTGTCACCAGTAACTATCCAAAAAACGCTTAAATCTGGTACTCCCACCCGCAACCTGACATTTTTTAAACAATTATTGTGAATTGCTGACACAAATTCTTTCCTTAAACTCACAATTTTGAGTCTGTTTTGTCTTCACAACAGAGGGGTCCCTTGATGGCAATAATGGACTGTCTACAGGGGCTGTGGTTGGAATAGTAATAACTGTCATTATCGTCCTTATCAGTGTGATTGGATTAACTTTATTGAAGAAAAAAGGGTGAGTTCCCTTTAACATGAACTTGTACAGCGTGACCATGCATAGACACTGACATCATGAAGTTTTCAAGAAGATTTTCTCTGATATTCATTCTGTTTATGTACAAATTAGTTTGTTACTCATGCATTTCTGGGCCTCAAAAATGTGGTAACACTTTATTGATGTGTGAGTGCATAACATATTCATAAACCCTTACATGAATGCCTCATTGAGTTTGGGCCATTATGTCAAGTAAGTTTGGTGGTGGCCATATTCAGAGGCACTGAACATCGGTGAACATAAAATACAGCGATTTGTAAAAGGAGCATTGACATAGAGAGATTAACAAAACTCAATGCTCAACTTGAAGACAAACAAGTGATACCTTAATAAAATAAAGTTCATAAATGGCATAGGTCAGTTTCTGTGAGATACATGTTTTGTGCACTGTAACATTCAGTCAACAGCATTGCCAGGCTGCAACTGCTGGTTGTATAAACCCTTCTATTATGTTTACATTTATGCATTCGCTTTTATCCAAAGCGACTTACATTTGACAACTATCAATTATATCAGGGCGAGTCTCCCTTACAGCAACTTAGAGCTAAATGCCTTGCTAAAGGGCACAACGGTGGCAGCCAGGATTCGAACCCACAATCTTCCAGGCTACTTGTTAGCCAGGTTCTTTAACCACTACACCACCACCACCCACAATAATGTAGTTATGTTTAATTACATCTGCTGGTATAAATGGGCACCAGTGTATCATTGTAGAGATCATTTCTATGTTAGCTGACACATTAAATTACCTATAACCTGTAACTGAAGAAAAAAGAGCTCTTGGTCATTTACTGTAATATCGGCTAATGTTAGTTAAGGGCAGGTATCTAATGCAATGGGCCACTTTACTTGAGTAATTAGACAAGTTTCACATCCACATTTAACTCTATAGTTGAAATCAGACATATAGCTGAACTCTGTACTGAAATTACAGACAATTGCAAACAATGCTGATTGCAGTGATAGTTCATGAAGTCAGAGAGGGATAGCATGCTAATGCATTAGCTGTC
The DNA here is from genome assembly GCA_015244755.2 of Tenualosa ilisha. Lineage (NCBI taxonomy): Eukaryota > Metazoa > Chordata > Actinopteri > Clupeiformes > Clupeidae > Tenualosa > Tenualosa ilisha. Next base: position 2,394,191 of record PYXC01001172.1, on the reverse strand, counting down.
CCTATTAGTCCTTATGTAATGTTAATGTTACCTGCTAACTGTGAGCTACATTAAATTGAAAATCCCATTCTTTGCCATTAAAATTAACATGACGACTAAGGAAACAATACTGAGAGTATATCAACCAAGTGTAGATTAAACGGGCAGGACACAAATTCACTAACCAACTCTCAGTAATACCACATTCAGTCTATAGGTTTGGCCTGCTCAATCTCGTTCTAATCATAATAGACTAAAAATGTCATGCTTTGAATGCCATAATGAATGAATGAAATTCACTAAATCAGGGTCAGACTGAGGACAAAATTTGGCTCTGGCAATTGCTGTCTTGATTGGCCCCAAGTCACCAAACCACCATTGTTCCTTTGCCACTTATGTGTTTTGCACCGTTGCAGCCCTGTCATTATCGTGCTAAGCCCAAGCAACGGCTCTCTACAAAGACAGAGCATTGTGATTGGTCCTACAAACCTTTGGTGGAAGACCTACTGAGGCCCTATGGTGTGTGGCTAGACGTACCAGCTGAGCAAACTATTTGCTACCAATAGAGTATGTTTAGATTTCTAGGCCTCTTTGCAAAAGCAATGAATCAAGATGTTCTCCTGTCACCCCCTTTCTCGCTGCATATTTCATTTCATTTCTATCTTTCACTCACAAAAAGTCACAGCACAGGGCAATGGGAGGTAAATATGTCCTAATTTACGATGTCAGGGAGCTGCCATCAAAATTCTGGAGGAACCACATGCAGTATTATCAGGGCAAATTTGGTGAGGTTTTAACAAACAGCTTAGACCAGTGATCTGCATGGGATGCGTGGAAATATTTAAGAATAATTTATTTCCAAGATGAAATAAATATTCTCAGTCATTTTATATTAAGCCCATCAATAAAATGGTATGTGTGCGCTACAACTAGTTCCCTGGGGACACAAAAACCTGCAGCACTCTGCACCAATAATAATCAAATGTATTAAGTTCTACTTTTGGAGAATCATCAACACGAATGAGTAAAGTGGTGCTCATGGTATGACAAAAAGGCTCAGGGGATACACAAGACAAAAAAAGGTTGGGCTTACATAGATTATATTAAAAGAGCAGGATGGCTATCTGCTGTAGCCTAGGTGTCCACTATAGTATTTACCTCCTGTGAAGTCCTGTGAAACTATTAGAACAGCTTTCACTATTCAGTAATTTGCCCATGCTTATCAAGGAAGTTAATGTTTATCAGTTTCAACTAAAGTGTGAAATTATTGATGCATCGAATAATCAAAGGGATTTGATGTCATCAATAGATTTGATGAACGTTCACTCCAAACTGTTTTATTTATGAACGTAAGAGTAGAGCTGTCACACAGCTGTGCAGTATGAAAAATTGAAAGGATCAAAGCCACAAGACACATACTTATAGGCACTCAAAGCCAATAAATATGTAATTAAAATTATTTAATCTTGTTAATCGTAGGAAAATGGACTGCCAAAAGCACCAAAATGGTAAGTATTAGCGCTCTCTCTCCATTTCTGTGTGTGTGTGTGTGTGTGTGTGTGTGTGTGTGTACACACAACAGGATTTTTTTAGGAGGCTATACAATTAAAAGATTTATTTATTTTGCAGAACAATCATCATTGTCACAATCCACATCTGATCGCATAAAAATATGTTTTGTCTCACTCAGATGAACCATTCACTGAAATATTTCCGCCTGCACATCCTGAAGTGAAATCAATTTACATTCATTTTACATAATACCACAATTTCATCCAAAGCATGTAAAGCATGACATTCATTATGGTATTCAAAGCATGACATTTTTAGACTATTATGATTAGAACGAGATTGAGCAGGCCAAACCTACAGACTGAATGTGGTATGACTGAGAGTTGGTTATGAGTACACTCCTAATGATTGAGTTGTTGGTTACTAATGTCATGACTGGTACCATACGTCAGCAGTGGAAACAATCACAGCTGTGACCACAGTTGAGTATGCGCTCTGACTACCATAATGTGTTGGGCTCTTCGGTGTTGTGGTCAAGTTGCACGTTTAGCACCCTGGAGATCCAGGTTTGAGGCAGAGTGGGGTCACTGCTGTCTCGCCTCACTACAGCAATGTTTCAGATCTGTCCTGTCATGACTAAACATCACAACTGCTGTTGATTGTCGCAGGCATTCCATCAATATAACCCCTGTTCCCTTTCCTCCTCAGCACTTTTTTCATTCAGAATGTCTGCTTGCTGCAGACAGGCAGACATTGATGGGCATTGATGATAATTGAACTGCCCAAATCTTACTCTGTCTTTAACACTAAAAAAATCTTTTATAATCTTTTATTATGTTCTTTATTACACGTTTCATATCTAATGAATACAACTTTTTTTTTTACAAATCTGTCCTGTCATGACTAAACATCACAACTGCTGTTGATTGTCGCAGGCATTCCATCAATATAACCCCTGTTACTTGAGCTTACTGAGTGCTGTTGGTAGGAAGAGCTTATTTGGTACCAGTTGTATCAAATCTTCTTGTTCCCTTTCCTAACAACAGCACTTGGTGAGTTCAAGCAACAGGGTATTGGTTGATTTACACTGGACTGTTCCTTTAAGGTAGACATTTATATGTCTTGATACCTTGCTATGTTGTTGATACCAGCCTGTCTTGATGAACACAGCCAAATTATCATGAATAACATCTCATCTTATACACTGCTTTTTCATTTCTATGAATGAGGCAATAATATGTTTATTATTAATACTGTTTCTTGTGCTCTATCCAGAGGAATAACGCTAAAGGAAACCCTGTTTATGTAAATTTTATGGGAAATAATCCATCGTCTCAGGTGACACCCATCAACCAAACTCAAACAGGTCTGTGCAAAACACAATGTCACAATGTGTTCAGCAATTCTTGTGGAAAGTATGTGTTTGTTTGCATATGATGTCAGGCTTAGTTGACCTTGTTATTACAAGATAAGACAGTTAGTGGAAATGGTTTACACAGATACAGATAACATAAATTCATGTCTAAGAATAATTACGCTTTGTTGTTACTATTAGGATATAGTTGAAAAGAAAAAATATGAACACAACATTTGTCCGTTCCAGGCCCAGATGCTCATGTCTATGAACCCCTTTGCCTGCCAACTCATATCTACCTCCTGTGAGTCTGAAATTTCTCATACTTGAAATGACAACATGAAACTAAATTAAATTATAACTTCATTGCCTTACATTGATGAGCAATGAGCTGTCCCACTCACTTGTTGTTACTCTGTCCAACAGGCTCCAGCTGAACAGGTCTATGTAAACACCAAACAAAAATCTAAGTGACAGGCTATACTGCCTGTTTCTGTGTGACACAAAAATCACAGGGACAGTTCATTTCAAATGAGGCCTGAATAGATGTTGCATACCGATACAGGTTAGCGTAAGTTTAGCATTAGACAGGAGATTATATCACAATCTACATGTGGAGCTATTCATGTGAAATGTTTTGAGGTTCGTTGAAAACAACTAGAACTGAATTTTTTATATTTTACATATTACACAAACAAGTACAGAGCATGTCTATCTTTTGAGGAAGTGTGTTTTATATGGCCTCAATTTAGTCAATCATTGATAAATTTGAAGAAGCATAAACAGAATAAGGAAATAAGTGACTGTAAATGGATTAGCTATTAAGTTAGATCCGTCACTGACTTGGTCTATGAGAGACAGGCAGTTTTAAGTCCTAAATGTCAATCATATGTAGCAAACATGATTCTCATTGCCAAGAAATATTCAGTAAACATCAATATGTGTTGACATAGGCCGAAAATATAAATATGGAAGAAAATATGACACAAGACATAAGATTTAAGACTCAAGACTCCCTAGACTTGTTATGCTATTTATATTGTAACATAATTCGTGTCTTCTGTTCTTACTTTATAGTTGGGGCCCACCAACACTGATCTGTAATGTAATAAAATGTTTATGCTTCAGTAAGATTTTATATGACCATTATTGGGTATCTTAGGTGTTCATAAAATATACTGTATATAAACCATAATAAATGCATTAATTCTTATGTTTATCTCCTTCAATTGTAAATAAACAGATCTAATGATTTATGACTTTTGTCTCTGCCATTGTTCCATTGTAATGTAGAAAACAGGCCTCTTTACAATATCCATGCCACACTGCCATCTAGAGTACTGAAATTGCAGTTACATGCACTATTGTTAAAGGTTATGATGCTGATATTGGACAAACACATGATTAAATAAAGAAAATACAGATATGTCATTACTAGGAATTAAACTGTTTGAAACACTGACATAAAAGCTAGTTAATGACTTGCTTCTCCTCCTCAGCACTTTTTTTCATTCAGAATGTCTGCTTGCTGCAGACAAGCAGAGATTGATGGGCATTGATGATAATTGAACTGCCCAAATCTTACTCTGTCTTTAACACTAAAAAAATCCTTTATAATCTTTTATTATGTTCTTTATTACACGTTTCATATCTAATGAATACAACTTTTTGTATTCATAAGACATGAAACATGTAAGAAAGAAAATGGTAATTTTTTTTAAAGAAAAACAAATAAGTAAATAAATAAATAACAGATGTTGCACATCAGTACATGAACAAATATTCATAGAGCTTAGTGCAAGTTGTGTTCCAGCTCAAATATGGTTCTCTGTGTGCATTTATGCCCTCAAAGGAGAAATCTGGTGTGAATCAACCCATAGCTCTGTTCGAGCTCACCAAGTGCCGTCGGTAGAAAAAAGAATGACAAAATTTGATACAACATAGATTAAATAGCAGCTACTGAATGTGTAACTAACTGAATGGGGCATAGAAACTCACTCATTTTCCTGTAGGTTAGCTGACGGTAAGCCCGGTAGACAAGACTTTGTTGCTTCGCAAAAAAGTCATAGGTATAGCAAGGCATTTTCAGTTATGTAGTGTTTTTTTTTTACTCGAGGTTAATCCTAACCCAAACCCTAACCCTAACCCTTGCAATATAATTTGGATCAGCAAACAGAGAAGGCACAAAAACACAAAGTCCTAATAAACAATCCATGTTCCATATCTTGATCACCTGTAAAGTGTACTACCCTACTCTTAGAGTTTAGAGAGAGGGAAAAGATGCAAGCACATGTACACACAAACACACACACACACACAATGACCTCAAATGAAGACACTTAGATTAGTAATTACAGAGTATTTAGCGTATAAACCAATGGGACTTCACGACTGATGTTACAGTACATAACCATCATTTTGACAAAAAGGCCAATCACACCCTGAAAACTTATTTTACTTACACCCTGAAGACTTATTATTGGAAAGATACTCTTATTATTGGAACAATACTCTTATTCTGTCATTCCAATCAAAGAACTTTGCAACCTACCATGAGATCAGTGACTTGCACTTCTTGCCTTAGACACATGTACGGACTATATGTCATATCAGCCAATAAAATCGACACATTTCATTCTCTGTTGGTCTTAGAACACTTTGCAACTACAGAAAAGTCAAGTTTTAATTAGGAAAAACAATAGAATTCTTTCACTTTTGAGCAAGATGCTAACAGGCGAGGTGCTAATGGTCCAACCTGATTCAATGATCTATGTTAGGCTGGAGCTTAAAGTGCTACTGTCAAACTCAGAGAACGGCGGGATGAACCAGAGAAAGGTAGAACTCGTTTAACTCGAGGAAAGGTGGAAAATGGGTGGGGCCCAGTGCCACTTGCCAATCGAAAAAAACAATAATGCAATGGACAGGAAAGACAGGTAACCCATTCGAGATTCGATCTGTCTAAGGTCTTGTATTCCTTCTCAAGGAATTGCATTAAAAAGTAGTGTTTGAACATAATATTTGATATTTTCAACAGGGGTGGTTAAATTGCTCTCTCTCTTTTTTTTCACTGTTTGTATGGTCTTTCAGGAACAGGATGCTACTGCTCAGCTTTCAAGTCTTACACTAGAGGAATATTGGTGGTGGCACCAATATTCCTCTAAACAAAAGTGGTGGTGGCATAGTGGTTAAGGAACCTGGCTAACATGCAGGTAGCCTGGAAAATTGTGGGTTTGAATCCTGGTTGCCGCTGTTGTGCCCTTGAGCAAGGCATGTTGCTCTAAGGGCGACTGGTCTGACGTAATTGATAGTTGACATCGTAGTCGCTTTGGATAAAAGCGTCTGCTAAATGTATATGAATATTCCCTGTAAATTGTCAGTGTTTCCTTCTCTTCAGAGGCGTATTGATTTGTTCTTGTCTACTCTGAAAAGCTCTCCTCCACTACAAATATGTGTCACAACAGTGGAGACAACAGTATACTATCATACGGCAGCCTACAGTTGGGGAAGAGCTGCAGAGGGATGTCCTCCAACTCCTCAGCAGCACGCAGAGAGGCCCTGTCCTGGGCAGTCAGCCCCAGACTGTGGGCAATGTTCACTACTCTCTGGGGTCATCCCCACACACCAGCACCTGGAAAAGAGAATTGATTTACTGCTCCTGTAATCCTACCCAGTGCAATATTTTTGATCAGTTAGAGATTTAACATCTGATGCCATCAGATAATTTCATGTAGTCTATTAAAGCACAGTCATTTGAGTGATGTGTGATGTCACTTCCTCTTACCTGCCATCTGGTGTCCAGCACCCCTCACTGCAGAGCCCAGGCTGACACAGTGTTGAAGCCTTTCACCACACTCCCATCAGCTCTAGATTTCTCATCAATATATATCAATGTGATTTACTTCCAGCCTTATTTGGATCCACATTACTTCATGTTAGTGCATGAGTGTGCACACACACTTTTCTACTATCGTGACTGAGGATGGTGTTGTAAACAGCATATTGCATGACGTCATGTCCATGTCTTCTGATAAATTTGCGTGTGTGTGTGTGCACGTGTACACGTGTCTGTGTATGTGTGTGCGTGTGTGTGTGTGTTGGAAGGGGCAACAAAGCAATTTTCATACACTTTACAATATTGCCTCAGAAAGAAATGAGATCATGAGTGCAGACTGCAGTTCTAAAAATCCATATCAGAAAAAAAAATCTGTATGTATGTGTATTGAAGTCATTTGCAATGTGTATGGTTTGTGGCAAGGATAACATGCAATCTGGACATCCTTCCTCATTTCTCAAAAGGTGTCGTGTGTCACATTTCCTGATGACACTGATGAAAAAACTGTGACTAATTGCCCCAACTTGGTATGCCATGTCTTATACTTTCCTCTGAGGAAAACAGAAAGAGATTTAACCACTGTAACCTCAGAGAAAGGTCTAGGCAGAGTATCTGTACTTTTCTATAGAAAATCTTATCTGGCTAATCCCAAAACAGATAGCAAGACACTGGAGGTCTGCTAGAAGGCTGCCATTCTTTTGCCATGTATGGTGTTTTTGCTGTTTATGAAATGCCATATATGGTAACGCAGTCGTAGACTGCGGGGAGAACTGAAACTGAAAACACCAGCGGACCGCTGGTGGCATTTTGCCATCTGGGAATTTCATGAGTTTCATGACTCATACTGTACATAAAGCTTTTACCTTTATTGGACAGTGAAGAGTGACAGTGACTCTGAATGGCCACAGAATGACAAGTTTGAGTGCAGTGAAATACAAACAGACCCCTGGCCATGATGTGTCTGTTATTTGGCCAATAAAGATAGGCCTAGCTCCTGATCAGAGCCATAATACTACAAAGTGCTTAGTCACAGTGAAGGGAGTGAGTGTTGAGGCCAGCAAGCTGTAGCCTACTACAAGTCTATGTGTGTTGTGCATATCAAAGACTTACTGTTGGTAATTATACAAAGAAGAGCAGCAAAATTATTGTTACTATCTATGGCAACTCTCTGTGCAAACATCGGGGAATAGTCCGAAGGAGCTGATCTCATCTGCAATCTGCAATTTGATGGCAACTCTTCAGTATCAATATTTGATTCGATTCGTACCAGTATAATCAATGACCATGAACAGTTCAGGTTATCAGTTTATCAATTAGGTTACTAATTTCTGAATAACCTGAAGTAGCATATTTTAACAGTCCTGCTGCAGTCTGTTATTGCCCAAACCAGCACACATTCACATCCCAAAAGTGTTGATCACATGCAGAGGACCAGAGCGAAGATAGCCACGTGTTAATGGTCGCATCATCAAGCAGATATATCTTAAAATCAGAGCACACTCACGGCTCCTTCATATTTACCCAAGTCGTAGATTAATTCCTTAAAAAACCTAGATGAACATACTGCGTCTGGATTATAACTAAATTGGACATTATGCTCAATGCATCGCGCCATACTCTTTCTGACAGCTCTTTATAGAGTTATGGACTGAAAGCCTTGGAAGTCGTTTCTGACCACTGCGAGTCACTAAAAGTAATCTCATCTTTAGGTGACGGGTGGCCAGAGCTTCATGTAGGATGCAAAGTAAGTATATTGCATGCTCTTGCCATTGTCTAGATTTTATTTTTTAAATTGCATGTTTTTGCAATTGTCTAGATTTTATTTTTTCAAATTTACAGGATCATTTTTAGAACTGTACGCCCAGTGCAAAGCCTACAGGATTATGGCTCCTGGCCCCTATGGGCCTAATTGAGAGGGAGGAAGGATTGATATCTTTGTGAAATCAACCTGGCTGGTACAAGTTTTTTCCATAACACTTTGCAGTCCTTTGTCTGTCAGAGGTAAATATTTTAAAGTATTGATGAAGGCTAGTGTTGTTGTAATATTATAAAAAGTTGGCGTAAACTTTGAGAATGCACTTAATAATTTAATTTCTCTACATTGTGTTACACTATTGCACTTTCAACTTAAAACAGTGCAGATTTTATGTTAGCAATACGCACTCCTTGTTAGTTCATTGTGTTGTAGCTTGAATGTTATCCTCTTTTGTAAGTCGCTTTGGATAAAAGCGTCTGCTAAATGCCTAAATGTAAATGTAAATGTCTTGTTTAATTTAACTCAAATCTGTAAACTAACATATTGACTGAAAAAAATCTTCATACTTAATAGGCTATATTTATTATTAGGCCCAGTTCTAAAACATTTATCAGGGCAACAGGTGTTCTCTATCCCTTTGATTCTGCTATACCACCAAGGAAAACGGGTATGCTTTTTACCAGGTGTGAATTTTATTTGTACTTTAAACAATATCACAAGTTTCTGAGCTAAAACTATTCGGTTAAATACCAAAAACATATAAAACTTTGTGAACACCCTTAGGCCTACTGGAAGCTTCATTGTTCACATGGATTTCTGGTGTTATTCAGCAATTTGCCTGCCCTGAACACAGAGCTTGCATTCTGGATATATAATAAATGTAAATGTAAATGTAAATAAATGTAAATATAAATGTAAATGGATGGTGGACTATGTGTGCTTCACATGATCATATAGGCTTAAATTACTTGCAGATAATTAAATATTTAGAAAAGTAGTACACCTACCTCAAAAGGCAAACTGAGAGTATTTACAATTAAATTAGGCTATCTAAACTGGATTGTTATAATAGGCTAATGACAACAAAATGTCCTTGCGTCCATGGATTGGCTACCTCACCTGGCTGTGATCCAGAAAGGAGGGAGTGTCATACGAATCCAGGCCAAAAGTGTTTGTTATGTGTGTGTAGAGTTCATGTTCTTGCTTCATTGGGCGGGGCCTACTTGCTATATAATAGTTATGGCTATGTAAGGTTATTATAAATGAGATTCGTGGAACTTGTTTAGAACTTCAGCGGGTAACGGACACTGGCAGCGATGGGACTCATCATTCAACTCATTGTCCTAATAAGCGTTTCACATGTAACTTTGACCACGGCGCATGATGGTAAGTTTAGCTTAATTGCTGTACAATCTTGAATTCTCCCTTTGTGTATTATGTGTTCATGTACCATGAACACCACGTGTTTTAAGGAGATAATGCCCATGTTCCAAAGTAGACTAGGTTGTGTCTTCATTTCCTCAAACATACTTGCAAAAAACAGATGTCGACCTTAACCAATAACACTGGCCCATAAGTAGCCATGTGGATTTGGATAAAAGCTTCGGTCGCGTAGGCGATGACCTACACCTGGATATGCCAATTTATGATTTTATGCTTATCCAGTTTTTAACATTGCATGTTAATTTTCATGCTTACCCCATATCAGATACACATGTTTACATTGGCAGGAAGTCCTGAAACAATCAGCATGCATAAATAGCACTGCTCACTTCCCAAATGGACTCTACCGAAATAAATCCTAGCTTTCACAACATAGGTTATAACAGGCTTTGTTTATATACTCTGATCATATATGTCTATTGCTTATTTTTATAAATAATAATAATTTGTAATACATAATAAATGTTACATGTGATGTAGCAAAGTAACATACTTTTATCATCACTTCTCCATGTACATTCGTGAGCTCCTATACTCGAAACTAACAACAAGGAACTGACATCAGCCCAGTGCGGAGCAGTTTTCGAAAGTGAAAGCGTCTGTCCGCTTGTAGCCTACAGAGAGAAATTAGACATTTAAAAAAAAAATAAAAATAAAATATATATATATATATATATATATATATATATATATATATATATATATATATATGTAAACAGACATCACTGCGTCAAAACAAATAATAATAACCCCCATCTATCTGTCAAATATTCGTGGTGACCCGCAATACCATCTCGAATATGTATTGCATCAGTGACCCTATACAGATGTAACCAGTAGGAGGTGGTACTGAGCATGGAACACAATTTCACCTATTCATTGCCTTAATGCAGGCTGTTTGTGTGAAGGAACAATTGGGGCTGATGTAGTCAAAATAGAAGTTTATTAACACATAATCAATTGACCGGGACATACACTAAATACTAGCCTCCAGGGCATGAAACAACATTATTGCTGTAGACAGTGCCACCTATATGCAATACCACACACAGGAGAACAGGAGTGTGCCTATTTACATGAATTAACTTTTCTATATTCCTTTTGACCACCTTCAACATCTACAACAGGAAATACTTATCTGCCCTGTCCAAGCAATATCTGTCACTTTGTCCTGTCTCCTGTCTGTCTGTCTCTTTGTCCTGTCCTCACAATGTGGTCTTGCCCCACTAACTTGTTTCATGTAGGTCTGTCATTTGTCTCGTGCTGTTTCTGTATGTTATATATGACCACCCCCTTTATACATGTGATACAGATGTTAATGTAAATACTATTGAGAATAGGTATAAATTTGCAATTAAAAATAAAGTTTTACGTAGAGGGGTGGTGGTGGTGGGTAAAAAAAACGAGAATTATCGAAAGAATTAACATCTTTTTCAGTTGAACTTTTTTCTGTCTGTGTCCTGCTCTTGAGTAGCCTGGCCACATCTTCCTACATACCTCCACTCAAATATCATCTCCCTACAGTGCTAGTTTGGTTTTGATCTCATTGAGCTTGTTGTCTCCGGCAGCATTTTTACTGCATCCAATCAGCGAACAGAGGGAGGCATTGTAAATGCTGAGCTAGAATGCTATCAGTCAAGCCATGGGTTTATGGGCATGGGCCCAGGGTCCGTCCTATCTATTTAATATATGGGAGACCTTAAAGATGAGGAAAAACATAGTTGGTTTTAGTTGTTCCTCCAGTAGGGGTACCTCAAAATTTTGAGGCCATTGTTGTTAGCCTATATAGTCACTGATGCAGTACAAATTCCAGATGGTGTTCCAGATCACCACCAAAATTAAATAATTTGTCGTTAATGCCCACATTTAATCATCTGTTCCTTGTCATAATACCAATCCTCAGTGCAGTCTTTGGGAGTTATTTTTCACATAGACAAACAAACAGACAGACAAACAAATGCAGGTGAAAATCCTCCTTGACAAAGGTAATAAACAGTGAAGCCTCAGATGAAGGATGTGGGAAACACATTGCCAAGGAAGATCCGCTCTGTCTGCACTCACATCATGTCTGATTTCATCATGTCCGATCCATATACGATTTATCAGGCTACCACATTTGAGAGAGCCTGAAATCCATTTGAGGAACATAACAGTAATTAGTGACACATGATGCCTGCCTAGCTAAGGCTTAACAAATCAGCAAGGTCTATATGGCACATAGCAGATGGCATATTTGGCATAGTTTTACTTTCTGTGGCATTCATGTAGGTCTACCTCCTTGTGCCCTTATTGTGTCAGTAACATAAACAAGTCCTAATGCAATGTGGTTTGTGTAACTATAGGACCACTGATCCACACCAAACTGGGGGCCCTCAGAGGGGAGTATTTGCGAGTGAGGGGAAAGACAACAGTGATTCACTCCTATCTGGGTGTGCCTTTTGCTAAACCACCTGTGGGGCCCCTCAGATTGGCCCCACCCCAACCTGTGCAGGGATGGGAGGGAGTCAGGGATGCCACCAAGCACCCATTTATGTAAGTGATTATAGCCCACACATACAACCAGTTTCAAGTGCATGAAAATGCACTACACTGTTTTCAGAGGGCTTCTGTTTCTTCTTCTTCTAACCATTTTTGCCACAATGCAGCTTCATGTACAAATCTCATTCAAATGCTGTTATGTGGATCCTCTAAAGATTAATCCGACAATGTATCCTGTAAACCTTATACTTTTTGAAATATTAATTAAGAAATCAAATTTCCTCCATAGACTTAACATGGAGGAATATGACATCTAGAAGGGCCTTTAAAGGGACACTAGGCAAGATTTTGTGCGATATTGGTGACAATTTAGGATGCAGTTACAAAACAAACTTTGTGACTGTAGGGTGTAACTTGCCTGATGTCCTTTCAGAGGAATATGCCACTTTTTATATTAAATTAGGTTTTTCACCATCTTATCTCATTTACATTTACATTTAGGCATTTAGCAGACGCTTTTATCCAAAGCGACTTACAAAAGAGGATAACATTCAAGCTACAACACAATGAAAGAACTAACAAGGAGTGCATATTGCTAACATAGAATCTGCACTATTTTAAGTTGAAAGTGCAATAGGGTAACACAGTGTAGAGAAATTAAATTATTAAGAGCATTCTCAAAATTTACGCCAGGAGATATTCTTGAAAGAGCTGGGTCTTCACGAGTTTCTTGAAGGTGGAGAGGGTATTAGTTGATCTGGTAGCACGTGGGAGGTCATTCCACCAGCGCGGAACCAGATATGAGAAGAGTCTGGCAGCCCCACTGTTAGCTCCACTTTGCATAGGTGCTGGAATGCAGAGTAGCCAAATAGTTAGTAATTTGCAAAAGTGATCCAAAAAAGAGAGACTTTTATCCCCTAATTACTTCTTGTGGCCCGTGTATTCACAATGAGTACAAATAATGCAAATGAGGATGAGGTGATTTTCTAGGCAGATAGAGATGTGGAACTATATTCTAGCAAAGCACTGATGTCTGTATCTACCTTCGAAAATTGCTTCGTCTTAATTTGCTTTGCAGTTGTACTCATTGTGAAATACTAGGACAACGCATGCACCTAGACCAAAGTGCTTTTGCCCACATACGTAACCAGGTAAGATGATGAATAACCCAGTTTCATTAAAAGGTGCTTTTAAGGGCTTTTAAGAGCTATTAAGAAATTGGAATTCAGCCCAGGTGCAACCATCCAACCATCTCTTTTTACTCTAAAACTACAGATCCTGTTTAAATGTTTTCTATAGCTCTTTCAAAATGAAACATTCAAAATAAATAAACCTGCCCTCACATATCTTCATATCTACTGCAACAAAGTACTGTAGTTTGTTTTTCTTATTAACTTCCAAGTTCTGTGCTCTAGTTATTTATTTTGCAGCGGATTAGATTAATGTTTCTAACTATCAGGCTACTAGCCTTCTTGAGTTGTGCGCTTAAAAAAATGCCTGATTGATTATGTGTATCAAAATAAGTAATAAGTAAATTATTTATGTTTCTATTTTCACCCAAGCATTTATTTTACTGTACATTTTAGCCATGTACGTTTTGTTTCATATAATTTGATTGTATGTGACTTTGGATATAAGCATCTCTTGAGGTATGGGGAGGGAGGTTTACTATCGTTCTACACTGGGACTCCCTAAAAACATTACATCCTTTTAAGAACAAGTATATAGTATAAACACTATTACGATCCCTGAGAAAAAAAAAGTGGTCTTCCTTTATTCCATGACCCTTTACCATCGGTGTAATCATATGGCAGTGGCAATCATGTAGGCCTATACATGCTACAAAGAACTATCAAGGCAAAATGTGGTGGTCACTGGGCCTTCTTCAAGCAACTCTCGCATCTAGTCAAGGAGAAATAGTTAAAAACCCTTTATTTAAAGCTGGGGCATAACATAAAAAACACCAACCGGTTTCAATCAACATTGGGTCTTCATCACGGTGTGATGAGAAAGAGTACTATTGGGGGGAGAGTTTATAAGTACAGCAGTGGTCACATGATTAATTAAATTTGACCAGACATCTTACAAATACAATATTCTCTAGAAACATGTACATTATCTCACTTCACATAAATAGCTCAAATTCACTTTAATTACATGCCCAGTGAAGGTGATGTAAGATAGTGACATACAGATAAACATAGACATACTTTTAATGTCTTCTACAAGAATGGTCTAAAATTCTCACTGAGGCCAGGATAATACAGTGCATCAAATTTAAGTATCCAATATTTTTACAATAGTCTTTTGAGACGGTCACCACCTCTAGGGGACAGTTGTACCTGTTCCAGTTTTTTTAACTTTTAATAAATTGGCATCATTGTTATGAGACCTATTGGAAGTACCATGTCATACCATGTCATAGGGTAGTCTCTGTTATCAGTGAGTTAAATTGTGACATCAAAGCTCAAAGTATGAAAAAACACTTTATTTGAACTTGTCTAAGTGTCATGAGCCTGTCATGAACATGAGATGACATATACCATAAACATTAATGACACTTCATTTATGTTTATGACTGTTCTCATACGGGTTTTTGCAATGTCTGCATCCCAAACAGTGTCAACTTTACATTATGTAAACACCTCCAAATAAAGTGTTATCAGTATGATTCAATACAATTATTGTCATCCATATGGTGAGTTGCTACCAAGGCAAAGGTCAGAATATTTTAAACAAATGTTCTTGGAGATAAATGTATTCTGCTGCAGTGCCACTGACATTTGTAAATCGACCAAGGTGTGTATATGCAGAGTATTGCTTTTGGGACACAGGATTGGGTATTTCTTGAATGTTGGTGCATCCCATACAAACGGATGCATCCTTGGAAATTCTAAGAAAGAAGGACCCAACTCTTGCTAAGTGTTTGGAGAAGATGGACCATTGCTTGGTGGCTGTGAACCATCCTTCCTTGAATTTGAGAAACCATTTATCCAGCAGAAATGATTTTAGCACAGATTTCATGATCGTTTATAGCCTATGTCTCATGGCTGCTTAAGTCTTTTAAGTTAGCATAGGCCTGCACGTCTCCAAACTGTTGAATGAAAAATAGAAAATAAAGAGAACGGCATTGTAGTCACATTTCTGTATGATGAAAGTAGTCACAGTGGTATTCTAGCAGAATAAAGCTAAACATTATTTTTTGTCACCGTATTACAGTATTGTCTGAACTCAAATCTGATTGATAATCATGTGTCCTCATGTGCCCATTATGAGCAAAGGCAGTCAAATAGCCTATCTGTTTTTGTTTATTCTTTTAGGTGTGTACAAGACAGACAGATGTCGTTGAATTTGTCAGAAATATTTGACATGACTATGGAGATTCCTGAAGTGTCTGAGGACTGTCTCTATCTTAATGTTTACACTCCTGCCAAACCGGCTGAAGATGCCAAGTTACCAGTGAGTTGAACCATAGATTGAGAGCACAAGCCCTTGTTTTAATTCTAAAAAGTATGTTCCAATCATATTTCAATGGCATGTTTTTGCCATTTCAGCAGTGATGTAGGCCTACTCATTTATATGGTCTAATGCTAACCTATACTGTCCACCTTAGTACTGTTATTAGCCCATATAATGTGTCCAAGCTTGTGGGTGTGTGTGTGGTTTGGTGTTAGGACGGCTTCTATTTATGTGAGTGTATGTGTGATTTGTCTTCTGTATAACTGTGTATTAACTGTGAGGACCCCCTCAATAATGAGATGTTTCATCTCAAGGGGCTTATCCAGAAAGAAAAAAAATAAAGATGTATAATTTTTGGAGGCTATGATGTGCAATCAGCAATACAACAGAGGACAACAGAAGACTAGAAGAAACACACATGAAGATAACTAAACTAGCATATTAGGGCCACATATGTAAA
This sequence comes from Tenualosa ilisha, assembly GCA_015244755.2. Classification (NCBI taxonomy): domain Eukaryota; kingdom Metazoa; phylum Chordata; class Actinopteri; order Clupeiformes; family Clupeidae; genus Tenualosa; species Tenualosa ilisha. Next base: position 2,377,918 of record PYXC01001172.1, on the reverse strand, counting down.
AAAAAAAAAAAAAAGGAGTAAGGCCAGTAATATTCTGAGAAAAAATTCACAAATTAGATGCCATAGTAAATTTATAAAATAACAAATTTGTAAATTTATGATTTTTTTTCTCACAAATTTGCAGCTGTATATCATCTGAGTTTGTTCTTGTTCTTAGCAGATACCATATCCCAAAGTGAAAAATAAACAATAAAGATTATTTTTAAAATACAGTTTAAAGTAGTCATATCATTTTTGAATGACATGCTCTCTGTCTGATCATGATCCTCAGAGTCTGTTTAAGATTTTGTTCTTCTGTCATCCAGGTCATGGTATGGATCCACGGTGGAGGTCTTGCTATGGGATCCGCCTCCTTCTATGATGGATCTGTGTTAGCTGCCTATCAGAATGTGGTGGTGGTGGCGATTCAGTACAGATTGGGAATGCTCGGCTTTTTCAGGTGGCGTTGTTAGTCACTGTTTTTAGTTAGTATTTATTTATATTTTTGCTTGTGTTCACCCTGTGTACAGAATGTCAGAGTCATTGCATCATCTTTTCCTCTATCTCCCTTCAGCACTGGGGATGATAACGCTCCAGGAAACATAGGACTCTTGGACCAGGTGGCTGCGCTGCAGTGGGTCCAGGAGAACATTCAGAGCTTTGGAGGGGACCCATCTTCTGTCACCATATTTGGAGAGTCAGCAGGGGGTACGAGTGTGTCACTGCAGGTGAGGATCTGTGCTGAAATGTTGGGTGTTTCCCATTAAAACCTAAAATTATAACTCCACTGTCAAAGAAAGGTCTCTTATTCAAAACTGCACATTCTGTCTTGTGTACAGATTTTTTTTTCTTTTTCATTTATTTAAAAAATGGTATACAATATTTTACTTTATTCCTGGAGTACCAGTGCATTACACCTACAATATTTTGCCACTGGATATGTGTGTAATACATTATATACATGTGTTTTTGTGCAAATGCTGAAGCTGATGCAGTAATGTTAAAAGGAAATTGCGAATCGCAACCCATAGCCCTGTTGTTCAAGGTCACCAAACACCACTGAATAGCGAAACGTAAAGTTGTGGCATATAACCTCGGTTCTTTGAAGGAGAACATGAGATGCCACCTTTGGGATATTGCCTTTGGTGATACCCATCCTGCTGATACCACTCTAACTAAGCCTGACGTAATCAGGCAATAAGCATGCATACACTGGGGCGGGCGGGGGTTATTCCAAGAAGGTGGTTAAGCAGCAAACCTGGGTAAGTTAAGTGGGAGGTAGTGGTAACCTGAAACTAGAGGAGCCTAGAGTCCTCATTCTCTTCATGAAAAAAGCCAGCAGTCTCTTCTATTATCAAGTTTACCACATTTTATAGGTTAAATAAGCCAAGTTTATCACTTACTCACCTTCTTGGAATACCCCCCTGGCCTCAGCCTTCAGGCCATAAAACATACATGCATGCGTGCCATATTTCGCTGTCTCGTGTTCTCCTTCTGAGAGGCGAGGTTATATGTCATAACCTTACATTCTCTTTCAGTCGAAGCACTTCGACAACACCTTTAGGAACACGTCGTATACAACACAGCTTCTAAACGGCATGCTTATACATCCCACATGACAGACTGAACTAACTAACGTCGCCACGCAGTCACCAGTCGCAAGAAAAAGGGAGTGGGGACGGAGACACAGCACACCATGGCCATGATGTCCGATAACAGGGGCCAAGTGACAGACAGGGCCCATCATAAAACATCATACACACAGTGAGTGGGGCTAGCGGGCCGCAGGCACACATGCGTACCTCAACGTCACAGAAATGTCCCCAACAGCTTAGGATCAGAGCTCATGGCAGCAGAGAGGATGAAGCAGGCAACAGGCATGCTCATGACATCCTATAGAAGCGGGCAAAGGTGTTACCACTGGCCAGCTGGCTGACTGACGAACATCCTGCACATGATGTGATGCAGAGACGCTTCTCATGGAGTGGGTTCCTAGCACTGCTGCTAAGCATATGAAGCACACAGTAGTAAAATGCACACAAATATGCACAGAATATTCCTTGAATATGTACAATACTTTGCTTAGGTAGCTCACTCAGGGGCGAAAGCCCACTGAATCACTGGAGCACTTCTAAGTCTTAGCGGTAAGTCATAGAGGGTATCACGCAGTCAGAGGTTACTGAAAGGTGAAAGAGGAAGATGGCGTGCATGCACCTACGTTTATAGCTTGAGGGCTGACACCAGCGCATGCATGCTTATTGCCTAATAACATCAGGCTTAGTTAGAGTGGTTTCAGCAGGAGGGGCATCACCAAAGGCGATATCCTAAAGGTGACATTGAAGTTGAACTTTGACTGAAGAGAACCACACTTGAAGCTAACCAGTAGGGGCATGGGAAATCAGTTTCAGTTTTCTTGCCCCTGTTAGCTTTAGCAGCTGGTTTGCTAGCTGGTCTCAGTTGTACCAAATTTTCTTCTTCTTTTTCCTACTGACAGGACTTGATGACCTCGAACAACAGTGCAATTAGTTGATATTTCACAGGAAATTTAATTGATGCATGTAAAATTACATATGTTGGTATGGAACAATAAATAACCTTGAAGTTAATTATTTTTATTGAAATACTTGTAGATTCTGTCACCTATGAGTTCTGGTCTGTTCCATCGAGCCATCACTCAAAGTGGCACCGCAGCCATGGAAATTCTCGTCAGCACGGAGCCACTGAGCCTAGCAATGGTAATCACCTTCCATCATCTGCACCTTAGATAGGAGTCAAAGTGTTCAATTATAAGCAACTGGACTTCTTTTTGGAGCTTGAAGAGATAAATCTCCTGGTCCTCCCCTCAAATTAAGTATTTCATGCTATATGTGCCATATGTATAACTTGCAAGTTTTTCGCTTTATGTCTAATGTACTATTTGTAAGCGATTCAGTACTGCTTGTACATGTATATCTAATTGTTTAGTAATAAGTTATGCATGTGTTTATTAAGCATTTACAATGTTTTTAAGTGACTTATAAACAGCTTGTAAGCAAATTACTAAAATGGTCTGTTAACACACCTTTTTATAAAACATTACCCTCAAGAGTGCCGTGGATGAAAACAATATTGTTGATAGGGGTGCCTTGAGCTCAAAAAGTGGTCTAATTTGCCCTCTGTATTCTAAATATGGACAGAAAAAAATATTTACGGCATATCAATGCGTACTGATAGTCTCTTTTGGTGGCTTTGTTTTAATCCTTTCACTCTTTTATCATAAAAAACTTCTGAAAAATTTAATGTACAACCGTAATAAATGTTTACCATGTCAGGGAAATGAAACTGACGTCCACCGAAAGTCACTGCAATCTTTAGTATCTTTGATATGTCCACCTCCTCTCAAATGTGCCATAGTCATAGAGAAAAACACTGTGATACTGAAGTGTTGGGTGGTTACATTAGATGATAGCCTGCATCTCTTATGCCTTTTACTGTTCCCTTAGATGCTGGCAAATGTATCAGGCTGTGCAGGCACTAAGCCTCATGAGATTGTGGACTGTGTAATGCAGATGTCAACTGAGGACGTTTTAAAAATCGCACAGGTGAGATATCATGGCTTTTGATTAAATAGAGGCATGCACAGGTAATGAGCAAATCTTACCATGGCTTTGTGTAAAGTGTTGCAGAATATCTAACTACTTTAATCCACTGCTGCTGTACTGTATACTAATGTTTATGTTTAATTTGTATGTTTATGTAAGTGACTTAAAATTATGTCCATAAAAGTCATAAGTGCTAAGTTGTAGGCACTGGAGACTTACTGACAATAAATGTTGTCAATGTGTCAAAAAGCAATTTGCCAAACTAAGGCATACATATATGTGACATTTAACAACCCTAGTGTTAGTGTATCTCTGGCATCATTGTCACTAGCCAGCAATTGTTAATGCCATATCACAGGTGATGCTAGCTATTCAAGCTAACTTTCAGCACGTTAACCATCTGTAAATATTTGACAAGAAACTTAAGTAAAGTAGGACAGAAACAGTATAGACTGCTAAGTTGCACTTAAAACTGATTTAAGTTACATCATTGTAACCTACCTGTGGCCTATTGACTGTAATGTTACCATACACTGTAGTTGTGTCTCTTGAAACTAACGTCACCTTCTTTTAGAAATGACGATGTTGTGACATTTAGACATGGCAAAAAGTTATGTAAGTTATGAATTTTTCAGATACTAAGCTAAGCCTGTGTAAATATAAGAATGTAAATATTCACCCTCGAAGTAGCATTTGGATTTGTGTCAGGGAGGAGTAGGTGGGTTTGTTTCATGTGCGTTCCCCCTGTTCTGTGTTCCTGCACTATTTTTTATTGTGTTTAATATGTTTGCCATCACTTTTGTACCGTAGATAGTGTATACTACTATGCCAGATCAGTCATCATAGGTATATTCAGGTTTTTTGCGCTTTGACCCTCTTTTCTGGGTTTTCTACAATGCAGTAGACTGGTTGATGATTGGTCCTGTCTTGCCTATTTGGCTCATTGAGAATTGTCTCTGCCTCCTTCAGAATGGCTTGCTATGGGCTTTCACAATCCTGTCCTTAAAACAACCCTAAACATTTGTTTAAAAAAATGTGCAACTCACCGAGAGGTTAGTGGTGTTGGCTGATGTTCTAAAACAAGTTTCATAGCAAAATACCGTTTCCGTTGTGTTTTTGGAGTGATAACCAGCTGTGTTGAGCACAACTGTATATCTTCAGTTACCGCTGGTTGTATGGTGATGTTTTTGTACTTTACTTAGAGTAAGTTATCTCCTCTCTTGGTTGGTGAGATTGGACAACGGTACATTTGCACTTGCAAGGGCTGCTGATGTTTTTGTCTTGACTTATCCTGCTTCTGGATGAGGTATCTTGTTGTTCCTGATATGACTGATTTGACTCTGTGACTGTAATGAGGTTCACTGTGGGTAACTGACTGTGCGAAATGGCAAAGATGAATCCTTTGGCTAGCACAGCCATTTCTGGTTTGGCGAGGTCCCTATCAGATCATGTTCTTCACCCATTTGGTCTGACAGTGGGAGTGTGGCCTCTGCCTACTCTTGCCCAGGTGGAGTGGCACAGTGTGATCTGCCTTGGAGGGTTTTGAACTTCTGCGACTGTCTTTCTTTGCTCCTGCTGTGTTGTGCTATTTGTGCCTTCTTCACAAAGTTGGAGACTTTTTGCATGCTATCAGGGGGAAAAATGCTATAAGGTGTTGAAGGATCTGGTTGCCTTTATCCTAAAGTGCTAATGTTGTGAAGTGAGCTGCAAACTTTTCTGTATGTTAAATTGACGTCTATTCCTTACACGCATGAGCTGTAACCGGGTGATAAGCAGGATAATGGCCTTCGAGGTGTGCTACGTAATTAATGAACTAGGTGGAGGAACTTATTCGCCTTTGGCTCATTTATTAATTCCATATAACAGCACACCTCATCGGCCATTATCCCCTACTTATACTCCCACACAAGTTGAAGGGTGTGCCTCTCGAAGTGCAAGGCAACAAACTTTGAACAGAGGAGGGGGGCTGTGTCATCATTTGTCTGCTACATACCATGCTCCCTTGAGAGCTTATCCTAGCAGTTTTCACTCTTGTGATTATAATGACTCTCACTCCTCAATTCACACCTTGACTTATGTTAATGCCGTAACGTCCAACAAAGACGTCCCGTTGCCTTAGTACTTATGGATACCATGCCCTGGATGAATGAGAATCTTTACAGATAGATATCAATAAGAATTACCCATTTAGTATCATTTGAAATGTAACAGATTTTTTTTGTACTGAATGAAAGTGTGTGATGCCCACTAATGACAATATTTAGGCTGAAATGTGCTGGAGGTTCCCTTTAATCCAGATACGACTATGCACCTTCCAAAATATCTGTTGTCTATATTGTGATACATAGGCTCCAACTGGAATCATATTACAAGAACAAGACAGACAGACAGGCCAGCATAGTACACAGTCATCAAAGGGCTGCAGTGACTAAGAGAGGCATACATCAAAGCGGAATCATTGAATTAAGACAGTTCAGTTCATGTCGTGTAGGCACAAGGGAAGGGATTGGTGTCCTGAATATTGTAGCAGAGACATTTACTGACTCACACCATCATGATCACAAAAAACAAGGACAATAAACACCAAACATTGTTCAATTATCAATTAAAGCAATGGAGCCAATTGAATAACTATACCATAATTTCCTGAATATTAGAGGCACTGTGAGTTTTTTAGGTAAATATAAAAATAAAATTGTATATTAACCACAACCATGTATCAACCTTGCTTTAAAAGGTTAAAGAAAACATCATTTAATAGAACTAATTATTAGTGTCACTTCTGTTGAGCTCTGCTACTAATAAGTTTACAGTAGTGTCCAGATGCAGTGCTCATCCTCCACTATTAGGTCTTCACTACAGAAAGATGCGTCAAGTCCCACGTAGGCTGATAATATAATTTACAGAAATTACGTTGCCCCTTTTCAGATGAAACTAAATGCTACACGGCTGATGTTTTTGAACAGTCCAATATGAAAACAGAGAGCGTAAAAGCAGTCACTATTCAATGATCTTTGATAAAACCACCCAGTAAAGGGAACATTACTTTGCTCGTGCATGTAGTTGTGAAGCTGTATGTTAATTAAAAGTAAGAAGATCAGATTTTTGGGAACAAACGCTGGCACTGAATGTGCTAGTCTCACAAATGGGTTGACTACATGAACTTTTGTGAGCTGTAATGTTAACTACTCTGAGATGCAGCTTATAGCCAGCTTCTGCATGCCATTGCAATGTCATTTGCAAGTAAGCATCACAGTCAAGAGTCAGATTGATTAAAATGCCATTGGATGGGCTTGTAACATTTTTACCAATTAACCTGAGAAGCAAATTCGTTAGCATAAATCCCCAGTCATCAAGAACATTATCTGCTAGCGTTAGCTTCTTGACTGTACTTACAATAGCTGCTGTTAGCATTCAGCATTCCCATATAACCATGAAACTGCCTGGATTCTCATCTATAGCTATCGCTATTTCATCTATCTAGCTGCTCATAAGCATGGGTGTAGTGGAAAAAAAAATAGGTGAACTATAGGCATACTGTAGGTAAACTAAAAAATCTTGGGGGGTATGCGATGCACTAAGGCAGACCGCACCAAACCAGTGTAGCCTACAGGCTATTACCCAATAATGTCTATATCCTACTATATTCTAAACACATTGGTATTGCATTAATACCATCACTAGATGTTTCCTTAGGTCTTCACTTAGTCAGTTTGATTGATTAAACTACTCCCTTACCAAACTATCCATGAAAATTAGGCCCTACAATATTTCATTTAAGCAAAAATACAAAACTGTTGATTAAAAACATTGATTAAATTGGTAAAACATTTAAATATGTGAACACTGAACATTGGTTGAATTTTGTTGGTGGTGAACACTGAGAGAAACTAGATGTACCGCATAGCGATACATGGTATGACCGCCGCAATGTATTGAAATGTGAGAACTGTTGGCATGACAAGTGTGTGGTAGAACAGGTGAGAGTGATTTATGAAAGGGTAGGTGTTGTCATAGTATGTATGTAGCCTACATGTGTTAATTTGAACTCTTGCCACTTGGTGTTTGTGTAGAGATGGTAGTCATAAGATTGTCTTGTATGGAGTATTATATAAAAATATATATATATATATATATATAGGTCTTTTGACACCTAGCTTCGGCGATAAACAGCGCCCCCTATGACGAAATGTCACAAAATTTAGTACACATGACAAAAAAGCTGTTTAGAGATGGCATGCCAAGTTTGACCAAATTTGAGCAATTAAAAGCCAAGATATGTACTTTTAAAGAATTTTAAGCTACGTGTTAAATGTTCATTGACGTGTAACTTCGAAACAATTTATCTCAAGATAAATCCTTTGATAACTTTTTGTCAGCATTGTCTGTAGATGACGTATACCAAATTTGGTGAGATTCACATTAACGGCCTATGACGAGTTCGTTCAGATTCGTTTTCGCAATGTTCAAATTTCATGTAAATTGTTTTCGTTGGAAGTGGGCGTCGACCAGTGTTTTCCATGCGTGAGGTTCAATAGATTTCACGATAAAAAAAAAAATGTTGTAAACATTAGCATTCTCTAGATAATAGGCAAAATGACATTTTCTACAATTACAGCGCCCCCTATGGACCAAATTTTATGGCATGTGCTGTGGTTTCAGAGCTCTTTGTGGTGATCGTGCATGACATATTTCGTGCAGTTCCCACCTTCTCGGTCCAAGATATTGGCAACTCAAAATCCCAATTTTTGCATTTACCCTTATCATTAGGTGGCGCTATGCTTCACGTGAGCGTTTATGGGCTGGGTCGATACGTCTCTGTAACACCAACATACTAACACAAAATCGTTATCATGGGCAAAAATGTTAACGAGTTATTTAACAAAAACTGTTTTTTGACACCTAGCTTCGGCGATAAACAGCACCCCCTATGACGAAATGTCACAAAATTTGGTACACATGACAAAAAAGCTGTTTAGAGATGGCATGCCAAGTTTGACCAAATTTGAGCAATTAAAAGCCAAGATATGTACTTTTAAAGAATTTTAAGCTACGTGTTAAATGTTCATTGACGTGTAACTTCGAAACAATTTATCTCAAGATAAATCCTTTGATAACTTTTTGTCAGCATTGTCTGTAGATGACGTATACCAAATTTGGTGAGATTCACATTAACGGCCTATGACGAGTTCGTTCAGATTCGTTTTCGCAATGTTCAAATTTCATGTAAATTGTTTTCGTTGGAAGTGGGCGTCGACCAGTGTTTTCCATGCGTGAGGTTCAATAGATTTCACGATAAAAAAAAAAATGTTGTAAACATTAGCATTCTCTAGATAATAGGCAAAATGACATTTTCTACAATTACAGCGCCCCCTATGGACCAAATTTTATGGCATGTGCTGTGGTTTCAGAGGTCTTTATGGTGATCGTGCATGACATATTTCGTGCAGTTCCCACTTTCTCGGCCCAAGATATTGGCAACTCAAAATCCCAATTTTTGCATTTACCCTAATCACTAGGTGGCGCTTTGCTTCACGTGAGCGTTTATGGGCTGGGTCGATACGTCTCTGTAACACCAACATACTAACACAAAATCGTTATCTTGGGCAAAAATGTTAACGAGTTATTTAACAAAAACTGTTTTTTGACACCTAGCTTCGGCGATAAACAGCGCCCCCTATGACGAAATGTCACAAAATTTAGTACACATGACAAAAAAGCAGTTTAGAGATGGCATGCTAAGTTTGACCAAATTTGAGCAATTAAAAGCCAAGATATGTACTTTTAAAAAATTTTAAGCTACGTGTTCAATGTTCATTTGACGTGTAACTTCGAAACAATTTATCTCAAGATAAATCCTTTGATAACTTTTTGTCAGAATTGTCTGTAGATGACGTATACCAAATTTGGTGAGATTCACATTCACGGCCTATGACGAGTTCGTTCAGATTCGTTTTGGCAATGTTAAAATTTCACGTAAACCGTTTTTGTTGGAAGTGGGCGTCGACCAGTGTTTTCAATGCGTGAGGGTCAGTAGTTTTCACAATAAAAAAAAATTGCTGTAAACATTAGCATTCTCTAGATAATAGGCAAAATGACATTTTCTGCAATTACAGCGCCCCCTATGGTCCAAATTTCATGGCTTGTGCTGTGGTTTTAGAAGTCTTTAGGGTGATCGTGCATGACATATTTTGCGCAGTTCCCAGCTTCTCGGTCCAAGATATTGCCAACTCAAAATCCCAATTTTTTCATTTACCCATATCAGTAGGTGGCGCTATGCTTCAAGTGAGTGTTTATGGGCTGGGTCGATACGTCTCTGTAACACCGACATATTACAAAACTTTTCGTGTTGTTGGGTGAAAGGTTCATCGAGTTATTCAGCGAAAACTTTTGCCGGTCTCCCCCTCTTTGACGGACACTGGCACAGTGGGGGGGGGCCCTTGGGGCCAAAAGCTCATATTCGCTCACAAACTTCTAGGGCTACATGCCTACAAACATTCATCTCCCCCTGAGTTTCAGTGTCCCGGGAATCGTTGACGGAAAATCGGTGAAAAAAAAAAAAAAGAAAAAAAAAAAAAAAAAGGGAAAAACGTGCAGCAACACCAATATGCTCATACAGTCTGCAGTTGCTGTCAAAGGCCACAGCCTGCACCTCTGATGTGCGGCCCTAATTAGCCTACTTGAAAAGGGTAGCGTATTAGAGTTAACTTGCTCTCTGGATTCTTAGTTATAAGAAGCAATGTAGCATCACCCAAAAATTATTGTAAATGTCATGATTTCAAGATTGCATATGCCAACTCAATTTGACTTATAATATTTATGGGAAAGGTAGCTGTGACGGTCTAAAATGGTAACATAGATGAATTATGTTCTCCTCTCATTATCGAGTCAGTGGCATGATAACGCGAACCGAAACATAGGGAAATTAACCCAAAAAACCTAACTTAAAGTTTTATAGGAGGAGGGATGTTGTGCCAATGCTTTAGAAATCACCTTCCATCTATTTTAGTAGCCTATTCACTTTTTATTCAGACTGATGAACGTAGTGACCGTGATCCATATTCTGTGTGACCTGTTGTGGCTTGCTGGCTCTCGCAAGAGGGTGATTAGTCACCCAGACATAGCTGCTGATAATGATGCACAGTATAAATAAATCCCAAATTGTAGATTCACGTTACGAAATTGACAATAACCAACTGTAACATCAACATTTAGATCTATATAAAAACGCTAGGCTTTAGGTTCGTAAACCCTCGTTAGAGGTGGGTAAACTATATTTACAGTACATATTTATTGTGTTTATGTGTGTTTACGCACCAGTACATCTCTGCTCATAAAATTGTGTCGTCATAAATATGAGGTTTTCTAATCCATGCTTCCAATAACCCTGATTTCACAGAGCAAAGAATTGCTGTTCATGGTGACCATTGATGGACAATTTTTACCAAAACCTGTGGATGAGCTTTTCAAATCTCACAAGTTCAACAAAGTACCATTACTTAATGGTATTACAAGTGATGAATGTGGATGGTTAATACCCAAGGTGAGTATGAGTTCTGAACTGTGCATGGAAGCTTTGAGATGTGATATTCTCATGTTCATCTCCTGTCTAGACAACGTGTATCTCCGGCGGAAACAACAATAATGACAGCTTGCATAAGTCGCAAAAGCACAGTGCACCTGGGTGTGAAAGAGCCCAATGTGTTATGATCCTCTGTGTCTAGACTCCCCACCTGTCTTTCTCATAGCTGTGGATAAAAATGTGCTCCAAAAAGGAGCGATATAGAAAACATTAAACTATAAAGCACCACATAGTGGCACATGCCATAACCTCAACACATTGCAGCATGTGCTGTGTAAGCCAAATGAACCTCCACCCTTAGTCTTCTGTTGTGTTCTGTAGTCTTCAACTCTAACATGGTCCCCCCTATTATCGTTATAAACTCTATATAGTTATACATGTCAAGACACAATATACTGTATATGCCTATTCTCATATAAAAAATATACTATAAACGGGTTAGCTTGCTCATTTCTAAACAAGTTTTTGTCACTTTTGTACACATTTTTGAAAGTGTGTGAAGTCCGCTAACAACAACATTTAGGCAGAAGCGCGCTGTAGTTCCCACTCACACACAGAATAACATGTCTGCCCATGCATGTGTAATGCACACAACAAAGGAGGGCATGGTAGGTGTGGCTAGTAGTGATGATCAGTATTAGATTAAATTAACAATACAAGGTATTGTTGGTATGTACAACTAAGACTAGATCAGTTTATCTCTCTTTCTCTCCTGATGTAGTAGTTTATTCACTTGATAATTTCAAGTATCTGAGTTTAATGCGGCAGTTGTCTGTTATTATTTGAGTTAAAGTGGCGTTATGCAGGAATTTAGGGATTTTTTTTTTTTTACTTATTAGGGAAATCATATTTTCTTTGTAAAGACCAAGTGGTGTAATGATGTCTAAACGAGAGAGTAAACAGGAAAGTTTCAGAAAAAAACTTCACTTAGTGTGTTTTTTTCCAGAATATTCAATTTTTTATCATTTGTTTTTGTTATATCGGGACGGCCTCGCTTTCATGTTAGTTCACGTGAAGTCATTCTGAGTTCAAGAAGACAGAATCTTGCAAGCGTCACCCATGGGAATGAATGGGATGAAGGTTTCAAAACATTGCCACCACTCAAATTGGTCCCTAATTGGTCTCTAAGAGAGGATATTGGTGTTTCAAATAGGCTACAGTGTTCTTGAGAGTGCTAGAAAATAGGCTATTTGAACTGGTCTGATTGCCCTCCTTTACAGGGAAACTTACAGGGAAAGTGTAACTGTATGATATAGCGTGCCACACAGAACGTCACTGGTAGGCAAGCAGACATCTCAAGAAGGCATCTCCACAAGTCCTGGTTTTGCCAGGATTGTTACTTTTTACTGTCTGTCCCAGAAAATTGATCATCTTTCCCAGGACAGCAATAGTCCTGTTTTTTTGTGAACTTTCACTACCATGCTCAAATTCATAGTTTGACTAAACATGCTCTACATTGAATCAAGCTGGCTGGCGATCCACGTAGGCTAATCTTAAAATGGACTCTTGTGAAAGTTTACTGTAGCCTACTTTATAGCCTATATATCACCTATTCTGTCGGCCTCTTGCAACCACACACAATGTTGAGCACGTAGCCTATTACTTAACATGGAGATGTGCGATCAGACAAATAGATGTCAGGGTTTGATCAAAGTTGAAGTCAGGTAAGGTCAGATTTTTATGTTTACTGTCCTGCATGGAGTTTTAGCCTATAAACAAAAGTCAGCAGCAGAAAATGCTTGTGAGCCGTGAGTCTTAGAAATCACTTGCCATGTTCAGTGCGGTCTGGTGGCAGACCTACCCTTATGGAACCCATTTTTTTTTCAAGGCCTACTGGAAATTTTTGTGTCCAAAATACTACATTTTGCAGTAAAGTGCAGTATTTTATGAATGTCGTCTTTTATCATTTCTATATACATAAATATTTTTACAATTGTCTGCATAATGGGTGCGGTAGAAGGGTGAAAAAATGCGCCGGAGAGATGAGTGTAGTTACACTGAGGTATGTTTAGATTTCTTTTAGTGCTCACCTACGCCATCTATCTATGAAATCAAGATTGCATGTAGCTCCTTTAACATTCTATTGCATGCTGTAGAGGCTTTCAGGAAAGCTTCTCAGTGCAGCAGATAGTCTGAAAATTTTGTGGATTACACATGCCAAAGATGGATTTTACCATCTTAGAGATATTGTTACAGCACAACCATTTCAGACACCCGGAAACTGGTCCATGTTTTTATTACCGACAGCCTTGACCATTGCAGTACTCTTTTTCTCGGTCCACCCAAGAAAGTTCTCAGAGAGTTAAGCATGGACCTCTGTAAGAAATACAAATTACCTTGGTGTGACGGCACACATTATTGACGACACTGACAGGGCATCGTAAGACGACCACCAGGCACTGTGCTGAAAACTGGCAGAAGCATAAGCCTGGGGAGTTCAACAAAAGGTCACCACAATTCAGTCATATACCAAAATCCATTTAAATTGAAAAATGTTTCTCGTGTCAAATATTGATATGCGATTAATTGCAATTAATTAATTACAAAGCCTCTAATTAATTAGATACATTTTTTTAATCAAGTCCCACCACTAGGTTTTATATCTGCATGCTATGTGGAAACATGTGTAAAGTCACTACCTCATTACTGTGTAGGAAAAAAAAACTGAGAACTCAAATCTTTACTTATCAAATGACTTGTAAAGGCTCACTCATGATTAACTGATCAGTTATAACTGCTTACTTAAGTATTTTGTGGGAGCTCATCTGAAGTGAGAATTGTCTATGCTTTACAAAACATTTACAAATGACCTATTAAGGTTTGCATTAATAAGTTAAAAAATTGGACGTCATGAAACCACACCATAGAGGGAAAGAAAATAAGCAAAGCAGTTATAACTAATCAGTTAATCCTGAGTGAGCCTTTACAAGTCATTTGATAATGTTTTGTAAAGCATAGACAAGTCTCCTTTAGAAGAACATATTGCATCCATGAAGGGTGGTAGTCATGTGGTAAGCGTAAACACCCCCTGCTTAACCTATTCTAACTACCATGTACAAGTGCTTAGTAACTGATCAGTACTGGGAAATTACCCAATTAAGGTATGAGTAACAAATCATTACTTGAGTATGTGGGTTAAGAATTTTATACATTTGGGTATAACATAACGCTTTTAAATATTAATAGTTGATGAGTACTAATGAATTAGTAATGATTTACTAATGATGAATAAAAAACATTAAATAATGTATTTACAAACAATTAAATCACATGAAAAAATTAAGAGGTAAGTGTGTACAAATGATTAACCAATGTGTTAAATAATGCTTAACAAATAGCTGTAAGATGGACTTTTTCACCATGGACAAAGCATTAACATATACATCTATAAATGATTAACTGATGAGAAATAATTAAGAGGTAACTGCTTACTAATGATTAACAAATGTATTAAATAATGCTTAGGAAGTGTTCGAGCATGAGTTTTAAACCAGGACCAATAAGAAAGCCTACATCAAGCAAGTTTGTTAGTTGACTTAGTTCAGGATTGATATTGGTTTGTTTGTGATCACTCAATGTACAGTATTAGCAAGCCAATATTTGTCAGACACACTTGCATTGTACACGCATAACATTTGCCCTGGTATTTTAATATTTTCAGAGGTGAGGCCTAAAAAAAAACACAAGCTAATTGGCATGATACTGTACTGTTATCTTGGGACAGGATGATGAATTCAGTTGACATATTTGTTCATTTTTAAGCATATGGGACCACCTGACTGGATAGATGGGATGGATCTTGAGGCAGCCAGACAATTCATTGCTCCCTTCGTCATGTTGGTAAGACTCATAGCCATGATCCTCTGAATGAAATGACACTCTGCATCATTGATTGAGTGTTGCCGACATTGACAGTTCCTTTCATTTTATTTATTTATATTTTATTCATGACGAAACTAAAAGAATTACATTTTCTCTGCAGTTTGGAGACAGTGAGGTGACTGACTTTATTTTAGAGGAGTATCTGGGAGATGGAATGGACAGGATGAAAAACAGGGATGCAGTACGAGAGCTCTTGGCGGACCTAATGTTCAACCAGCCTGCTGTCAAGTTGTCAAACGCTCACAGAGGTAGGTAGCTGTGTGAAGGGTTTAATTTCACTCCCTAAAGCCTCAAGAGATGAACTCTTCCTTATTGACACTTCCACTGGTGGGTTTATTCCATTTGCATGCTTAGCCCCCACATGGTGTCTGTCTTTGTGTGTGTGTGTGTGTGTGCATTCAACATCAGTCTGAAAGTTAGAAATCAGTGATGGTTTGTCACTATTTTCAATCTTTTGTCCAATTTTTAATTTTCATTCAAAATGAGTTGTCATCTACATAACGTTTGTGCTGATGTTAGGCCTACATGTAATGCAGAAGTAAGGGTTTTATATTGTATTAAGGTTTTCATTTAGACTGGTTAATTATAATTAATAAATTACATAAAAATAACGCCACAAAAAAAAATATATATAATTAGTAGCATTAAAATAAAATAGCATTCAATTGCAGTTTATTTTTTCACTCCAAAAAGCACAGAATGTTTCTCGTTATGCAAGTTCCCAATATACCTGTAATACTGATGCACAGGACACAACACGAGAACAACCATGGAAACCGCTGAAGAGATGTCTTTGCTGGGTTCGGTGGGCGGAAATTGTACAATTTTAATCTAAATTCATCAGCTATCTGACACTGACAAACAAGCAAAAGTTGATTTATTGGAGAAAGCCAAATGTGTTGCTGTGACTGGGGATCATTGGACCTCAGTAAGAAATACAAATTACCTTGGTGTGATGGCACACATTATTGACGACACTGACAGGGCATCTTAAGACGACCACCAGGCACTGTGCTGAAAACTGGCAGAAGCATAAGCCTGGGGAGTTCAACAAAAGGTCACCACAATTCAGTCATATACAAAATCCATTTAAATTGAAAAATGTTTCTCGTGTCAAATATTGATATGCGATTAATTGCAATTAATTAATTACAAAGCCTCTAATTAATTAGATACATTTTTTTAATCAAGTCCCACCACTAGGTTTTATATCTGCATGCTATGTGGAAACATGTGTAAAGTCACTACCTCACTACTGTGTAGGAAAAAAAAAAACTGAGAACTCAAATCTTTACTTATCAAATGACTTGTAAAGGCTCACTCATAATTAACTGATCAGTTATAACTGCTTACTTAAGTATTTTGTGGGAGCTCATCTGAAGTGAGAATTGTCTATGCTTTACAAAACATTTACAAATGACCTATTAAGGTTTGCATTAATAAGTTAAAAAATTGGACGTCATGAAACCACACCATAGAGGGAAAAAAAATAAGCAAAGCAGTTATAACTGATCAGTTAATCCTGAGTGAGCCTTTACAAGTCATTTGATAATGTTTTGTAAAGCATAGACAAGTCTCCTTTAGAAGAACATATTGCATCCATGAAGGGTGGTAGTCATGTGGTAAACGTAAACACCCCCTGCTTAACCTATTCTAACTACCATGTACAAGTGCTTAGTAACTGATCAGTACTAGGAAATTACCCAATTAATAAATGAGTAAGAAATCATTACTTGAGTATGTGGGTGAAGAATTTTATACATTTGGGTATAACATAACGCTTTTAAATATTAATAGTTGATGAGTACTAATGAATTAGTAATGATTTACTAATGATGAATAAAAAACATTAAATAACGTATTTACAAACAACTAAATCAAATGAAAAAAATTAAGAGGTAAGTGTGTACAAATGATTAACCAATGTGTTAAATAATGCTTAACAAATGGCTGTAAGATGGACTTTTTCACCATGGACAAAGCATTAACATATACATCTATAAATGATTAACTGATGGGAAATAATTAAGAGGTAACTGCTTACTAATGATTAACAAATGTATTAAATAATGCTTAATAAGGAGGAGTTATTATAAAGTGCTACCAAAATGCTTTATCACAGGAAGAAAAGAAAGCAATTAAATAGTAAACATCATCTTTAAGAGTAGCCTTCAGTAGGCAGGTTCAGGAATTCAGTCTTCAGATTCAAACTGATAGTCATTCATGTACCGTAAGAGACAACCAACAATCTTAAATAATAAGTGGGGGCTGTCAGTGCTGGACAAACCGTAATTACAACTCATTGACACCATCTAATGGCCTCAGTGATGTCATACAGAGGATATGACAAAATCACACACACACATACACACACACACACACACACACACACACACAGACCCTTTATGTCACTAATCGAATTTCTACAGATTCTGGTGCACCTGTTTACATGTACGAGCTCCAGCATCCTCGAAGCTTCAGCTCCTCAAAACGTCCAAGCTTTGTCAAGGCGGATCACGGTGACGACCTTGCATTTGTCTTTGGAGTCTGCTTTATGAAAGGCCATATCAAAGTAATTGGTAAGATGTATTTGCTCTTGACAGTGGCCACATACACCTTCCCCATCTTGGGGAGTGCCTCAGCTTTGTTGCAAATCTGTTTCACTTTAGATAAAACTGTCTGGTGAATACCAGTCAACTTTACTTCATGGTCAAAATATTTATACAAACTTTTGGTCTCTTTCTCCTGAACCAGGCTCCTTTACTGAGGAGGAAGACAAGCTTTGTAACACAGTGATGTCATACTGGGGCAACTTTGCTCGTACTGGGTAAGTTGGGAAAACTCTCAGAGAAGTGTTCCTCAATTATTCTTTTTAATGTTATATATATATATATATATATATATATATATATATATATAATAACAAGCAGTGTGTAACCAATCAGTAATTAGATTTTGATAAACTTAAATAAAATGAGAAAAACAAGAACAAAGCCATGTATTAATACACCTGTGTATTAGCTACATCCATGTATTAACCACAGATTATTAAACATGACTTAATTAATAAATCAGATCATAATGCAATGAGAAAACAGATTGAGGAAAATAAATTTCCATCATGTATTACCATCATGGCAGAATATATTAATTTTCTTAAATTTTGACATGAAAATTAGGCAGTGAGCTGGCTAGCATGCTAGTAGCCTGGAAAAACAGTGGTTTGTGTGTTTAAATTCTTACTTAGCTCTAAGTTGCTCGCTTGGAGACTGGCCCTAATATAATTGATAGTTGACAAATGTAAGTCGCTTTGGATAAAAGCGTCTGCTAAATGCATAAATGTAAAGGTAAAATTAATTATTTTGAACAAGGTGTTCAAATGTCTGCAGAACAATTAACTTGGTTTTGTTGGTTGTAAACACTCACTGAGAATTATTCATGAATTTCTGTAGTGGTGGTTAAATGCATTTTGCTTGAAAGCAATGCAAGAGTGTACTCTGTTTGGCTCACATACTGCACTGAAAACAAGCAATATTCCCTGTTGTTCAAAGTCACCAAGTCCCATCTGTAGCAAGACAAAAAAGTAAATTTGGTACTAATTTGGTCATAGACAGAATTTGTGACCTGGAAGCTAAAATTCTCTGAATGGGGCAAGAAAAGTTTTGCTGAGGTTTGGATCAGCCCTTGAATGATAGCCTGCCCTAACTGATAGCATTCTAGCTATGCATTCACAATGCCTCCCTCTGTTTGCTAATTGGATCTGGTAAAAATGCCTCCTGAGACCCAATGGGAAGCTCAATGGGATCAAATCCTAGCACTGTAGGGAGATATTAATCGAGTTAAAGCGTGTAGGTTGGCATGGCCAGGCTTTTAATGACAGAATGTGATGTAATCAGAACCAGATACCAGATCTTCTCTTAAAGCGACACCAGGCAACGTTGTTTTTTAGGTTAATGTACCATTGTCATAGTCAATGTGTCATAGTCACTTCGATGCTTAAATGGCTCATTACGGGTGAATGGAGGCTCTCAGCCCCCTTTAGTGATTCCTAGAGCAGTAAAACCACTTGCAGGTTCCCAACACCAAGTCGCTGTCGAACAAAACCGAAACAGAATGAAACCGACGTTGTGTGTTACGTTGTAAATCAACATAACTCCAAGATAAAAATGACCATCTCTGGTTACTATTTAGGCTATCCTGTAATATCAAGTTTTATGTGTGGTCAGTGTATTAAATACAATGCAGGTGAATCCAAAGCTGTGTTCAAGACAATTTGAAACTGAAAGTATTCCATGAGAACTACACATAGCAGCTTTAAGAACACCATTTAGCTTTTGTGAGCTTTAAATCTAAGCAGTCTGATATAATTGACAGTATCCAGAAAATCTACTCCGTTATCAGATACTGCAGGAACTTTTCCTTTTTGCCAGCTTCCTGAATGACTTGCCGCCCTGCCATTTTTGCCAGATATATGTCCAAGTCCTAGATATATGTGTGTTCCCAAAGTTTAACGTGGCATTTTGTGTGTGTGTTTGTGTGTGTTTAGTTCTCCCAATGGTCCTGGGTTGACTCATTGGCCAATGTATGGTACTGGTGAAGAGTATTTGGGGATCGGCCTGAAGCAGCAGGTGGGAACTCACCTAAAGGCCGACCGCTTTACCTTCATGACACAGACTCTTCCCAAGAAGATCCAGGAGATACAGCAGCAGAAGCAGCAGCAACAGCAGCAGCAACAGCAGCAACAACAACACCGCAGTGACGAGCTGTAGAGGCCTCAGCCCCTCTCTCTCCTCACATGAAATCATTGCTTCCAATACAGTCTCCAGTGTGTGGTGTGGTGAATGATTTGAGATATAGGCACATGTTTTTAGAGGAATTACAGGCTGTAGATTTAGAGAATTAAAGATCTAAAATATGAGATTGAGTAAAACCCTTGAGGCACAGGCTGTCATTGTCCACTTTTCACTGTTCTCATTTTCCCTGTGCCACTGCTTAGTTCCCTGGGAGAGTAAAGCCATAGTCCCCTCAAGACTGGACATGAACAATAACGCACTTTATGCTTTGACAACCTTGTAATGTTGTTATTGAGGGTAGTACAATGACCAAAACTGCTTCTTGAAACATTGGTTGACAACCAGAATTACTCATAGCCACTGGATTGATAAATTAACAAATTGACATTGTAATAGTCTACATAAATCACACCAATGTGCAGACATTTTTGTAAGCATGACCTTGTGAAGTTGTGATACATGCTTACATGTGAGTGGGTTAGTGTGATTATTATTTGATTATTATTCTTTTGGGGGAAATCACCCCAAAAGAATTACCAGCATTTTGATATGGTTCAGAGCAAAGTTTATTTGTAGAGCCTAGACTACAAACTTAGCCTTCAACTGATATTCAGTCACGATGGCACTGTGTTGTATACTATGAAAATGAAATAAAACATAAGTCTAGATTACCAACTTCTCTCCATTCCGTACAACTCCTTGTAATCCAGAAAATGATTGTTGAACCAGCATAGACCATTTTTTGATGGCAGGCTGTTCAGTAATAGTAGTTCTAATAATAGTCATCACCTCATTTCATTCTCACAATGCAACAAATGTTATGTGGGGCAAGAGTATGGGTGGAGCACTGCACTACGTTGACTTGAGGCCGAAGTCCTTTCATGTTTTTACACAGTCGTGCTTCTCCCCTGGATGCCAATTAGTTTCCACAATGAAATGCATTTTACCTGTACTTTTGTCTACAGGTTTTCTAAGTTTATCTACCGATGGCAAGAAAAAAATAATAGTAATAATCTATATTAATTTGAACCTGTAGGGATGACTTGGCGTCTGCATTTAACGGTACCAATTGTGTTTCCTCCAAGAGAGGTAAACTAGTATGTTAAAGGAGACATAGAATGGAAAACCATTTTTGCCTTGGCTTTGTTTTATTAGGAGCAGTTGTGGATGGCCAAAGAGCCATCATGGACCTGAGGCATGTTTGTGCCCTCCATCAAAATCTTGAACTTCGAAATAGCCATTAAAATATGGGCAAATTAGAACAATGCAATTCCCAAAGCAATTGCAGTTCATTTGTACTTGCCAAAGAGGGCGCCATTCAGCCAAAAGGACAATTTCAAAACCCAGCTCAAATATAAGGTTTTAACTGGGCTTTGCTTTTGATAAATCAAACTTGAATATATATTCTATTCAACATCAGAAAACAAGGTACAATACTCCATTCATCAATTCTAACCCCTTTAAGTAAGGAATAGGAAACACCCACCCACGTGTGATAAGGGGATGTGCATGGTCATACACTTTTTTACAAACTATATGAATTTCTCTGTGATAATTTAGACTTTGCTAGAATCAAACTGAAGACACCCAGTGAAAGAGCACAAAATGCACTTTCAAATTATGTCATTGTCATGCCCATAATCGGAGCACGCGTTGGTTGAATTTTGAACATTAAAATGAAACTCTGTGGGCCCGTCAAATGATCTGAAGACCAATGCCTACAGGCCTAGTTAAACTTCCTTCACATCAATATGCCTTCAAACAATATACTGCTCTTATTCAGTGTCTGGGCCTAAATAATGCGAGGCAACCTTTTAGGCTATTTTAGCCTGTAGTTTTTAATCTTTGAATCTTGAATCTAGTTTTTGATCTTTAATCTAAATGTTTAAATGGCCTTGTGGGTTTTATACAAATATAATGTTAAAAATATAAAGCCTATATGTTTGTTTGAACGATAGTTGGGATGTCAAGGCAATGGCAGAATATATTTACATATTTTACTTTAATATGAGCATGCTTTGCACATGAAGTCTGAACATTTTTGCCTCAGCAATGTTTGAGTAGTATAAACATCAAATTAATTGCAGATGAGACATTTCTATATGGAACTCACAGACATAAAAAAACAAACAGTTTTTAAATTATGTAAACATGCTGTGAAAGAAAAGTAAGTGAACTATAGCTTTATCATGCTTTTATCAACTTGGAAAATGCCAGATGTCATTTTGTTACAAGTTTGCATACTTTAACTCTGATCTTGAAGTAGTGTAAAACAGACATCATAGATGATGTAAGAAATTTAATTATCTGTACAAATCCATGAGAAGGTGTAACAAACAATAAAATATAGACCTCAGTGAATATCTTACCATCAGTTTTGGCTGTGTGTGCACAACTCTTTTTTTTTTACAATGGTAAGGATGACTTTTGAGCAGAATTATCCCTATAGTCTCTAGGCAAGGAATTTAGTCTTACAGCGCAGAAAACACATTAAAACCATATTAAATAAAAATATGCTGCACATCTGAATTTGATGCATAAATAAACTTCCACCCCTTGTTCTGATTTGACTTGCCTTCATTATTGTTGAGATGAGCTTCCGGAGGGAAAATAATGTGTAAACCTGTAGAGCGACTGTTTAGTAAGATAGGAAATCCCTCTGCAATATTGAGCAATGCATTTGTATAAATGAAGATTACCACCTGAATGTGAACAGACAGCTCATGCTCACAGAAATCTCAGCTACCAGAGAGAGAAGATGGCCCTGATACTTCATGCGACTCTGACTGTTGCGCTGCTAATAGGTAAGGATCACAACAATAGAATGACACACATGCAAATTGTTTTACTGTGCAAAACTAAGCTCGCCTTATGAGAGATGCATGTCAGGCATAAAAATGTGGGATGTGATTGTTGATAATGAGAGGTTTTATTCAAAGTCTAAGTCTAATATATTACATTTATTACGGAGGCCATCTGTTGCCAATGTTGATCATGTGAATTCCTAGGCACGAGAATGACACCAGATCAGCAAGTCTGTGCCAAAGACTATGTCAATCGTCCATGCATGACTACATAGTCTCACAAATGATCAACCCTGCCAATGACTGAAGAATTACAACTGTTGAACTTAGGGCTACACTTTTACTTTGCATTGAAAACTGTACTGTGAGGAATAGGTGAAAGGCTTCAGAAAGTAAAAGTCCTACCACATTTCTGCTGCTACTTCTTAAATGAAACATCTGATTCTAATTACCACAACTCTCATGCCAGATAGATCAGCTGATTAGGGAGAACACCTGTGTCAAATGCACAGGTAGAACCAATACACGGCAGTACTTTTGCATTCTAAAGCGGGACACCTCCACCAGACTGTCAAATGCCATGTGTAACTGGTGAGATCACTTGTGTGAAATGCACAGGTAGCAAAAAAGCTTTTGCTTTCTGAAGCCACTGCCAGACACTTCAACCAGCCTGTAAACTGACATTCTTCTCTGCCTCTCTGCCCCTAATCGTTAATGCTTTATAACAGAGCATCGGGATTGCTTTAAAGATAGTTTACATGTTCAGTAGCTTTCAAACAACTATTGCTAATGCTCAATGCACAACAATTTTTGAAATAAAAGCTAATATAATGTTGAGTTTAACATTGGGAATTCCAGTTTCTATTGGACCTATGTCACAGCAGCCAGGTAAGCACAGATGTTAGTGATGACATCCAATAAGATTCTGACTCATCCACACAGAACCTTACTGGGTGTCATCAGTAGTACCTGTGCTTACCTTGCTAATTTCCAAAAGATTGGCTGCTGTGACATGGGGTCATTAGAACTACCTCTTTCAGCTCTCAAGCAATCAAACCTACTATTTACATGCAACGTGCATCCCTCACCCATGCTGTTTTCAGCTGTTGTCTCAGTCCAACTTAACTTGATATTGTTGTCTATCATCTTGTGATTTTTCGGTTGCATTATGCATTCATTTATGGACAAATATGTGGCAGGTTAATGAGGTCATTCAACACTTTTTTGTATTAGCGGGAAAAAATACTCCCAGACAGGTGCCAGTTTTATCGTGTACGTGGATCGTTTGCAAATGACACACCATTAGTTGACGCTCTGACATTTAGCAACAGCAGAATATGACCCAGTGCCAGCCTAATGGTGTTGCAATACAGGATATTGCCTTATTTTTGTATGACATCTTGACTATTGTGCAATTCCTGTGAAGTGCAACCATGCAGCGAAAATATGCACACACCAGCACACCCGTGTTTCCACCGCCCAGCAATAATTATGACCGTCGCTAGCGAAGCTAGCGAAAGCGGTCATATTGGTGTTGCTGCACGTTTTTCCCTTTTTTTTTTTTTTTTTTTCACCGATTTTCCGTCAACGATTCCTGGGACACTGAAACTCAGGGGGAGATGAATGTTTGTAGGCATGTAGCCCTAGAAGTTTGTGAGCGAATATGAGCTTTTGGCCCCCAAGGGCCCCCCCCCCACTGTGCCAGTGTCCGTCAAAGAGGGGGAGACCGGCAAAAGTTTTCGCTGAATAACTCGATGAACCTTTCACCCAACAACACAAATTTTTGTAATATGTCGGTGTTACAGAGACGTATCGACCCAGCCCATAAACGCTCACGTGAAGCAAAGCGCCACCTAGTGATTAGGGTAAATGCAAAAATTGGGATTTTGAGTTGCCAATATCTTGGGCCAAGAAGGTGGGAACTGCACGAAATATGTCATGCACGATCACCACAAAGACCTCTGAAACCACAGCACATGCCATAAAATTTGGTCCATAGGGGGCGCTGTAATTGTAGAAAATGTCATTTTGCCTATTATATAGAGAATGCTAATGTTTACAACATTTTTTTTTTTATCGTGAAATCTATTGAACCTCACGCATGGAAAACACTGGTCGACGCCCACTTCCAACGAAAACAATTTACATGAAATTTGAACATTGCGAAAACGAATCTGAACGAACTCGTCATAGGCCGTTAATGTGAATCTCACCAAATTTGGTATACGTCATCTACAGACAATGCTGACAAAAAGTTATCAAAGGATTTATCTTGAGATGAATTGTTTCGAAGTTACACGTCAATTAACATTTAAACGTAGCTTAAAATTCTTTAAAAGTACATATCTTGGCTTTTAATTGCTCAAATTTGGTCAAACTTGGCATGCCATCTCTAAACTGCTTTTTTGTCATGTGTACAAATTTTGTGACATTTCGTCATAGGGGGCGCTGTTTATCGCCGAAGCTAGGTGTCAAAAAACAGTTTTTGTTAAATAACTCGTTAACATTTTTGCCCAAGATAACGATTTTGTGTTAGTATGTTGGTGTTACAGAGACGTATCGGCCCAGCCCATAAACGCTCACGTGAAGCATAGCGCCACCTAGTGATAAGGGTAAATGCAAAAATTGGGATTTTGAGTTGCCAATATCTTGGACCGAGAAGGTGGGAACTGCACGAAATATGTCATGTACGATCACCACAAAGACCTCTGAAACCACAGCACATGCCATAAAATTTGGTCCATAGGGGGCGCTGTAATTGTAGAAAATGTTATTTTGCCTATTATCTAGAGAATGCTAATGTTTACAACATTTTTTTTTTATCATGAAATCTATTGAACCTCACGCATGGAAAACACTGGTCGACGCCCACTTCCAACGAAAACAATTTACATGAAATTTGAACATTGCGAAAATGAATCTGAACGAACCCGTCATAGGCCGTTAATGAGAATCTCACCAAATTTGGTATACGTCATCTGCAGACAATGCTGACAAAAAGTTATCAAAGGATTTATCTTGAGATAAATTGTTTCGAAGTTACACGTCAATGAACATTGAACACGTAGCTTAAAATTTTTCAAAAGTACATATCTTGGCTTTTAATTGCTCAAATTTGGTCAAAGTTGACATGCCATCTCTAAACAGCTTTCTTGTCATGTGTACTAAATTTTGTGACATTTCGTCATAGGGGGCGCTGTTTATCACCATATATAGGTGTCAAAAGACCTATATATATATATATATATATATATATATATTTATATAATACTCCATACAAGACAATCTTATGACTACCATCTCTACACAAACACCAAGTGGCAAGAGTTCAAATTAACACATGTAGGCTACATACATACTATGACAACACCTACCCTTTCATAAATCACTCCTACACACTACAACATCACACACAATCTCATTCATTCAAAAAACACATCCATACCCACTTCCAAGACATAATTTCCAATCTAATTCCCACCTCACAACATTGTTCTACCACACACTTGTCATGCCAACAGTTCTCACATTTCAATACATTGCGGCGGTCATACCATGTATCGCTATGCGGTACATCTAGTTAGTAATGTATTTTCATCGTTAATCGTTCATTCATTTTTTTTTACATGTTATGTAAAAATAACATAATCAAAACATTCCAGTTCTTAATTTGTATGAACATTTAAATATGATGTTTTAGTCACTTACTGGGCACTTTCCGTGGAACTGCCCTTAACCTAACAACACAAAATCAATGACTGTTTTAACAGCAACAATAAGAATGTGTTTAGAATGTTTTTGTTTAGGAGCATTCAGAATAATTTAAATGTTAGTACTTTATTTTCTTTCACAGGCTGGGTTTCAAGTGAACAGCGATCACTATTACCTCAACGATACAGCAAAGCTGTGGGGGACAACATGAAATTCACCACAATCATACCTCCGTCGCCCCCCTATCAAGAAATCACATGGAGGTTTCAAGGAAGCCCTGTCATCACCCGTTTGAGTGGCAGTGACACCTTTGGGCCTGGCTACTCTGGTCGTGTCCATCTGGACACCCTGACCGGTTCTCTGGAGCTGCAGAATCTCACTCTGCAAGACTCTGGGGAGTACACAATCACCATCAGGCCTGAAGAAGGGGAAGAGTTAAGTGGGAAAACAAATCTGACTGTCCTGAGTGAGTGATTACAGTACTTGATCAAACATTTAGGCCCTGTTTACATGTATCTAGATATTTTTATAAT
This sequence comes from Tenualosa ilisha, assembly GCA_015244755.2. Classification (NCBI taxonomy): domain Eukaryota; kingdom Metazoa; phylum Chordata; class Actinopteri; order Clupeiformes; family Clupeidae; genus Tenualosa; species Tenualosa ilisha. Next base: position 2,351,053 of record PYXC01001172.1, on the reverse strand, counting down.
CGTATAGTTTTTATTTGTCTGAGCCTTTCATTTTTGCCACCACAAACACATATTCTTTTTAAAAGCCCTGCAAAGTGGAGATATTTTAAAATGCTGGATTCTGTGGAAAGCATGTGGAAATGCAATTAAGCAAAGAAATGGATAAAAAAATTAACCTGATACGTCTTAATCACAGCACAGTCCGATGAATGGATAATTGATACAGATGCTGTAAATATGCTTTGCTGAGAGCAGAACTGGAATTTAGGCTATTTAGGCTAACCTGAGACCCCATACATGTATATAAAGAGACGGCAGCATCGCTTTCAGTGTGTGATATAGTTGTTTGACATAGTTTACACAATGTCATTATACAAAGAGTGATATTTTAATTTAAATGCTTTTACCATTGCATGGACAGGAATCCCAAGCAGGAAATCTAAGTGGAATCTAAAGAGTTCAGACTTCAGAAATATGCAACGTGTCAGAAAGAATAAGAGAAAAAGGCGATTTGATCTCACAGTTTTTATTTGCATTTTATATTTGTATCAGAACCTGTCTCTATGTCACTTGTGGCCAATGTGACAGAGGCGATTGAGTCCCAAACCCCCGTTAAAATCACCTGCGCTGTCTCTGGCTCCTTCTTCACTGTGAAGCTCTATGGTGACACCGTCAATGGCTCAAACTTCTACAACGGTGTCTCTGGGAAAGCGAACATGACTGTACACAAGACAGCAAGTCGTGGCATGGCTTTCATGTGTCAAGCCTCCAATGAGGTGTCTGGAGTGCTTGTTAGGCATCTGTCTATCAACGTTCACTGTGAGTTAAGGCATTATAAAGACCCTTAAGTTATCTTATTTAATGTTAAGTTTGAAAGCTATGAACATATGAGGTAGAAAGAAGTTATGACATGAAACGTAAATATGTGTAAAATGTCTGTGATGTAGCGTAAGCCTTTCTTATTACAGACGGACCTGATGAACCGATCATGGTAGCCACACCAAAGGGCCCATCCTATCACACAGGCTCTATCATCACCCTCTCCTGCTCCTCTGAGTCCAGCCCTACTGCTCAGTTCCAATGGACTCTGAATGGAACCCTCCTGGGTAGAGAAGGACCAGAACTCAGACTGGAGAACGTTCAGGCCAGTCAGAGTGGTGCCTACAGCTGCTGGGCCTATAATAGTAAAACTGGAACAAAAAGGCAGTCAAAATCACTATCACTCAACATTACAGTAGCAGGTAGGTATCGTGTAACATTTATAGGTAATTAGAGGTTATCAATGGCCATTCAATATAATAAATTATACCACTGGTTGATCAAACTTCCTATTGTGATGCGTCATTTAGAGAGTGCATTATTCTCCACATTATAACTCCGCGGTGTGTGTATCGTGAATATTACATTTGTCAAGGTGTGAAGGCCTTATCACCAACATGCAATATTAACCAATAAATGCACACTGTGTCGTTCATTATTCCTTACCAAACAAATTGGACTGGATATATAGCGTCAAATTAGAAAAAAAAAATGAACCTACAGTTTTGCTATTTGAAATGACAACCTTATATTAAACAGTGCTCAACTTTAACATGTTTGACTGGATTTGGTGGCATGTGAAGTGGTGTATTTTAACCTTTAACCTATGTTGTCAGATGACTTGAGTGGAGGTGTTATTGCTGGTATAGTGATTGGATCATTGCTAGCTGTAGCTGCTCTGATTGCCATCGCAGTCATTTTGGCTAACAGGTTCAGACCAGGGAAGGGATGCTACAGGTAGGCCTTTAATTTTATATTAAAATGTACAATATTATCTATTATTATATTCTAGTATTATTATATTTCACATTTATAAAATTGTCCAAACCATACTGCTATGCTTGTTGTGCTTTCAACAGAACAACCTCCACTGGGAATGACACACTCTGAAGAGACATTAGGGGGTGTTTTGGGGGCTCTAGCCCCTGCCTTCCAAGTGCCCTTTTGAGAAGACACACCCATTCTTCTCTGTCAGATTACTCACAGAGTTTTTGCCACACAGATATCAAATGCATATCAAGTGAAACTGCACAATCTGACCTTTCCAATGGTGTCACTAGCTGGTGTTGCTGTGATGAAGGTTTGCGAGAAAATTAGTTTTGAATATACAAAAAAAATGTTATTAACCCTATGGACAAATGCAAAGTGGGTGTGAATTCACACCCATCCATGTCAGATTACTCGCAGCTTTCATCACACAGATATCAAACTCATATCATATGAAAGTGCAATTTTAAGGTTTAACGATTGTTTAGTGCAGATATCAACTATAAAATTTTACCGTTGCCATGAACCCTCGCGAGAGATTGTGCCGTGCAAAGTCAGCGCAGAGACTAGTAGCATACATTAACTCCAGGTTAGCAAAAATCATCATTCATGGCAACAGGCAACGAGGATCACAAACATCAAGTGGGAAACGCCTGTATCTCAGACTTCTCCATCACTTACTGAGCTTCACAGCAATGGTTATTCAAAAGACACGTTCGTTTCTATGGGCTTTTTCAGGATGTAAATGTGGGTGGGGTTTCAATTACGGTTTGCCGATTTCACTGCGGAGGTCTACTACATAGTTTCTGAAAAGACAGTGAGGGATTTTAACTTTGCTTTTATTTTATGTTCTGGTAGGATGTCAGCTGTTTTACTGAGTATTTTACTGAATAGCTGAGGGGTGTTTCAGTAACAGGCTGCTACTGCCTGAACTGGTGAAAAACATCTAAAATTTCTATTTATTCTTTTTACAAAGGTCATTCGATACATGTTTATTTTAAAATCTACATATTTGAAAACTAGAAGACTGAAGGTTTCCAGTGGTGTTACTCATATGTTGCTAGGACAAAAACTTGCAGAGCTACAGATGTGTTTTTGGAACAGCCCCCTTTAGGGGGCTGTGGGCGTCAGAGGGTTAAATTGTGTTTCATATTGTATAAACGGTGTGTGGGATGTTTGGCACTGCATGAGTATGAATAAAGTAGCAACTATTGCTAACTGTGACAAGACTGGTGTCCTTTATCTGATTTTTGGTCTGATATAGAAATAAAATATAAAATTATTTACTTACATATTATATTCAGGGACACAGGCACTCTGCAATTCTTGTGTATAACCTTGAGACTGACTCCAGGTTATGTTTCTATGTTTAGCAGATGGCACTGATTGTAATGTTAATCATTAACCTGATGATAGATACCATGTTTTGATTTATGGTTCATTCTTTCAGACTAAAAAGGCAGTGACATCTAACTGTGATTATCTTTCCAGTACCACAGAAATATGTACACAACTTAAGGAATAAAACACACAACAAACATGAACATGTATTGGTAGCCTAGTCTTTTGAAATATTTATTAAATCAAAGCCAATTTTACAGGGACCATGCTATCTCACAAATGTACCTCACAGCAGGTTACTGCACTATGTATATACTTTGACTTTACTCCATGATGGTTGAGTCACTGTGAAAAAAATATCATCTTTCCCTCAAAATCCAAACCTGTTGACATACCATTGTTTTGTGTGCAGCTTTGATTGGTCAGTTACATACACCCCTGAAAGGAGGTTGTGAAATTGATGATTATGGAATCACTACTATTTCAATTGCAGAGATATAGCCCTGCATTCCAATAGCATTCATCAAGACTCAAAAATACCTTGTGTTTGGTTGACTTTTAAGTCCTGGGTCAGTGTTTCTAACTAATCAGCTTCATATTATTTAATTTTAGATTATGGAAAGTTTGCTTACTCAGAGGTGTTAAGGTGACCTGAAGTTATAGGAATAGGTTGGTTTTCTTTTACGACTCCAGACTGACAGGAATAGGAGTCAGCAATCCAGCTAAACTACATGGCACACACTGATGATGTCACAGCTGAGCTGGCACAACCCCCTTATTTCAAGAGAGAAGGAGAGAAAGAGAGAAAGCAGGCTTTAAAGCACGTTTTTCTAAGTGAGAAGAAACCACAATCCTCATGCTGCAGACTCTGCCAAAAGACATTGATAACTGACTTCTGATAAATCAGTGAACTGTGCCGAACAGAAAAGGAAAGTGTCCCAACAACACACAGAGAGGAGGGTGTACTTAAGAGAGAGGGATCTAATTTATGGTCTGTCTGCAAGAGCGTCTGCAAGGAGTGGCACACAGTGGAACAGCAAGGAAACTGACCATCTTTGTTAACCATGGGCAAGTCTGGTAAGGGAGATATATAGCTCTTGAAACCTTTGAAAGAAGTTGTTGGGAATAATTTAAGTTTTGGCTGTTTGATGCTGGCTTGGTGCTGTTTTCTGTGGGTGGAACTGTGTCGAAGTAACTTAGCTGAAGTTCTCTAACAGCTGCTAACTAATGTGATCTTATGTGATCTTATGTCTCTGCATCTCTCTATCTTGTCTTTCTAGCACTGTTTTACTCACTGATTTCTTTTGTAAATGCACATGTAACAGTACCTCTCATAACATGTTTTCTGTTTTCTGGATGTCCATTGCCCTGAGTTAAGTTAGGCTCTTCTCTCTCTCTCTCTCTCTCTCTCTCTCTCTCTCTCTCTCTCTTTTTCTCTTTCTGTTGCATATAAATCATCTGTCAGGCCCTTAGGCTTGTGAGTGTGACTCAGTGTTTAATCCTGTATTATTTAGTGTGTGTGTGTGTGTGCATGTGTGTGTGTGTGTGTGTGTGTGTGAGAGAGAGAGAGAGAGAGAGAGAGAGAGACAGAGAGAGAAAGTATGGTTTCATGGTACTGGGCAGCCATTAGCATGACATCAGTGTGACTCAATCAAAACCATTGACCTAAATGAAAGACTTGCCCATAGGCTTGTTTTTTGTAGGTGTTGGGTTTTAGATTTAAAAAAAAAAAACTGATTTTAATCAGTCAGATACTAACGAGCACTTTTCCGTTTTGGGAGAAATCCAGAGGTTTTACCCAATTCTTTTACTTCAAGTCTAACAAAACAGTACCTTGAATATGATACTATGCTCATAGTATGGTGGCCTAATAATGATCTATATTAGCCTATAAATTTGCTTTCAAATGTCTTCATTTGACAACAACAACAAAAAAAGATTTCATACAGTATCTGAATATAAATAAAATATATTATGTATTAATATTGTCTGGGAATGCTGCTCAGTACACATCTCTTCACCGATCTTCTTCTCCTTGTCCCTTTCAGCCTCTAAGGTGTTTGCTGAGGAGGTGTTGCGAACCCACAATGAGTACAGGCGGAGACACCAGGCTCCTCCTCTCAAACTCAGTGGCAAACTCAATCGAGAGGCCAGAAGGTGACATCTTCAACTACTCCTTAACCTCTTCACATATGCCTGCGCTGTTTCAGCTCTCACTCATGCTCAGCATCTAGTACGGACGTGGATGGAGTTCCATGTCTGTTGCCATTTCCAAAATGGCATACTGCTCTACTACATGTTGCAGACAACTAGGAATGTACCATTGCAAGAGCATTTGTTTTGGTTCTGGTGTATTGAAAAAAAATGTGCTTTCATTGTTCTAAATGCAGTGCTAATTTACAAAACAGAGCCTTCATTTCAGTAAACGACTTAAAATGAATGCACAATTTAGTCAAACAAGCACACATTCTTCTGATGCAAAATTACATCGCCCAGGCCCCATGCAGTATACCTCTGTGGACATTTTTTGTTGTTTGGAAGCTTATGGATAAGGGCCAAGTGAGCAAATACGAATTTCCTGTATGATAGGGAGCATAAATTATTCTCCCTTTTGCTTTGTTAGGTGTTTTTAGACAGCCTGTCCCAAGTATCCCAAAAACTCAGTCTGTCCCAGATGTCTATATTTTGGCAGTTTCTAGTTCTTTTTGGATGCTACAATTGCATGTGGTACAATCTCTATCAAAGTTACCATTCAACAAACTGATCCTCTGTCTCTCCTGTGTGTGTGTGTGTGTGTGTGTGTGTTTGTGTGTGTGTAGGTATGCTGAGAGTCTTGCCAGCACTAGGATCCTGAAGCACAGTACTGAATCCAGCAAGGGCAGCTGTGGTGAGAATCTGGCCTGGGCGTCCTACGATCAGACAGGTATATACACTGGCAACTCACACACTAATGCACAAGGGCTACAAACTGACCTAAATCATTTACTGTGCATAATCACTCTTCCTCTCCTCTTTTCTGTGCAATCTTTTTGTCCAGACACAGTGTTTGCTGTCACTTGTTTACTCACTCACTCTCAAACACACGGAATTACACAGACGGACACATAGACAGCCCACTATAGATGTTTTAGTTAGACGACAAGAGACCATTTGAGAGGCAACATGTAAAAATCGATTTCTCCTCTCCTCCTCACAGCTTTACTTCTTTCCTGTAATTCCAGTGACTCCTTTTATTACTCCACTGCCAGCTGGAACTCATTTGTCTGTGTGTGTGTGGAAGTTGATGACTTAACACTGAAGGAATGTCTGCAGTGTCCGAATAAGGAATGTAAAGGTTCATATAATGTTCAGCTCCCAGGCCCCCAACACTGCAACCCAAATATATTACAGGCTCATGCCCACTCACAATAACATGTGAGAAAAGTGAGCTGACTTGAAGATGTTTAGCTGCATTTTAGTGCACTCTAATGAGTCATAAAGGCTTTTTTGAGAGTGATTGTTGTCTTCAATTGGCCTGCATCCTTTGTTACTCCTCAATCATCACTTGTGTAGGTTATACAATGAATACTGTTGTTGTATTCCCAGGCTGTTATTGGTTGTCACTGAGATTGTGTGTGTGCGTGTGTGTGTGTGTCTGTGTGTGACGTACTTTTTAGGGAAAGATGTGTGTGATCGCTGGTATAATGAAGTGCAGCAGTATAATTTTAACCGTCCCGGCTTTACCTCAGGAACTGGTAAGCATTTACGGTGATCATGCTCTCTCTCATATACACAAAGACACACACATATACTCACTCTCTCTCTCTCTCTCTCTCTCTCTCTCTCTCATACACTCGTATACAGACACACTCACATATAAAGGCACACACACACATATTCTCTCTCTCTCATACACACATCTACACATACACACGCTCTCTCTCTCTCTCTCTCTCTCTCTCTCTCCCACGCCCAGTCACACACACACACACACAGACATACACAAGGGTGGAGGAGCAATGTCTTACATTACCTCCAAAGACATACTTTATGAATACGTCCAGATGTGGGAGTCTGAGTCACTGACATACTATTGTGCTATTGAACATTCCTGTATTTGCCGTCACCACTCCGAAGTCCTTCCGACTGTGTCATCACCTCAGCTTCAGCACACTGAGATGGGGGAGGGTAAGAGGCAGGCAGCTTTAGGGATGAGCTCTCCTCTGCTCTCCCCACCCATCCTGTGAGAGCCACTGTCATCATGATCTAAATATTTATCTTGGCTGGAAGACTGTGCAGCCGAGGCTACCAAGGTTTATGCTGAAACGTGCACATGTGGACACACGCACACACACTCACACAAACAATAACTTCTTCATCTATATTTCTTACTCTCCTTGTCATCGTTAATATTCTTCTCCCACATTTTCACCAGTTCCATAAAACCTTACATACAGTTTTCTGTATACATCATACATACACCTGTACACCTTTTCTTTCTTTCTCTGTCTCACCCCTTTGCACCCCGTCTTGTCTGCAACCTTCCACAGGTCACTTCACAGCGATGGTGTGGAAGAGCTCATGTAAGATGGGTGTGGGGAAAGCCCAGGCGTCTGACGGCTCCACGTTTGTTGTGGCCCGCTACACCCCGGCCGGAAACATTATCAACCAGGGACATTTTGAGGCCAACGTGCTGCCCACCAGAAGTTGAAGAAAGCCCAGTGTTTTCCAAAGACAACTGGGGAGGTATACAGTATATAACACAAAGAGAAGTCGGAGACAAAAAGGTGGGAGAGGACATTACGATCAGCAGGTCACCATGAATGCATTCTACTCTGAACAGAGTGTATTCCTGCTCTTGTTTGGAATAATAGTGAGCCAATGGGGCTCTGGACACTAATTAACCTGTGGCAATATACTGGCTGAAGGGAGAAGATGCACAATGCACACAGTGGTACTCCAGAACGCCTGTAAGGCGTAACGCGAATGGTCATTTGCATTCAAATTACATGAATACTCTACACTCAGTATTATAACACAAGACACATTTCATTCATATCCAAAGCACTGAAAATTGTTTGCAACAATCATGACAATCACTTCGAAAGCATTTGGAAAAACTTGAAGTAAGCAGTTCTGATATGAGTTCTCTGTGGGTGTATGTATGCTTGCATGTATGAAGTTTTAAGTAGGCTACTTGTACTGATTCCACTTCATATTGAATATTTAAACAAGTTTTACGTTTTAAGTAGCATTTTGACTATTACTTGTTCACCTGCACAAAATATCACTGTTCTCACTTTGCCACTGAAATTATTTCTGATGTAATCTTTGATTAAAGACATGAGAGCATTATGAAGATCACACATATCATTCACAAGAATATTTCTAATATAATGGTGTCCAGTGATCAGCCTCATTTTCAAAACTGAATACAATTTGCACACCATCTGCCTGTTCTGGCCATATGGTTGACACATTTCTTGGACTTTTCACACCATATGCAGTCAATGAATGCATTTCTATAATGTTTACATTTTCTTTACATACAGGATCACCCCAACCCCAAAATTATGTGTCTTATATGTCTTATTTGCAAACGCCTAAACACAGCGTACCAGAAATGTAAATCTAATGTCTAAAACCTAATGCTAAAAAGCAGCACAATGGTTACATAGGTGCTTAATCTTGAAAAACACTGAACAGATAATTGAAAAAAAAATAAATCAGAAAAGGAAAAATAGAAAAACCATCTCCAACTTCAGTTGCAATTGGATAGTTTGACCGGTGTGACTACAGACTGATGTTTTGTTGTATTTAGAGTTATTACAGATTGAGTAAAAGCATGTTAGCAGCTGGGAATAAATGTAGGCCTGTGCATCTGCAACAATTCTTGGTGGTTACTGTTAGTAAATGGAACGGGGGTTTTGAAGTCAGTATAGTCCATAAATTTGTGGATTTGAAATACATGAAAATGAATGTAGTTTCAGTAATACCATCACTTGTTAGCATTTTGAAAGTCAGTATATTCTGACTGGCTGCATGTTCACTGTGTAAAGAAAACACATGCTAGTGTTCAGTACAATCATTTGAATTTGACCCAGATTGTGTTTTGTTTGACTAATTGTGAGATATAGGTGTTTTGCTGTGTTAAGAGTTTAGACAAAAAGTATTTTAAGTATAGGTTAATGCTTGTTAGTGATGACAGGATAGCCATACATTTCTGCAGTGTGATGTAGGCTACAGATTAATTTGACAAGACCTTCCAAGACCTATACGATGCTAATAACAACACATTTTTCATTGATACAATAGATATATTTTTTACATATAGGAAGATGACTTAAGAAGGTTGATTTTTTTTTTTTTTACTGTGCTACTTTGCTTTGATTGATCCATTTGAAATCCTTGTCCAGAAGAGGGCGCTATGATCATTTTTACTGTGTCATCGCTCTAATGGAAACCTGCTATGACTGGGTATATCTTGTGCACGCGCACACACGCACACACACACACACACACACACAAACAAACAAACCTGAGACAGAAATCTGAAAACACCCAAACAGGTGTTGCAGCAAGTGTCATTTAAAACAAAGGGGTATGTTTCATTTACTGTGCAAATAAAAACACTTTTTCATCAGTGTTTTTTTTTCAGTATAAGCCATTCCCTAGTCTACTCTGTACAGTCTGCCCAGTCAGCATGATATTAACATTCCACAGGAAACTCTGTGAGCCCACCTGCATGGCACTGTTTGGCAGGGTCACCCAATATGTGGGGCACAGCTGGGTTCAGTTCTGCCAGTGGGGGAATGCTTCAGTTCAGTGAAAGCAACTACTGTATGACATATAATCACATATCTTGTTACTCTCTAAACTTGAAACAGCTGGAATCATCTGAAGATGTATACACATACACACAGACTCTCTCTCTCTCTCTCACACACACACACACACACACACACACACACACACACACACACACACACAGACAGAGACAGAGACAGAGAGAGAGAGAGAGAGAGAGAGAGAGAGAGAGTGAAACAAACTGGTATTATCATCACTGCCATACACCGCTCATTTTAGTGTTTATATAATTTTATTTAGCAGGAAATGGGGACAATAGGGGTGCAACATAGCAGCGATATGGGCCAAAGTGCAGCCAGCAGGCTCAGGCAGGACCTCCTCCTCTTCCTACATAGTCAGCTCCTGGAGGGATGGATGGATGGATAGATGGATGAATAGTTACAGAGGGGGGGGGGTGGAAGGGAAAGAGTTAGAGATGGAGAGACAGAGTGTGAGAGAGAGAGAGAGTGTGAGGGAGATACAGGGATACAGGAACTGGAAGGTAACTCTCTTTGTGTTCACCTCTAGAAGGCATGTAGTATATAAGCTCACGCTATAGAGGTAACTGCCCTCATGAGTAGAGAGCAGGTAAAGTGAACTAAAAAATTATTTAGAAAAAGCTTCTGGTCCAGCTTTACTCTTTCAAATTAAGGTTCACACAAAACTTACCCATATTTAAGAATCAGCACTGAATTATGTGTAAATGAATACTGGTAAAAATTCAACCATGGCAAAAAGTTCATATTTTCCTGTTGTTGAAAAACTGATCATGTGTAACGGCAGAAACAGGGGTTGCAGTTCCTTACCATAATGGCATTGACTATGTCGTTCTTGTTGTGGCGTAGTGCACGGACAGCTTTAGCACGGGACACATTAGCTTGAGCCATTACCAGCTCAATGTCTCTTTGCTCCAATCCAGCTTCATCCACCTTCAAAAAAAAGACAGAGACAGAAAATAAGTGATTTGTGCAAAGACAAGCACTTCTAAAGCAGATACAGAGACAATGAGGTGTCAGGGCACAGTTTATTAAGAGGTCATTAGAGTGAAGGAGATGGAACCTGAACTGAACCGTTGCTATGGAGATCAGGGCTCGCTGGTGGGCAAGTTAATATGATGAAGTAGTGATGCAAGGTTGTGTAAGCATTGTGAGCAGTTGCTAAGATACACGGTCATGATGCCGGTCATGATAAGGGAACAGCTCCTGCTCGAACAAGCAGCTGATCTATCAGATGTCAGCAAGGTAAAGAAAGGATCCGCGGTGACACAAGGGGCCTGATAAGCGAGAATAGTGGTTGTGATGGTGTAATAGTGAGAGAGTGCTGTTGCAGATGTTACTTCCCACCTCTTCCTCCTCGCTCTCCTCTTTGATGGTGAGACTGGGCGTAACATCAGGGATGAGAGGAGACGGCTCAAGGGGCACCTTAAACTTCTCTGCGGCAGCCTTGTGGACCTGCTGTGACAAGTCCTCAATCTGCAAGGGGAAAAGGGGAGGGAGGGAAGGGAGTTAAGGAAGGAGTTTAAAAACAGACAATTGCAAAATAATGTAGGACTAGCCATACACAAAAACAATACAGTTACCTCAAACAAAAGAGAACTGTGGCGTACTGCGCCACAAGTTTTTACCTTGGCCTCTCCAAAGACAATGTAGATATCGGAGGCAGGACTCTTGAAGACATCAGGTCTGCTAATGACGAACAAGATGTTCTTGGACTTCCTGATGGTGATGCGTGTCACACCATGGATCTGTTTCAAGCCCAACTTAGACATCGCCTAAAATGTAGAATGCATAGCAGCATGAGCCCAGTTTGAATGTCAGGTTTAAAGATGAAAAGTTTAGTATCATCACTGAATCATCACTGTTTTAGAGTAGTATGAGTTGGCGTTCATATTTACTCAGCTGACAATTTTGCCTAAATGTTGTAAAAGTCATTTGTCCCTCCATGCCCACTGTCACATGTGAGCTCTCTCAGTTGTAATAGTTTTTTTTTTGCACCATTCAGTCCAAAGATGGGTCTGTCTCTCACCTTGCGTGCTTTCTTTTCACTGCGACTCTGCTTTGCTTTGTTCAGATTTTCATCGGCTGGAGATGTAGATGAACACTGAAAGAGAAAAGGGGGGAGTGGGGGGGTGGAAGGGGAATTAGTAGATTGGCAGACAGTGCATTGCAGATAAAGAACAAGGGCAAGGATGGTGAGGAGAGCGACAGAAAACAAAGTGAGAGGGAAAAGAGAAGAAAAAAAGGACTGCAGTGCAGAATCAGATATTAATCATGGATGACAGAAGATTCATTCAGATTGGATGATAGAGGTGTTTACTCGAGTTTGAACTTGAATGTACTCTGCCTAATGCCTGTGACTGAAACGGCTCCAAATCTTCAGGCAATATAGAGGCATTGCATTACATCACAGAGGAAATGGTTCCCTGAAAAGACATGAACCAAATGCCAATTCTGGTAAGAGGCTTTCAGTAACCCTCTCTAGGGAGCCTGTATACCTCATGCTGCCTTTGATTCTGTCTCTACATCCATATACAACAATGGGAATGATGTGATAAACAGATGCATCAATTTCCAGGAAAATATAGATTTTTGCATGTTTTTGTATCAACACCATCCTGTATGTTTGGTGCCCCATGGGATATTTTTACTACTCAAAATGTATTGCTTTAATTACTTATTTTCTCTTTATTTATTATTATCTGTCTGTTTCTTTTTTCAACACTTGTTTACAGGAAAAGTGTTCAACAAACAAGCCTCTCTCTCATCTTTCTCTCTCTGCCAAAGATGGTAAGATTCCTGAGGTGTAGTTGACTCCATATTGGGATTATATGCTTTCTAGTTTGGATAATAAGTAGGTCTATGGTAACTCCAAAGCTGCAATGCTTGAAAATACATAGAGGTTGATCATATGGGAAGTTGGATATTCACCCCCAAGCAAGTATCTTTTAAACTACTAATAATAATTAAAAAATAATGACTTCATTTTATAATTAATGCCTTTCAATGTACCCAACATCGCATAACAACGGGTGTGAGTGAGGGAGGGCAAGTGTGCTTTTTTTGAACGGGCCCGGAGAGAGGGCACAACAGATACGCTAGCCTGTTCCACATAGGGGCAGCAGCGCAGAAGGCTGTGTCCACGAAAGACAGGAGTCTGGTGCGGCATCTGACAGTTGGGAGTCCCTTATTTAGATTACACTGAGAGGTTTTATGTAGCATTATGAGGATACTCACCTGTGGATCTGATGGTCTGAGCAGAGACCCATCAGGTTCCTCCAGTCCTGGAACTGAAGTGTCGCTATCCGAGTCATTACAAGAACCCACTGGAGGACAGCAGAGCAGATGTTAAAGAACAGAGGAAACCAAGTAGAATTTACAGAATGTGTGGACAGTCATAACCAACAACAAGAACTTCTTCATTTCTAAAAATGAATATTATGCTGATTCTGTATTGTTCTTCTTTCATCCAGGAAAAATAAACATACTTGACGACTCAGTTCATAATTGAGTAAACAAAGAGATTATTTTTCCTTCCTAAATATTACTAGCCTTATATATATATATATATATATATATACATTGATACTGTCGTCTTGTGTTGTTGTCATAGTAGTTTTATTAGTAGTAATTATTGCCATCTGTATTTCTGCATTTAGGCTTAGCCTATTAGATTTTTTAATTTTTAGCTAATTCTTTGTTAATTTATAAAAAGAGCTAGTATTTTACAGTTCTTACAATCTTAAGAGTCCACTTACAGTTGTTTCTGAAAGACATGTCCATGGAGTTGTCATACTTGTCATTGTAACCGAGTGTACAACCCGCCTGTCTGTCTTTCTGTTTGTCTGGCAGATGTGTGACTTGTGCTGAAGCCTGAGGGGTGCCATTGGATGGTAGATGAGTCTTCTGATTGGACGAAGTAGACTGAGTGGGTGTGGAACTCTTCTTCTTGTATCCCATGGTATGACTTGGTAAATGGTCAGTACCATCAGTGGAGATGATATTCTTAACTGCATCTGTGAAAGATATTAGTAAGATATTTGCACATCAATATACAAAAGAACCAAAGGCATATCAAAGACAGTCACTGATTTGCAGTTACGTTAAATAAACAAACATGTTTACTGATTGCTCCAGCTCCACTCCCCCCTCCGCACACACACACACACACACACACATACACACACACACAAACATACATACAAACATACATACACACACACCTTTGCTTTGATTTTTTGTGGACTGGCGAGTAACTTGCTCTGCCTTCCCGTGTCCTTCTTTGAGGCTTTCCTCGACTGGAAAAGATAAGATATCACTGATGGGAGAGGCTGAAGGAAGGCCATGGTAAACTGAAGACTGTTTCTTTGCTTTTGAGCTACAGATTTTTGGCTGGGACTCTTGAATAGCAGTATACAGATCTTCTTCTAGGTCGTCTGGTGAGATGCAGAGGGATGGAGAGGATGCTTGAGATATGGACTGTGGAGGGGATGTGGGAGATAGAGAAAGAGCTGAGTTGAGTGGGCTTGCACTTGAGGACTGGACACTCTCAATGTGGTTGGCGTTTATGTCTCTCGTGCTCTCCACTGGACATGCTACTTCTGGGGTCTCTTCTGATGTGTCCCTAGTAAGGATTTCCTCTTCTGAGGACTGCATCTGTGCTTTCACCAATGAGCTTTCTGGGCTGGGGCACTGTCTTTCATTTTCAACATGGCCAATTTGACTGGAGGAGTCAGGACATTCTTCCACAATAGCTGCTGAAATTTTTTCTGACCTGATGTCTTGTAATGTTGCTTCAGTAAACTCACTTCCCCCATCTTCAGGTACCTCCACTGTGACTGCCATGGCCCCATTAGGCTCTGTTTGCCTTGGAACACAGTGGTCATCTACGTCTACTTTGTCTTCATGTTCTATATGTTGCAGTGCATGAAAGTTTGTTGGTTTCTCTTTGTTGTCACTACCCTTTTCATTCTGTTGCCTGGACGACTCTTGTGGAGTTGTGTCTTCTATCACACTTAGCTCCTGAAGAGACTGTTTATTTGGCTTTGGTTCCTGAACGTCTGTCTCCTGAACAGCTGTCACCTCCTGCTCAAGATTAAATGTACTATCTGTTTGTTTCTGCAGGCATCCTTCATCCTGTGTGTTTTGTTCATTGCCACTATTGGAATCTAGTTTGGCCTCAGTTTTCTCAGTCTGAGAGATGACTGGATCATGTTCAACTGTTTCTGTAATAGCTTCCACTTCAGGTTGAGGTTCATTTCCTTTGCTCTCCTCATCAGAGCTCTTCCCTGAGATTTGAACATCTCCCTCTTGATCCTGTACCGTCAAGGCCACAAAAGTCTTTGGTGTGTCAATTTGTCTGCTAACATTTGCTTCTCTTTGAACATCTTCCTTGTCTTCGATTTTGGCACAGACAGTCTGAGAATCTTCTGATTTGCTGACGGTCAGTTGTTCTCCTGCTGCTGACTTCTGGGTATTGCTGGTAGAGGCATCATTGCTCTCTGCATCAGTGATGTTCGAAAAAGATGTTTCAGGCTTCCTGTTACTTGATTTCTTTTTTGGCTTGAAGTTGCCAAATGAGCCCCCAGTTAATGAGAAGACCATCTCCTTTTCTTGCACAATAGGTTTACTCTCTGTCTGAATAACAGGTCTGGTCATTTCAGAGTTTTGGTCCAGGGCGATGTTCAAATTGTTGGTTGCATCTAAGTTCTCTACTGGCTTTTCTACCTCTGGCTCATCGGATGCTGGAAGAGAAGATGTGGGTAAATTCTCTGCCTTTTCATCCTCGAATCCAGCACCATCTGTGCATAAAGTTTGGATGGAAGTAGTTTCAGATGCTTCATCATTGTCTGGCAGTGCCTCCTCAGCAGGTATATTTAAGGTTGTTGCCTCTCCTGCAGATAACTTTGTAACACACTCCTCCTCAGCAATATTTAATTCAGAGTGTGTTTCCTTTTTCAGTACATCGTCTGAAAGTATGTTGAATTCAAGACACTTAGGCTTTGTGCTGGATAACAACAGCAGATCTGACTTTTCAGTGTAGTTTGCTGTGTCATTTGTGTCTTTGTTTTTGATGTCCTGACTTTGAAGGTTGTTGATGTCATCTTCAGGAAACTGGGAGCTTCCACCTTCCCCACCACCTGCCTCTGATAGGTCCTCGATAGACTTCCAGCTAGCTAGATTAGACTCCAGAACACCAACATCGACATCCGTTATTTTCTCTGGCAGATCAGACAGACTGATGTTTTCATCTCCATCTCCAGTGCTATCACAAATTGTCTTGTTCGTCAAAGAATTGGTGACGTCACACATCAGCAAGTTTTCGGCCTCAAAGTCACAGCATTCGTTCAGGGATAATGCTGCTCCTGGAGTCCATATAGTTGTATGGTGTTCCTCCTTTGAGATGTTGCTGTCGGAGTTCTCCTTCTTGGGCGATATTGTGAGAATGCTGTAAGGTGAACCAGACAAATTGATTGGGTCCAGGCTGAAGTCATCTGTGCCAGGCTGGTTCTCTGAAAGGTTGTCCTGGTCAAGAGAACGCTCAGATGGTGAGAGGTCAGCAGACGTCAGGTTGTCGGGGATGTCAGAAAGCTCTGGGTAGGCACACACAGGGATATTGCTGGGGCTGCAGTCATCTTTGGGATAGGCTAGCAATGGGACCCCTTTATTGAGATCGTTTGTAGCTGTCTCATCCATGGGTAAGTCTGGCTCAATGTTGTTGCCATTCTGATTATCAAGCTCCAGATCAGTATTGAAGTTACTTTTATAATCCAGATCAGCTGCCGCAGCACCCAGGAGGCAAGGATCCAGATTGCTGATGCTCTCAGCAGACTCGTGGATTGGTTCTGTGGGAAGTGGGTTTTCATTGACTGCAGCAAATCTTGCTGAGTGCAACTCATCCGACTGTGAAAGTTGCAAACAGCTGTCCTCAGCTATTTTTTTGGCCTTGTCTGCTGAGGGACTTTCTGACAAACAACTGTCTTTGCCGTAATTTTGTTTTGTTGCTTCCATAGGTGGTTGTGTCTCCAATGGTATGGCAGTTGAGTGTTGACTCTCTTCTGACAGTGTGGGGCCAAGCAGCAACCCAGCCTCAACAGTGCTGTCCACTAAAGTTTGGCTCTGCTTAGTAGCAGGGGGATCTGAGGACTCTGAAGATACCTCCATGTCACTTTCACTTCCAGACGATTCTGGACGTGCGTGGGCCACAGGCTGCACAGGGTCATCTGGTCCTGGGAAGCTCTGAGCAAGTTCAGCATGCCTCTCTGTACTGTACAGTTGTTCGTCTTCATCACCGTTGTATGAAGCCGAATCTACAGACTCCTCTGTGTCATCTTGGTAGGCGAAAGATTCATCCACACCCTCATTAATGGAATTTTCTGAAAGTGAATTTAGGAATGATGCAGACGTGTCCTCCTCAGTCGGATCCTCGGTCCCTTTAATATCCTCTGCCTCTGCTGACACTCCTGTGGCCTCCTCTTGCTCCAAGCCCTCATCTTCCTCATCTTCACCATCGTCTTCATAGTCGTCATCCACATCTCCCTCATCCTCTCCTGCCGCATAGGCATCAACATCGTTGCCCGGCTCGTCCTCTGTTGGGAAGAGAGTGATCTCCATCGAATCAGCCTGAAAGATCAGGCTGGCATGTGGAGGCAGCATGGAGGCCAGGATCATTCCATCTCCGCATGGCCCATCATCATGGACAGATCCATGGAAGTGTACAGAGGATGAGTTCATATCTCCATACAGACTATTGTTGTCTGTATCAGACACTTCTGACGAGCATGTAGCGGGAGTCATGCTGCCAGTGTCTGCAGCAGTGGTGGCACCCATGCCCAAATGTGGTGCAAAGGGCAGGGAGGAAACCACTGCTGGCCCGAAGTCCTCCTCAGGGCTAAGGGGAGCGTCATGTCTGGCGAAGTGCTCAGAGACACATGTGTTCAGATCCAACTCCAGGTCGGTGTCTGGGTCATTATGATTATCTTCACTGGGCACTTGGGGCTTCTCAGCAGCCCCTTGGCTTTCTGTAGGCACGGCAGAAACCTCATGAAGGTCCTGTTCTTCTTCCTCTTGTGAGTCTGTGCTCCTGTCATTGCAGCTTCTATGTAGACATGAGACCTGTTCAGATATCCACTGAGCCTGAAATTCTCCCTCCTCATCTTCCTCCAGCCCAAAAAATAGGGCCCCAGGAGGCTTGCCGCCACCATCTGTTTTTGAGATGCTGGTTTCCTTTTCGGCATTGCCGTGGTCCTCTCCCATTTCGTCGCCAATCTCAGACAGCGAGCCCACGTAGCAGGCCGGCGCCTCCTGCAGCTCGGCTTCCGCAATCAAATTTGGCGAGCAGGAGTGGGAGGTGCTGGAGGTGTAGGAGGAGGTCCAGCTACCCCCCTCAGCCGTGATGTAGGACCCCGAGGGGGACGTGGGTGGAGAGCACAGGTCCGATGACTCATCTGTGGGAGAACCAGGCCCCGAACTTAGAGACCCGGGGTGCCACTGGTTCTTCAGGTGCGAGCAGTAGGCCATCTTTATAGGTGTGGACGGAGCTGTGTAGTAGCGGTCAGGGTCCAGACCAGGGAGCATGCCAACTCGCTGTGGGTCGACTGCATAGGAGGGTTCAGAAAAGGATAAGGAAGGCACTTCACCCTGAGACAGCGATAAAGACAGAGCCTCCACTTGCTCCTCCAGCAGAGGGCTGCCACCGCAATCTGTCGATCCTGCACTCTCTGATCCTTTGGGCTCGAGGACAGGGCACTCCAGGAGCTGTGCTGAGCCCTCACACTCCTCTTCTGGCGTAGGAGTCGTGCTATCTCGGTGGTCCTGGACGTTGCTCTCTTGACCGGTGTCCAGACTAGCCTCCTCTCTCTCCTTCACCTGGCAGTCAAACAAAACTGTGGAGGCCGGGGTGGATGTGGCATCTTCACTAACAAGCTCTTTCACCGGCTGCTTTTCCGCTGGTTGTGACGGGAGAGGTGTTTCTTGCTTATCCATGTTCCTCAGCAGGGTCTCCTGTCCCATGACCACACGCGTGTCCATGCTTTCTGGCTCCTGGTAGTCGCTCTCAATCTCTGCCCCCATCAGAACTTTTATTCTCTCCATCTTCACTGGGCCACGTCGACATGGGCCTTTGCCAAAATTGCCAGTCAATCGTCCCACAGTTCCGCGTCGACCGTCCGACTCAAAACTAGCACCCTCAGGCTGCGGGCGGGGGGCAGTGGTGTTTGGTTTTGCCATGACCAGCCGTGGTCCAAAAGGTGTGTACTGTGGCAATGTGAGCTGTGGAGATGTGCTGGGTGAAGGGGTGGATCCACTGTCAGTAGGTGTGGAACTGCTGTCAGTTGGGGTTGAGCTCGAGGAGCTGGAGGCATTTCTGCTCTTGTCTGAAACAGATAGAGTGAGATGAAAAAATTAGCATTACGTGGTTTATCACTGTGAATTGTTTAAATGCAGTAATAACATAATCCCTTGCAGTGGAGGGTATATATTATAATATATGTTTAACATATGTAATATATGTTTATACATGTCATATAGTTATGTAGATATTAAAATCTTCAGTTTTCAAAGGTTGCAATTTCTAAATGTCCTGCATCAAGAACCTTCACCTTCTGTTACAGCCTGACACATTGATGTTCACCTCAAAATGTCATCTAAATGTCAACTCATAAAATATTCACCTGAGTCCACCAGTTCATCTCTACAAATGGACACTCAGTTGAATCACTGTGCAATCATCAAATAAAGGTACCATGATTGAGGACTTGACACAGGGCTGTATTTGACATGTTGACTACATACAGTATATAGTATTTTATGTACAGTATATAGTATATATATATATATATATATATATAGTAAGTGTATGTATATGTGTGTGTATGCGTTTGCAGGTACGTATGCATGTACAATATACATATTATGTTTCATATACACAGCACGCCTTATGAAAACTAGTATTAATTAAAGGTAATTGGTCTAAGAAAACAGCAGACAGATGAAGCTCTAGCTGCTAACAATCTTAATTAGCATCTCTGTCCCTGTCTTTTTCAGCTCAATTAGAATGTCCGCCAGGCTCGCTCACCCCTCTCCATCCCATATCTTAAAATAGAGTTGTAATTATCCACAGAGGTCACGTGCGAGACCTTGTTATGTGGGGTTTGCAATATTACAAAAATTCTATATATGTGTGGAGAAAGAGAGCGTGTATGTATGTGTGTGTGTGTGTTACAGGCTAGTAGTTGCCTAGTCCTCCCAGCTAAGTGGGATAAACAGCAAAGTTGTCTTAATGTCTGAAGGGTAATTGGATGGCTGCTGGTGAGGAGAGGGCTGTTTCAGCACGGGGATGAAACTCAGACTGACAGGCTAGACTCTGCCTGGCTGGAGACAGGGCTAACTCAGCAGAAAGGGTAGACACACACACATGCACACACACACACACACACACACACACACACACAAACAAATCTCGCATTAAAGAGAGAGAAGGGCAAAGCATAGTGAGTAAACATTACATAAGTAAGTGCAATTTTACGAGGAGAACACAGCCATATCTGTACCATTACTCCACAGAGGATTACTTCTGCTGATAAATGATGGAAACATATATACAGTGAACTTGAATTGTATGGCAAAATAAACACATACCATATGCATACATATTGTGTACATTGTACAGTCTATGTATACATTTGTGCAATAAGGGAAAGATGGACTATTGTGTGATGTTACAGGAGAGAGAGAGGGACCCTGATTGTGTCAACCAGTCAGTAATCTAACAGAAAGGGTAGACACTCCAGTATGACATGACACTATGATAATGTGATGAGGTGATAATTACATGTCATTACATTCATATCAGTGCACCAGGCACACAAAAAGCCAGTGTGAAAAGCCATTCACTTCTGCCCTGGGGTTACAGGGCTGTGACTGACAGCAAGGCCATATCTAACCTACTGTCATATATAATTGATATATATACATGATATCATTGCAAAGATCCCCAATACAATGAATTATTATTTGTAAATACATCTACATCTTCTACAGCTCTCCTTTGTCAGTGCTAGATTCCCTCCTGATCAACCAATCATGTGCTTATGTGAGCTAGAATTCCGATACCATATGGATCATACATCAGCAGGCGGGGTAACCATATAGACCACAAGGACACCAACAGTGGTTCACTCTATATACGCAACCAGTGTCATCAAAAAGTGTTTGGATGATTTGGAGGTCACATATGATTTTAATACTGTAATTGCACTGTATTTGTAGAAATACAACAGAACACGTTCTACCTCTGATATAACCAGTCCAATGATGGACAATATCAGATTGAGGATATGTGACACAATGGGGTCACTGATGGCATGATGGGTAAAAATGAGACCTGATTCCACGTCTTGCTCTGTGTGAAGCCAGACACAACAGACTGAGTGAGTAACAACACAGGCATGACCCCATTTACTCTGCAAGGAAATGTCAACCAATGGACATGAAAGCAGTACAGACCCTGCAATACATGGGAAACATACAGCGCAGCTAATATTTGCAAGTCGGAATAGGAAATCAAAAAGTGTTCAGGGAAATAGAAAGAAAAAGAAAACAAAAGAAAATGCTGGGAATTTTACCAAAAATAACCCTTAAAGCTTGGCGATGGTGAACATGTCTGATTACTTGATTCTATCTCTATCCCTCTCTCTCCTTTTTGCTCTGCCACACACTGCTTCCTTGTCAGACAATCATAAGAGCCTGAGGGAGAAAAGGCTCTGTTATTGGATTACCTCCATCTCTATGTCTCTTCAATGCAATTACCTCTGCCATCATCTCAATAACCTTCAACCAAAGCAAATAACACACAGTAGGAGAAGAAGGGGTGGGGAGGGGGAGAGGGGGTATGGATGGTGGCAACCTGCTATGCCTCTTCAGTTTTTTTTTTTTTTTTTCGGGGGTATTTTGTTTGCGTGAGCAACTTTCCTCCCAACAGTGGAGCACAGGTAAACTAGGACAACTGAAAATAATCCTTCCTGGTAAAGAGAGCGAGAGACCCAACAGAGATTCTAACAAAAGGCAGGCACTGGGATTTAAGACATGAATGGAACAGATATAGCACCAGGTAGAGAGATAACCGTAATGGAAGCAGAAAACACTGAGTGTTTTAAAATCCTCAGACTGCTCTACCATTTTGTCACTAATGCAAATAAGATTTCAAAGCCAGACAGTATACTCCTCTGATCTTGGAGAGGGTAAGGACTCAGCTTGAATATTCTTTCACAGAGCTTCAGGGAGAAAGAGCTTGCCTGCCTGTTCGCCTGCCTGTTTACAACCTGTCAGCCATTTTGTATCACCTGCAGGTTGTGACCCCTGCTAACAGAAATAGTAGAGTATATTATAGTAGAGTATATTATATTATATAGTATATTTGTTTGCCTTAGTTACATATATACAGATATAATTCCCTCACTATTTGGGTTTCCTATCAGCTTCAAACTGTACAATTTCACAGACTGTATGATAGCATGAACATTGTTTTGAATTCTCCTTCACTCTCTTCACATTTCAACCATGATGCCTCTGACCTCTCGCTGCTCTCTTCATATCTGTCACATATTGGTGCATCTTGCCCCTGCTCTTCCCCCCTTCCTGTCCTCTCCTTCTTTTGGAGTTGTCCTTTTGCCCAAGCACATCTGTTATCCTCAATTTGTCACACTTCTCCTCTTTATTTTTCTCTCTTCTTCTTCTCTCTCCTTCTGTGTCTGTCTGTGCTTTACCTCAGCCTGTTTTCCCCTCCCTTTCCCTTTGCCTCTCTCCTTGTCTGTGTCCTTGGCCGATCTGAACACGTCATCTGTGTCTGTGTGTGTTAATGGACTATGGGCAGAGAGTTTTACCCTAGTCCTGTCTCCTGATCCCCATCCTTCCCTATCTCGCCCGTGGGTGTGTGTGTGTTTATGTGTGTGTGTGTGTGTGTGTGTGTGTGTGTGTGTGTGTGTGTGTGTGTGTCTGTGTGTGTGTGTGTGTGAGTGTGGGAGGGAGAGAGAGAGTGTGTTGATGAGATTGTGGGTCTGCAGCTGCTCTGTTGTGCCGAGTCATTCAACACATGCTGAGCAATGACATCACTTTGTGGTCCAGCACAAGGGTGCTTTGTTGTTATGGAGGTGCACCTTATGCACAATGTGTGTCTGTGTATATGTGTATGCTTTTGTATATGTCTACGTGAGTGTGTGTGTATATGTGTGTGTGTGTGTGTTTATATGTGTGTGTGTGGGTGCGAAATAGAGAAAGCGTTCAAGAGCACCATTTTCTATTCATTTGCATTTGAAACACAGAGGCATTGTGGCAAGATCAGAGCTGACTTTGTTTACGTGTACAGTAGCAGTGTGTATGTATGTGTATCCATGAGCGTTATTCTGAAATGCAAGCTCTTGTTCCTGTTTACTGGCACAGTCATAATCCTGACTGATCATGACACTTGATGATCTAGATCATTCCGCTTTGTTTTCCCCTATGAAACCATGAAATATTTATGAGTGCTCTAGGAAACAGCATAATTCTTTGAGTGTCATGTCCATTGTCTTGTGACATTTTAACAATGCTCTCAAATGTGGTTGTTTATATTTATGGGTATGTTCATAGTACAACACATGACAAAAAACATTGTATTAAAAACAAAAATTACTTGGCTGAAATCTAAATATATAACTTAAACAGTAGAATAACAGGACCACTAATATTAACAAGAGTAACAAATAACACCAATTTAGATGTAAGATTAGCGACTGTTTGCTTGAGCACATTAAAGCACATATCTCTGCCCTTGCCCCTCTCGCCCTTTGAATTACTTTCCTTGGTCCTGATCTCTGTGCAAAATATGATTTCTGTACAGCTGATACCCAATCAAAATCACATATCATGACATGTTGTATAAATTTTATATACTGTATGTGAGATGATAACATACAGTATATGAAAAATTCAAAAATGCTGTAGTTCTATGCTAAAACAATCTTAAAGAACCAGTGCGATTTTTGTCAGTTTGGGGATAGCCACCACCAACTAAGTAGCTCCTTCGACTACACAGGCACCTTGGTTTCACAAAGTACTTCAGGGACCCACTGAACTATTTTTGCACATGCAGTTACAGGAATAAGGACACTTATCGTGAGGTGCAGTGTGACAAAAGCAAATCCAGAGAGATGCTTCCACCCAAAAAAGACTGTGGATTTACCCAGAGGATCTTCTGTCAGGGTCGGTTGCACATGTGTGCCCAAATACTTTACTGCTATTAAGTGGATGGATCTCCTGCCATCCTGCTTGTAATCATAATGAGTTACACATTATGTATCCTCTCAGCTCCACGGTAGCTGCTAGGAAATCTAAACTCTTTTGGAGTACTCAAGACTTATTTTAATCTCATGCACCGTCACTTTGGAAAGACTGCTTTAAACCCTTTCTCAATTCAATTCAATCCAAAACTTTATTAGTCCCCAAGGGGGCAATTTATACAGTGCCATAGAGTCGAGCATACACAACATATTCAACCATATCTTTGAGGGTAGCTGTAAGTATATGTAAGTTATATCTTTTGCCAAAGTTGTGGAAAGGGGGCTTTGACAAAAGAGAAAAGGCCCTGTGTAATAAACTCAACTGGATAATATGCTGTCTTTGGTCTCTCATTTTCAGTCTTGTCGAAACAAGCCTATAATCCTTACAAGATATTGCCAAGCTATGCTTTAACTAAAATTCAAAGGATACCTATCCTGCTTTTTTTTCCTGTTTTGGCTACTTTTATTTTCTGCGATTATGTCCGATGGCATCTCCATGGTAATAGAATCTGTTTCCGAATCTGTATGCTGTGTAGTAGGCAGTGCTGTCCCAGCGTATAAAAACATTTGTTAAAAAAGATTGTCTTAAAAACTCATGAAGTATTTAAGCTGTGGCTATATTAGTACACACTGGCACATATACACACACACACACACACACACACACACACACACACACACACACACACACACACACTCACACTAGTCCTGGACCATCCTCCCTCCATCAGTGTGTCTGTCTTCCCCTGGGTAGCCCATTTTGCTGTCCATAGCTTTTAAGGGATATGACATTTTAAGGGATGAGACAGATCGGGAGTAGGTCAGCAGGAGCCAATCAAAATCAGGGACCTGTACCTAATGTCTCTTTTTACCTAGATGTAAGCCAGAGGTTAACGAACAATTTTACCCACACTACCATTTCATTTTCATTGTGATTTTATTAGAATAAGCCATCAGAAATATTACACGATGGCATAGTTAAAAATATCTTAATATGCATGTAGTTTCTGTTGGCTTAGTTTCTATTTAAATCATCTCTTAGTTCATTAGGAAGAAGATGGTAATTTGAAGGTCGCGGAGAGCATATTTAAAAAAAAAAAAAAATTAGTCACATACTAAAATCAACATAGAACAACACACAGTGCAATAAAGCTGCCTCGTGCTATAGCACCAACATGACACACTGGGCTAAAGGAACACGGTGAGGCCAGATGAGGCCCTTCCGAAACTCAGCCGCACCCTCTGAAATTTCAGCCTCTCTGTTAAGCCACGGTGACGTGGATTTCAAGCAGCTGAGAAATTTATCTGCAAACCTGCTGATGTTGTAGCATCCCACCTCTAAATCGAGTGCTTAATTCGCTAGTTATAACATGGTCGCAGTAAACAAGTGCTTTATGCCGTAGCTAATGTTTTAGCATAGTAATAGCATTCTATTTCAGACCATTTCCCTTGACATGTATAAGCAATCATTCATGAAACTGCTAATCAATGTATGTGCTGGAAAGTAAAGTGTAACTGTGATCGTGAAAAGGGCGTGCTGTTGTGATATTTGTTTCAGTGAAAGTCTTGGCCTCCAAACTTGACCTCCTACCTCCAGCTGATTACACATCTAAAGATAGTCCACACGCACAACACATGGTAGAGGCCAATCTCGTGAGGTCTGTATACAGACACACACATACAGCATATGTGCGCAGGTGCACACACATGCAGCACACACACACAGCTCTACTTTTGAGCTGGCCACAATTTCTATACTATCCATGTCCATATGTGCAGGCTATAAGACAATAACAACGATAAAAATAAATTAATTCATATCATAAATCATAATAAAATCATAAATTTGCCCGTTTAAAATCAATGTGTCATGACAAAACTTACTTCGTATCAATGTGGCATTACATTATATGAATACTATACAGTTTATCAATCTATGTTGATTTCACCCTTTGACATGAACACTATATTGTGTATAACCAGCTGTTAAATCAAACAAGATTCATTACATAAGGAAATGAGTAGAGAAAAGGTTAGAAATTTAATCAAAATTAATCTACGTCATAAGAGTTTCACTTATAGTCAGGCATGTATGTAAGACGCCTATGTCCTCATCCTCCCTCTGTGTCTGTAGCATCATTGGGAGTGAGGTGGGGTCCTTGCAGTGATGCTGTGTCATGCTCCTGTTAGATCGAGAAGGAAGCAGTGTGTGTTTGTGTGTGTGTGCGTGTGCTTTTGCTGCTTTCCAGTAGCCCTGAAAATACACACTGATTTGGGACAATGCTGATGGAGGTTTTGGGTGCGGCTATATGATACCTCAGCACAGACTTCTGCTACATGCTTTCTGTCCTTGTCAGATCCATGTGCTGATGGACATTCTACAGGCTTCTCAGGCTACACATCAAACTCTCTATCGCTTTCTCTCTCTCTCTCTCTCTCTCAATTATTCCATGATTTTCTCAATCCTCTCCACTTGCCTCTCTATAACTTGTCTCTTCCCACATCACACATCCATTTGTGCATCCCTCCATCCATTCTTACCTGGTCCAGGCAAGCCTGTGTGTGTGTCCATGTGTGTGTTGTGCAGAAGTCCAGATGAGGGGCTGTCTCTGTGTGCCGTTTCCCCTGGCATGGCACCTTCTTCTCCCGAACCAAAAACAGATATTAAAGGCAGAAAAAAAAGGGAGAGAAAAACAGAACCATGCAGACGAACAAAGGACTGCGCATTAATGAAGGTCCCGCATGTGCGCCCCTCTCTCTGTCTCTCTCTCTCCTGCGGAGTATCTCAGTGGTACTGCACTCAGTTCGGTAAGTGTGCGCGTGTGTGTGAGTGTGCGCGCGTGTATGTGAGGCGAGCCGCTGACAGCGTGTGGAATCTGAGAGAGAGCTGCAGTATTCTCTCTGATTACAGGACCATTCGCCTCTGCCTTTTTCTCTCTCCCCTCCCACCCTCTCTAGTCCTCTCTCTCCCTACCCACCCCTTGCCTCTTCTCTCTCTCCCTATCCCTCATATCACTCCTGCTCTTTCATTGGCCTCCCTCCTCCCTTTCGTTTTCTCCTGCCTCCATTCTCCTCCCTCCCTGTCTCTCTGCTTCCCTCCTTCCCCTGTCTCTGTCTATTGCCCCCTCCCTGCCTCATTTCTCTCTCTCTCTCATGCTCTCTCCCTCCCTCTCTCTCTCTCTCTCTCTCAGGCAGTGAGAGGCTCCAAGCGATGATGTCAGCAGATTTCATGCTGTATCTCTGTGCTGCCCCTTTAATTGCAGCAGGCTCCATCACTCCTGCAGGGAGACGTGGGGAGGGGAGAGGTGGGGTGGGGAGTAGAGGGGGATGGAGATCTGGGATGAGGGTGCACCATGCACATTAGCTAGCTAGTAAATAAAACAGTTATGTGTTTCTTGCACTGCTGAGTCAGACATGGACTCAGAGAGCACAGTGATGAAAATATAAAACCTTTCTGTTTCTCGCTCTCTGACCAGGTCTGGCATTGGAAATGATTATGAACACACAACAGCTACATCAAAAACAACAGTAGAGTCCCTTCACATCTATCCTCAGTCTCTTTACCAACCTTACCTGCATCCACTTATTTGGGCTTCTTTGGGTTACATCATCTAGAGTGAGTATACATTCTGAATTTCACCACAGCAACCCACCACTGATTTCCATCAATATTCAATATTTTACTTGAGTTCGTGAAACAGAGTAACCTGCCGACACTGCAGTGCAGAAGAGGGTTGCTTAAGTTTGTCACATGCAGGAACCAAGGAAAGGTTTCCCTGGCAACGGCTCCAGGGAACAATTAGATGCTGTGGATCCATTTCAGCGAGGGTTCCAGTCCTGGCAACAGTCAGGGACTTTCCTCTCCCCCTCCCTCTTTCTCTTTCTGTTCTCCACACACTTTCATTTTTCTGGAATACACTTACTCTATAAAACACAAAGGTACTTTCACGGTGACGAGATTAGACCTCACTAGTTTGTTGTTTAAGCATTATGACGGCATTAGTGATGAGACTAAAATCCAAGTCAGATGTGAGATGAGGTTAGCTTGACATGTAAATATAATCACAGCTTGTTTCTGGGTCTACTTGAATACATCAGTCAAAAGTGAATATGACTACAGAAATATTAATAATTATATTATGCTCAGGACCTCATTTTTAAATGAAATCCAATGCTGGAATGGGAGGTTGAGCTGGATCACTACTAGCATTTGTCCTTATGAGGTCATGGTTAGGGACTGGTGGTAAATTAATCGATGGGCAGACACACTAAGCTCACTGGCTTGGGCGTAATTGTCTGTCTGACTATCACAGCCTCTAGCATCCCTGACAAGGATCTGTGTGGCTCTGATCAGTTAGACATGACAGTTTCCCCAACAAACTAAAATCCACACTGCATAATTTACACTGTCAGGAATCAATCCATTTCTGTGTGTCCTATACAGAAACCACCTTCCATTAGTGAGTGAGCTAGTGGCGTATTGTTGGGAGCCTTTAAGCCTATCAGCCAAAATGACCTCTCCATTCCCACATTACGTCGTGGTTTTAAGATGAGGGTCACTGTATGCTGGTATGAGCAGAGTTTTACCTCAACTTATTGAGAGGCAGTGAGAAACAGGAGATCAGACAAAGTAAAGGGACACTAATAATAAGACAGGAATGGAGAACATTCATCCACCTTCAACAGAGAGGCGTTGGGTCTGCTTTAGTCCTCTTTTTCCCCCACCATGCAGTCATCCCTCTGAGCAGGAGTTATATAATTGTGTCTAGCTATGCTGGTCACTGCTCTCTCTGGCTCCAACAGGGACTTGCGCTGCCTCAGGACCAAATGGACTCCTTTAACCCCAGCCAGCCTGCGTTTCCCCTGGGATAGCAATGTGTGACGCACTTACCTAGGAATAGAATAGAAAAGCAGTGAAAACCCTAATATTACCACTAATGGGACGTTTGAGGACAGGGAGGGTGCCCTTGCCAGATGGTCTCTCATCCGTTGAGCCTTTTGATGAAGAGACTCATAGCAAGAGGAGCTCATCTATTGTCTAATCGGATGTTTCAGTCACAAATAGATGCACATGCTGTAGTGATATTTGCACAGATAACTTACAAAAACTATTTTAACAGTGTTTCAAACCATCATTAGCATGTTTGATTAACCTAGAAATCTAGACGTTGGCCATCTTGATGTGGTTTGGCTGGTCTGGCTAGTGTTTGGCTTACTTGAATTTTAGGGCTGCTAACTTCTCATTTTCATTTTAAAGGCACATTTTCAGTGTTTAATGCATAACCACGAGATTTTATTGAACTTCATTGATTACCTACAACATTTGCATACTTCAATTAAAAAAGGAAAGAGCCACTTAAAGCAGCAATCCCAAGCCAGAGGCACCGCCTGTATAACGTTTACAATATACTGCACATCATGATTTGATTACATTCATACACTCTCAAGGCAGTACATGGTACCACTGAAAACACAGAAAGAAAAGCACAAAAACTTCAGTGGGTTTTTCCATATAAGTACATACACAGACGCATTCAGTATGAAATTGATACTCCCTGTCAGTAGTCTGCAAAGACCTCTTAGGTGATGAGATAGCCATCACATTTCCTTCCATCTGCCATATTAACTTGTTAGCAGTCCTCCAGAGAGGATCAGTAAGATAGTGATGAGCGCAGGAAGCCTTTGGACCCCCACCCCTTTCTACCCCCATTGAACTCAACACAGCTCTTGTATCCTGAAACTAGTGCTGTTTGCCAACCTGGCCTCTTAAACCACACTTGCAAGAAGCATTTCTTCATGACAGACTCAAGAGTTTCTTTTCACTGCTGCTCAACTGTTTAATTCTAATAGGTTCAAAGAATGAGAGTGTATGGGAGAATACATTGTGGCCAGTACTGAAAAGCAGCAGCTTCATTTCTCTGAACATGTCAGAGTAGTTTTGCCACCCTCTGTCCAAACGCATGTACCATTCATGTGTGGATTTATTAACTGCAGTAAATATTTGTTAAATATTAAAACTCAAGTCTTCAACACACTACCCAAAACCTTCACCTGAAACTGAGTAATCAAAACCTGTCTGGTCTTAGAAAGCGACTGCGTGTCAAAACTGCCTGCGAAACCAGTGCTGCCTTTTCTGTCAATACTAATACACAACCACACTGACAACTAACTGCATTCAAGTACGTTTATGTTTAAATGTCAAGCATGTGTTATCCAACAAATTAGTTGACTAAATAAAAAACATTTACCAATTTATTTAATCTAATTTCCATTTACCTTTTGCAACAAGTAAAATATGAACAATATTTAAACACCAAAATTCCACATGGTGCATCCCAATATGATCATGTTCTGGAGGTTGCCAGTTTTATTAAATACAAGTCCAAATACTATACAGATGGGAGTATCAACCAGACCAGGCAGTATAACCATAGCAAGTCTTAACATAACAAGTGTGCCTTTCTTGTCCTGTTCCTATGTTATGGAGCATTCAATCTGAAAGTCATGTTTCCCAGATATTAATTTCTTTTTTACATTTTTAAATAATTTTAAACTCTCACTGTCAGAGACTGAGCACCAAACATGCATTACTCATCAAGCCTTTTCTTTTCTTACAGTTCATTTTTTAATTCTTCTGTTGTTTTCTTTACAGTTCAGATTCTCTCTGTCTTTGGGTATCCCAACATCCTTAAACATATTCATTCTCATCAAAAGCTTTACAGCAGTCTCCTTGGTAACAGGGAAAGCCCCAGATATGTTGTCAAGGCAACCAGATGAAAAAATATATGGGAGATTTCTGTGTATCCGCACACCGCTAGAAATTTCTCCGGAAGATGCATAAAGGCTGTTAGAGCTGTCATAAACCTACTTGGGGTGTCCAATAACTTAACAAACATTGGTGTTAATTGTTAAATGTGAGGCTTTTAACTGACTGGTTTTACGACAGGAATGGTCTCACAGAAATTACAGTTTGGTTCATTGGATACAATGATGTTGTAACACACCAAAAAGTCCAATTTCCACTTCAGTGCTGCAGTATTTGAGCTCTTTTTAAAAACAAACAGAAAAGGCTCCTGATTGAGCATATTGTGGGACTAGTGGGTCCTTCCCTCTAGATGTTTCCCTTTGCTTTGGCTGTGGGGTTCTGTGTCTGTCATGGCTCAGTGCTGAGGACTTTAGCTCTGATCCCAGGTCAGGTGATATGGCTCTATGAGGTCAGG
Organism: Tenualosa ilisha; assembly: GCA_015244755.2. Lineage (NCBI taxonomy): Eukaryota > Metazoa > Chordata > Actinopteri > Clupeiformes > Clupeidae > Tenualosa > Tenualosa ilisha. The sequence continues at coordinate 2,319,571 of PYXC01001172.1, read as the reverse complement.
CCCACTCACTTGGCCATCTCTTCTGCCACAGCCTTGCCCATCTTGTCTTTCAGGTAAGCCACCCTCTGCCAGTCGGTCTTCAACTCCAGCCATTCATAGTATGGCACCTGCAAAAGGATCGAATTCCAACAACAAATTTGACTGTAAGGAATCTGTAATTCCATTATGTCCAACTAGTAAGACATGTTGGCATGAAAAGACTGATATTGGCTTCAGCTGTGTAAATGATATAAAACATGCAAAAGTTTTTATTAAAATTGTGAAAAATGAAAAACCCTTAGGCTGCCTTTGTTTTTTTTTTTCACATCTCAAAATTTTCTTGGTAATGAGGGACATCGCTTGGATTGCACAGGTCTAGACAGCGAGATGAACATGTCTTGTCTTCAACCCGTAACGACAGTGAAAATATGAAAAGGAATACAACCAGAGAGGTGAGGATGCAAATGTGGGGTCAAAATATAAGTCTTATGTCTATGGCAGCAACAGCTTGGACCTACATCCTTGCAATACAAGTGATGTCACTCTCTGCCCAAAAAGTATTCAGGTGGGGAATGGTGGGGATTTTCTACATTTTTTTTAATAAAAACTAAAACTAATTTTTGTATAAAAGTTTTTCACATTATACAGCTGATGCCAATGTTAATCTTATAAGGCCAGTATGTCTTACTAGTTGGGTATCCTTTAACAAGTAATCCTCCTCAATCACTCCCAAATAGACCCAATTTAGTCTCTTATTCTGCGACATTTGATTAAACAAAGGGGCACAAGCAGCACCACGTCCGAGGTTTACTGGCCCAATCAGACCTTAAATGAGGAGGGGTGGGGAATTAACCACATTTGGGATTTAGGCAGTTCCTTCTAAGTGCCCCTGCCTGGGTCCACGACGTAAGGGGATTGGCCTACTTACAGCAGCAGACATCTTAGGGCCTTGCGCAAAAGATGGCTACACACACGTGCACACACACACACACACACACACACACCCCACCACCACCACCACCACCAAAATTAGTGTGGGAAAAAAACAGTCCAGTTTTAGCATAGCTCACAGCTCATCTGTATTAGCAGCACAGCTAACCAAGCTGGATTACCAACACAGAGTATTAGCATGCGGGAAAGGCTCCACCGTTGGCAAAGCTGAGCACTTTGACTATTAACCTGAACAGCAAGCCTGCTGCAGTGTCATTAGTGAAACAAACAAAAAAATACTGTGAACAAATTAGGACAAATTGCTCAATGACCAGAAGAAAAACAAAATCGTAATCTCAAATTAGGGGGTGGAAACTGACGTTATCAATATTCGAAGCCACTATCAATTCTGCTAATCGGTCAGATTCTTTACACATTTTTTCAGTATTGCTGCTCTCTCCAAGTCTGAATACAGATTTCTGCAATGCTATAATGTTGCACCAGACTAGTGTTAAATTCAGGCTTTTAGATTTGGGCAAATACAACTGTTATTACTGCTTCAGACAACATGCTTAAGTCCCTAATATAGTCAATCCTACTAGGGAGGCCATTACAGCTTATGAGAACACAGTAACTCAAGTAGAAGTGTGCTGTTCAATTTTACTTTCACAGTGTCTGGAAAATGTCAGCAGCATTGATAAAAGGAATTGATGATGACGAAATAATATGATTCCAGTAAATCTAAGGTCTCAACAACAACTACAAACTATTGGCAATCTCTAATGAATTAATACACCTTTCATTTGTGGTATGTTACAGTTCACACCTTTTTGCTTTACCAAATAGAGTAAAGCACAGCATTGTTCTGTGTACAAGCAATTCTCGAACATGCAAAGTGTACTATGATTGACAGAGCATTAGTGAGACTAAGCATCTAAGAATACCTGGGCTGCTATTGCAACAAGGCTCCATTAAAGACACTGATTACTTAAGCCACTCAATTTAATTAACTTAGGAATGACAACACCATGGGGCACAATTGGAAAGTTTCCATTTGTTGAAACGTGCCATCTACAGAACACACTTTTCAACATGACCCTGTACATCTCAAAGGAAATGACTGATTACATGCTCTGCGTATGCTGTAGAAGTCTATTAAACCAATTCAATGAACAATCCACCATACTGCCAGTAACATTAGCAGTATCAGTAAATCTGCTCCTAATGCTAGCAGCTAGCCTACTGGGTAGGGATGCACACAAGCTGGCCTTCATCATATCTTGACTGCAACAGGAAACCAGACCTTAAATGAGGATGCACCACAGCGCAGCCAGTGCAGCACAGCTATGTTCTTAAAGGAGAAATCTGGATGTAATTCAACCCAAATCTGTTTTGTTGGTAGAAAAAAGGAGGGAGAAAATTTGATACCACATACATCGAATAGTGAACCGGCAGCTATCATTAACTGAATCATGCACAGAAACACACTTTCAGTTTCATTTTCTTGTGCCCCATTCAGTTAATGTCAGCTACCAGTTTGCTATTCGATCTATGTTGTATCAAATTTTCTCATTCTTTTTCCAACAGACAACACTCAGTGACCTCAAACAATAGGGCTATGGATTGAATCATACCGGATTTCTCCTTTAAGGTGAAAAGGAAAAGGAGGCCCAATGATGTCTATGAGTTTGGGAACAGGCAGATGCACTAAAATCTGACTGCAGACAAAGAATATAAGTAGAATTGGGCCACACTAGCAATCCTGCTTTAAAAAAAGCAGCAGGCCTCCAATTGCAAAAAAAGGTTTAGTTTTTTTTGCAATTTCACAGTTTGTGTGACATATTTAGAATTTCCACTGAGGTCATTTAGTAGCACTCCAATCTCAAACTAATCCACAGTCGTCTTTGCATTTATTTTTCTCTTCACTGGCGAATTTATTTCGCCCATTCCCTCTCCCTGCTCTGTAGTGCATCCTGTCTCGTCTCTTCCCCCATCTGTCCATCTCCTCTGAGTGTGTTCTCCCTACGCACCTCGACCAAAAGGAAACCCGCCAGCTGGAGGTGCCGTTTCTGCATGGCAAAGCGCCCAAGGAGCTCCTTGCTTCTCAGAATGAAGTTAGGGAACTCCCATGCCACGAATCCTATTCTGTATGCATTGACATGAGAAAAATACAGACAGACAGACAGACGGACAGACACAGACACACACACACACACAAACTTATTAAAGCATAATGATATGTGATTACCATCACTGGGTGAAATTACATGAAGTAACAGCATAGGTGCTGTACAGCAATTGTACAGCATTCATATATCTAAATCATTGTCAACACTGAGCTTTTTTCTGAGCATTACTGTGTCTGGATTTCCTATGTGCAGTGAATGCGTCTTACCTAAATGCAGTGTGTCTGTATTTTTTAAGTGTGGTGTGCGCGCGTGTGTGTGTCTGTATTTTTTAAGTGTGGTGTGTGTGTGTGTGTGTGTGTGTCTGTATTTTTTAAGTGTGGTGTGTGTGTGTGTGTGTTTCCTAAGTGCGGTGTGAGCCTCTCACCTTTGTGCTCCCTCAGGTAAAGGCTTATCCCCGCCTCCTGCAGGTAAGTGTGGGGCGGTAAGAGTATCCAGCTCGATCGGCTTATTCTCAGAGTCTAAAATCAGCTCGCCATCTGATTAACACGGACAAATGACATGGTTTAATCAAGTCCAACTGTCCCACTAAAACTAGACAATTAACATTCTTTGCCATTCTTTGCAGACAATACCCATCTTGAATGCAATTATCACATAATGGCTAACAGGAAGCAGTGATGAGAGCATCAGGTTGACAATGTTAATCATGAAAACAAATTATTTAACTTTTACTTTTACTATTGAAACAAACAGATTTGCTTTGTCAAGTCAATATGTCCCATTAGTCAAGCACACCAACTACCGTCTGACAAACCCCTATACCTCTGACAACAAGTTTACAATACATACTTTAAGCATTTTATTTATGCGTTTCCAAATGAGCATACATTTCAAAATGACCTCTTGAAATGAAGCATCTCCACCCTTCCTGAATATTAGCCTAACATAAACACATGAAAATACATAGTAAAATATAAAAACCTGACACTGCCACAATGTACAGTGCATCTCTTTGCAGGGCCTGTTCATGGCATAGGAATTTTAGGGGGCATTGCAATGCTTTTTTTCCTTTAGTTTTTCTCTTTTATGTTATATGAAAATTCAATTTCTATAAAAGGCAAAAAGAGTCGGCCCTGCGTCTTTGAATGTAATGATTCTAACCTAGAGTCCAGCCGTATTGCGTGGTGATGGCAGTGCGCAAGGCGTTGGGTTTGGAGTCAACCAGGCTGGCGAGAGCAGCGCGGAGGGCAGTCTGGAGCTGGGATGGTGCAGATGTGCGGGAGGGCTCCAAGGATGGTGGGGAGGTGGAAATGGACGTGCCCAGTCCACCCAGGCTCCCCTCAGTCATGATGTGTTGCAGTTTTACACGGTAGCTCTCCATGCGGGTTGCGCTGCCTTCTGTGTTTTGTATGTGTGTGTGTGTGTGAGTGATGTAGAGGGAAGACATGATGAGAAAGTATAAAATGAGTGAATTAGAAAGTGAATGAGTGAATAAGAAAAAAAAAGTACTTTCAAAATTGGTAAAATAAAAAAATAAGAAAAAATTTAAATATCTGTTGCCAAGTTTGTGTATATCCAAGGCAAAAAACATTAATCTACCAAGGTACACTGTAAACCCAGATTTCTGAAAATTACATAATACATTATTCAAGAGTGTCTATTAAACAACACCGCCACCTTCTGATTGACTGATGCAATGCAGAAAAATATCCAAAGAGCTTTCCAGTCCTGCCCCCTTGTGGAGCTGGATGTGTTTTTCCCAGTCTTTTTCACGATTGAGAAATTAGATTTAGAGATCAGATTACAAAGATTATAACTCACGCTCTCTGAACCACAATTGTAGACTTCTAGCTAGCTATGGCAGGACAAAATGATTGTCTATGGTCATAAAAATGCCACAGGTTCATATGGCATCAATCTTTTATTTGCAATTTCACGGGGAAGCACTACACAACCCAACATCCTGAAGTACAAATCAGCATAAATCGGCGCCTTTGATTGGTGAAGATTCCTGTTGCTAGGGAGTTTGTTTATGACAACACAGACCAGTTGCATCATGATATTCTCCATGCTGGGAGGGAGCAATGGCAGCAGGGGAAGTAGGGAAGACGTTTTTCACTTGTTTAAAGTTGAATCTGCTCGCAGCAAACTGTGGGAAGCTGGTCATTGTCATGTTCTCAATTCAATACGGGTCGCGGTGAACTATCGTTATATACACATCATAAACTGTATTGCTCGCAATGATTAATGGGACAAGTAGTTAATTCACTCAGGAGTAAAAAAGTATGTACACAGTCTTTTACCTTTTTTTTTGTCTTTTCGTTAGTTTTTATAAACTGAAAGTTTATATGGTGATCATGCACCCCGTATCTGGTTAGACCGCATCGAGTCTTAAAGTGCTTTAGAACTGGGGCTTTTCGAAATGTCTATGAAGAAATGAATGAAATTGTACTGCATTTAAACCAAGTTCTGGGTTATGACGTAAGGAGCACTGGCCAGCTCAATTATGGGCAGTTCTTTACCATCACACTACCACACATATCCACTACATCCCCTCATTCAAGGAAAAGGACACACTTAGACACTACATTTCATCATAAATAGGAAAAGGACACACAGGGACAGATGTATAGTCACAGGCACATAAACACCTGATAATTTCTTCTGCAGGCTGGACTCTGTGAGGATCGTGAGGTACTCTGGTTTGGCCTGCTGCATCACACACAAGGCCCACACCACATCCACCACCAGGAAGGGCTCCAGACAGGGCAGTGTGTCCTTGAGAGCAGAGTGCACCTACACCCATAAACAGACAGACAAACAAACAGAGAGCCAGACAAACAAATAAACATACACAACACACAAATCCCTCAATGCAGTCACACAATATAGGCATGATGGTAAGCTCGATTTAACTTAAAAGTAGATTCTGACCTTTCCGAAGAAAGCCTCTCCTTTGCTAGGCTGGAAGTTGAGCTTAGCTAGAGACATGAGTAGGTTACATAGCTGCAGTGTGCTGTACTTCTCGCTGTTAGCCACATAGTGCTACAAAGCAAAGGAAATGACAGATGAGGGAAATAATAGACAGGGGATGGGGGGTTGATTTGATGGTTCTGATTTCAAGTTATTCTAAATCTCCACTGTCTCTCTGAACTAATTTCATAAAATATGTTTTTACTTATATTCACTTATGACAGTGATGCCATTACATACAAATAACTGTCTATTACTGAAGGCACTTTTCTCCAAATGTCTGTTTACAAACCAAGATTCCAATACCAGCACAAGTTTACCATCCTGCAAGAGGTGTTAACAGCACATTCTTTTTGATACTTGAAACATAAGCAAACATCTCTGAGTCACCTCTGTGAAAGCTTCAAAAAGTGGCAGGTGAAGCCACTTGAGAAAGGCAAAGGATTTAGCACAGCGCGTCACATCAGTGGAACTCAGCTCAGGTTTCCTTGGCAGCAGCTCAGCCGCAATTCGCTGTAACACCTGAGTCTGATGAAAGTTGAGTTTCCCTGAGACAAGAGAATATTTAACATCTGTGATTATTATTCAGTCAGTGATGATAACTCATATCATACACTTCAGACATACTGCAAATAATATCTATATTTTTCCATGTCTTGCTGGTTCTTTTGTTTATTTGACTCCTGGCCAATTTATTTTAATTGAAACTATGATTTAATATGAAATTTTTTGATACTTTATTTACAACTCCATACGACTAAAATCAGACCTTCAAATCCAACAGCATGATAGAATGACACACATATCCTGTAACCAGTAGGATGACACATAGGCTAGTCTGCCATACAGAATGTGCAGAGGGCTTATTAAGAGGGCTGTTCACAATGTTCTGAAACTAATCAATCGGCGTCCATGTGTGCACTTTCCATGGACCCGTTTCCTAAAAGCATAGCTGCTAACTAGTTAGTGACTTGGTTGGTGAAGAGCAACTGTGTTGTAACTAAAAAAGTTGCTAACTTAGTGACTATGCTTTTGGGAACTGCACCCTAATAATAATAATAATGATAATAATAATCTATACTCTTTCGAACCTGAGGCAAAATTTGGTCTCAGCATTTAACCCAATTGTGAATTAGTGGTTGCCTGCTATGCTATGCTATGCTATGCTATGCTATGCTCTTGCCTGCCAGGGAGCAGTGAGGGGTTAGGTGCCTTGTTCAAAGGCACTTCAGCCATGGCCCACTGGTCAGGGATCGAACCGGCAATCCTTTGGCTACAAGCCCGAAGCCCTAACGAGTAGGCCATGGCCCCAAAAGTCCTAAGTGGGTATGTGGCAGGTATGGTGAGCTTGTTACCATAAGCGTAAGCGATGTCCAGCAGAAGTGGTGTGCTGAGCTCCTTGGAGGGTCTTTGCAGCAGGTGGTAGGAGAGTGCCCTGAGCAACGGCACCACGCGACGGTTCTGAGATGCCAGCGCCTGCGCCACCCTGCGGATGTCCTCTGCCACAAAGTGCTCCGCAAGTTCCAGAGCCTGTAACACCAGTGAGAATCAAAACTATGAAAGGATTGTTTCTCTCTGAACCGCTATTTTTCTTGTGCTTCAGAAGTAAATATTGCTTCAGTACTGTTAGATGTAGTAAAGATAAGGCAACATGTGTAGCTAATAATGGGTTTACTCTTGTTACTCCATACTTGTAAGAAAAAATTTAAAAATCAAACCTGGGAGGGGGAATGAAATGAATCATGGCATGCTAGGAGGCTCTGTCTTGTCTGTGCGTTTGCACAACATGCGTCATAGCATGAGGCCATAAGTGTGTGTTTGTGTGTGTGTGTGCGTGTACCTTATCCTCCAATTTCTCAATCAGCGATGGCGGCAAGTGGGTGGCCTTGCCCATCAGCATGCTAACTGTCTTCGGCTCGCTCAACTCCGTCCAGCGCAACTCCAGCTGCTTGGCCACCTCATTGGCCAGCACTGAGGCCTCGCCCTGGCCATGACCCATGCGCGCCAGTCGCTCCTGCTCAGTCACTGCCCACTCCATCAGGAAGGCCAGCTGCTTGTAGGAGAAGCGTCGGATGCGCCACAGCGCCTCCGTCTGGAGTGAGCGCAGCACATGGTCACTGGGGAGCATGTCCAACTGAGAGGCAGCACGCAGAACACTCACCAGCATTCCATTCCAGACTGACGGAACCTATACGGTCCAAAAGACAGAGTCCCCCACACAGCTTTAAGCGCATGGATAACAGGGATAACAGATGGTATCTGATGGCTACGGTGACTAATGGTAAATGGAATGCATTTATATAGCGCTTTTCTACTCCTACGAGTACTCAGAGCGCTTTACAGAGCATGCCTCACATTCACCCATTCACACACGTGCATTCACACACCGGAGGTGGAGGTGGCCATGCAAAGATGCCCTCCTGCCACCAGGAGCAATTTGGACACTCAAGGACACTTTGATGGGATCAGGCAGGCTTGAACCAGCAACCCCTCAGTTGCCAAACAGCACCTCTACCACCTGCGCCGCCGCCACCACCACCCGACCGCCCGGCCACTCGACCCTCTCAGAATTTCTTTATTCACAAATATTAGCCAATGTGTCCACACATCTTAAAGAAAGGTCTTCTAAATTCTAGGCCTACCTTAAAATTTCTAATAATTGTACGAAATATTTTCTCAGAGTCTTACCTGAGAGCTAACTGTATTGAGAAGTGTGGCACAGCTGGGGTCATTCATCAGTTGCCTTCTCTCCTCAACGCTTTTTTCCAGAGTCAGTCGGCTGATCTGGGTCAGGCACATCGCAGCCTGGTTGGCAGTGCCACCAAGCACATCCCACAGCTGCAGCACTTCCTCTGGCGATTTGGCGCTGCCGACCTGGTTGTCAAGCGCGGTGCGTTTGAATGAAAAGTTGCTTTCCTCCTCTTGGGCCAAGCGGTGTCGGTCACACAGGCCTCTTGTTGCCACCAAGAGATCAGGTCGGGGCTGGATGCACAGCAACTCGGCAGGCTTGGCTGCAGTAGCCTGAATGAAGGAGGCAATAGGGGACCCTCTGGAGGGGCGGGGCAACACCCAGGCCAAACGGCACAACTGCCTCATTATCATCTATGAAATCAGGCCACCTTGGACAATACTGTCAGCTCACAATTCTTCAAGTGACAACCTCATTATCACTACAGATACCAGAAAGAGAAATTGAGAGAGGAGAGAGGTTATAATTACAACAAGACATCAAATCAATCTTTAAAAGTACTGGTTACTGGAAATTAAGACAACATTCACTAACCAGCGGACAGTTGCACGAACATACTGTGTGAAGCTGAATAGGATTTCCGTTACAGGGCTGATGTTAGAATGTCAGCAGCAACTGTCCTTTAAATCAGTATCGTTACATTTAATGTTACGCAAAACGCTCGGTAAGTTACATACACTGGCGTTTCTAGAAAGCACTGAAAAAGGCATGTGAACAGTAGCGATGACAGGCTTGGCACAGGCTCGGATGCAAAATAAACGTATAACATTTGTAATTGAATATCATGCCTGTTCAACAGGGAAATAATTTAACTGAGAAGTGGCCAGCCAGCCACAAGTTACTGTCTATGAAGCTTTCCTGACCTTGGTAAGAGAAACGCTTATGAAACTGTCAACGTAAACATGCAATTCCTCCACTTCCAACGATTGGTTTCATACCTACCTTTTTCCAAGTTATCCACGATAAGATCAGTAATACATGCAAAAAAAATGTGGGTGCTAATTTATTACCTTCAAATTTTATCTCACAAAGTGGAAATACGCGACATTCACATGGATGGCCGGGTGACGTCGCAGATAATGTACGTCATAAATGTGGTGGTGTCATGTGAGTAAAGTAGCTGCAATGGTTGGCTGATTCATTGCTTTGCTTTCCTTTCGGTAAGCGTCGTTAGTTTTAGAAAGAGTGCGGTTCCATTAATCTGGGTAACAGGCATTTACTGGAGTAACATATGCTTCTGAACTAACCTGCTCCGTGGCAGGTTAACAACAGAGACAGTGAAAGTAGTTCACTCTCAGGCTTAATAAATCGGTGTCTCAGAGAATGCAGTCTGTCAAAAACCGCCAAAGCATGTTCCGTCCACCTGCTCTTATAATCTTTGCAAAACCTCTCAATTTCTACAACTCCTGGCAAAAAGTATGGAATCACCAGTCTTGGATGAGCACTTATTTCAATGTTTTATTCTGTAGAACAAACTCAGATAACAAACATGATACAATAATAAAGTCATTTCAAAGTGCAACTTCTTGGCCTTCAGAAACACAAAAAGAAATTAAGAAAAAAAATTGTGGTAGTCAGCAAATGTTATTTTTACAGACCAAGCACAGGGAAAAAAATATGGAATCACTCAATACTGAGAAAAAAATATGGAATCACTCAATTTGGAGGTAGAAAATGAGGAAACACCCAGTTAATTTCCTTTCCCTAAACATTTACATTTACATTTAGGCATTTAGCTTTTATCCAAAGAGACTTACAAAAGAGGATAACATTCAAGCTACAACACAATGAACTAACAAGGAGTGCATATTGCTAACATAGAATCTGCGCTGTTTTAAGTTGAAAGTGCAATAGTGTAACACAATGTAGAGAAATTAAATTATTAAGTGCATTCTCAAAGTTTACACCAGGAGATATTCTTGGAAGAGTTTAGTCTTCACGAGTTTCTTGAAGGTGGAGAGGGTATCAGTTGATCTGGTAGCACTTGGGAGGTCATTCCACCAGCGCGGAACCAGATATGAGAAGAGTCTGGACCGACCTGCACAAGGTGTTGGCCGTGCTAGAAAACGTTCCTTAGAGGAGCGTAGTGGTGTCGGGTGACATAGGGCTTCAGAAGAGAATTCAAGTAGATGGGAGCAGAGCCATCATTCACCCTGTAGGCCAACATAAGTGCCTTGAATTTAATGCGAGCAGCCAAGGGCAGCCAGTGAAGTTCAATGAACAGAGGTGTGACGTGCCCTTTTTGGCTGGTTAAAGACCAGACGTGCAGCTGCATTCTGGATCATCTGTAGCGGTCTCACTGCACAGGCTGGTAGGCCTGATAGGAGGACATTGCAGTAGTCAAGACGAGAGATAACCAGGGTCTGAACCAGGAGCTGGGTTGCATGTTGGGTTAGGTACGGCCTGATCTTCCTTATGTTGAATAGGGAAAAACGGCACGACCAAGCCACAGAGGCAACGTGATCTGCAAAGGTCAGTTGGTCATCGATCATGACACCTAGGTTTCTTGCCACTTTGGTGGGAGGAACAGACAGGGAGTCGATCTTGATACTGATGTCGTGATGTATGGCTTGTTTGGCTGGGAGGACCAGCAGTTCAGTTTTGGAGAACTAAATGGACACCTGCCTCAGATTAGATCTGCTCGTTAGTCTGCAGTTAAAAACAGTGCAGTTTTCACACTTTGGAGGGCTGCTGGACCAAGTGGATTGGCAAGAATCATGGCTCCAACAAGAGAGAGGATTGTCAAACTTCTTGAAGAAGGTAGCTCTTCATGCATGGTTGCCAAAGATGTGGGCTGTTCACAGTCAGCTGTATCTAAGATATGGACTAAGTACAAACAGCATGGGAAGGTTGTTAAAGCCAAGCATACTGGTAGACCAAGGAAGACATCAAGGCAAAAAACTTAAGGCAATATGTGTTGAAAATCGAAAATGCACAACAAAACAAATGAAGAAGAAATGGAAGGAAGATGTCAATGTATGTGACCAAACAGTGAGAAATCACCTAAAGGAAATGGGATTTTCATACAGGAAAGCTAAAAGAAAACCATCATTGACACTTAAACATAAAAGAACAAGACTGCAATGGGCTAAGGAGAAGCAATCATGGACTGTAGATGACTGGATGAAAGGATCTTCAGAGTAGAATCACAAATCTGCATTGGACAAGGTGATGATGGAACTTTTGTTTGGTACCGTTCCAGTGAGATTTATGAAGAGGACTGCCTGAAGAAAACATCCAAATTTCCACACTCCTTGATTATATGGGGCTGCATATAAGACACTGGAGAGATGGCTGTGGTTACTATTTCAATAAATGCAAGAGTTTATATTGACATTTTGGACAGTTTTATCCCTTCAATTAAAAAGATGTTTGGGGATGACGAAATAATTTTCCGAGATGACAATGCATCGTGCCATAGAGCAAAAACTGTGAAAGCATTCCTTGAAGAAAGACGCATTCAGTCAATGTCATGGCCTGCAAATAGTCCAGATCTCAACCCAATTTTAAAACCTGTAGTGGAAATTGAAAAAAATGGTCCACGACAAGGCTCCGACCTGCAAAGCTGATCTGGCAACTGCATGTTTGTGATCTGAGTTTGTTCTACAGAATGAAACATCTGAATGAGTGCTCATCCAAGACTGGTGATTCCATACTTTTTGCCAGGGGTTGTATTTGCTGTCAGACACAGTGACCAAGCATAAATTCACATATTTACTAAATTACTATCCCTATTTCAAATAATTTATTAGGAATAGGCATGGAAATGAATATTCAAATTAAAAAAAAAATAAGTTACTACATCATCATGAAATAGGTATGTGGTGCAATGCACATTTGGTAATAGGTTTAGTAACTTAGCAGTCTTTAATGGGCCAACAATTATGTTTCATGATGAAGTCCTCTAAATCGCAATGAGACATTCAGAATAACAGAGCAGGACTGGTCTATTTGGGAGAAATGGAGATGAGCTGCGCTGCTGCTGCATTTCCTGGATCTTCTTGGGAAGAGTCTGTCATGAAGGTAAAGCGGTCGGCCTTTAGATGAGTTCCCACCTGCTGCTTCAGGCCGATCCCCAAATACCAAATACCATATTGGCCCGAATATAAGATGACCCTGAATATAAGACGATGCCCCTTTTTCAGACTAACTCTTCTCTTCTAAAAAAGATAGAAGAGAACTTTTTTGCTGATGAAAACTCACTGGAAAACATTTCAAAAGTTTAAAAGCATTTTAAAAGCAAATTTTTTGATCATTACAATAAATCAAAGCATTAGATCAAGTTAACTAATGTGGATAAATGTGTCACATTTAAATTGAATGAATTGTGGGTTACCATATGAATGAAATTTTCCATGAAAGTAAAAGCAATACACTGTAGGCTATCTACAAGGCAGAAAACCATATTCATAACCTATAGAGGCCTGCATAGAGGCTAGCCTTGCGTGTCAAATGGGTGAGTTGGCCCTGACTGCAAGACACTCAAACATAACGGTGATTTGCTTCTCTCATTTCCACCGCACAGTGACTGATTTTCAGTGGTAACAGGTGTTGGCATGCTGAAAAACACTGACAACTCTTACCTTCTAGTAGCTTGGAAATTGTGGGTTTGAATCCCGGCTGCCGCTGTTGTGCCCTTGAGCAAGGCACTTAACCTGACTGGCTCTGATGTAGTTGATAGTTGACAAATGTAAGTCGCTTTGGATAAAGGCATCTGCTAAATGCATAAATGTAAATGTTCTCGATTTGATTTGTAATCAACATTTGATTTGTTGTCTGTGGTCCTCTTGCAATGAAATAGGGATTTACGTGATTTGCAGATTATGACACTCTTTTTACACAACATCCCAATTTTTTAGGAAAGGGAGTTGTACAAAACAACACACAAAGCCATGACACTCAGATCTGTAGCTCTGAACGGATATTATGTGAGTTAGAATAGTGATGTTGACATATCAGTCTTATCACTGGCCCATGTGTCACAGTGTAGCCTAGAGCTTGGTACTCTCTGACCTGTCTTCCATTGTTTTTTTTTTTGGATTTGATACTAATAGTATTTTTTAGGTTACATCAGTAGGACAGCAAAGATCTCTCTGATTCCATCCCTGTTTTTGATGCTGTCCTCCCCATGTCCCAGGTACTCGTACAAAATCAAATCAATGACTTTACCTTCTGTCTATAGACAGATATTTACATTAATTGACCAGAGAGAGTTAGGGGAAATAAACAGATACCAATGTTCATGAAACTAGGCTGGCTGCATCGGATAGAGCAGGGTGACATGAAGCTATAGGTTACATTTGCAAACCAGGGGGTGACTGAGTTTTTTACTGTCTCCAGTGGCCATCCACATTCATCGTTGTTAATACCATTCATCAATGGTACTTTGTTGAACTCCAAAATGTCCTTTGCATTTTTAGGCAAAAATGTCCATCTCTTGTTGCCCCATAGATCCAACCTGTATTCTGTAAAAAGGGCATTTTTAGGAATGAGCAAGGCAACAATTATACAAAAGTGTCTTTCCTGTCCTGAAGTTTAGGTCATTGCAATCAGTATTTGTTCAAAGTAACAAGACGTACCCAATTAAGTCACTGATAAATACTTGTAAATTCTATCACTACTTACATTTATAACATTTAAAATGTCCTCAGTTGACATTTGCATGACACAATCAACATTCTGCCACGGTTTGGTGCCTACACAGAACGGTGAGACTGCTAAAGATGATCTAGAATGCAGCTGCATGTCTGATTTTCAACCAGCCAAAAAGAGCATGTAACAACTCTGTTCATTGAACTCCACTGGCTACCCTTAGCCGCTCGCATCAGATTCAGAGCACTGATGTTGGCCTACAGGTTAATTGATGGATCTGCTCCCATCTACCTTAATACTCTCTTAATGTCTTATGTCACCCACCGGCCACTTGGCTCCTTCAAGGAACGTTATCTAACACGGCCAACACCTCACACAGGTCAATCCAGACTCTTCTCATGTGTTCCATGCTGGTGGAATGACCTTCCAAGTGCTACCAGAGCAAAAGATACCTTCTCCACCTTCATGAAATTCCCAAGAAAGACCCAGCTCTTCCAAGAACATCTCCTGGCTTAAATTTATGAATACCAGGAATACACTTTCTCTCTTACTCTCTCCATACTGCACTTTTTTATTACACTATTGCACAGGACCTTAATAAGATGAAGACAGGTAATGTCAAGATCTTCTTTTCACCCTAGTACTTGTATAGACATTGTATAGACAAGTGTAGTCCTATAGTCTGCTCTATTTTTGATGGAAATGTTTGCTAGCATTTTATTTTAATATAAATAAACTTAATGTACAAGATACCAGCCCCCAAGTTAAATTTTGCTCGCTTGTTTCAACAGTTACAGTTTACACAGTCAGGCAGATGTCAACAGCGCCTGGTCTTTTGTAAAAGCTCCTCCAAATGATATTCAGGTTTTTGTCGCTAACACCGAACACGAGTACTGATCCCCACCTGCAGCGACAGGCTGACACCCCCTGCCGAATCTCCAAATATGGTGACAGACGATGGGTCCCCTCCAAAGCTCTGGATGTTCTCCTGGACCCACTGCAGTGCAGCCACCTGGTCCAAGAGGCCCATGTTTCCTGGAGTGTTGTCGTCCCCAGTGCTTAAAGGAGTTGGAAGGGGAGGTTGAGGAGTAGCCTACATCATGTGGCCCTCTGATAGTGATGATGAAAAATTGTGACCCTTTTTATCATGAAAGTTGCCCATGCCTGATTAAGATAGAGACTATCCTCAGACACCTTGAGAATTTCAATATCCATGTTCAGCTTCTCTGCAGCGGTAAGCGACATAAACACAGCAGAGAGATGTTCCACTTTTGACAAGTCCACTCGTGACACTTGTGTCAGTGTTACTGGAATTAACAAACCATGGAAAATTGATGTTACAGGTCATCATCAGAGAAATCATGGCATGTGCGTTTTATTCAGTACACTTTATTATTGTTGTTACTTTATTCTTTTATTATTGTTAAGCAGTTTTCTCTTGCTTGTTCACTAATTTGCAGGATAGATTGACTGTGCAGCTACACACAGCTCAAACCACATCATCAAATTCGCTGATGACACAGCTGTGGTGGGCTTGATAAGTAAAGACAATGAGGCCCTGTACAGAGAGGAGGTGACACAGATCGACAGCTGGTGTGTTCAGAACAGCCTGTTCCTCAGTGTAGACAAAACAAAAGAACTAATCATTGATTTCAGAAGACCTCCAGGCAAACACACCCCACTGTCTATAAATAACCTTCCAGTAGATATTGGTCAGGACACTAAGTTTCTGTTCGTACACATCACAGACAACCTGACATGGACCGAGACACCACATACATTACAAAGAAAGCCCAGCAACACCTCTATTTTCTGTGGGAGCTATGGAAGGCCCACCTCCCCTCCCCGATTCTGACAGCCTTCTACAGAGAGACTTTTGAGAGCATTCTCAGCAGTGTCATAACAGCGTTGTTTGGTAACTGAACTGCTGCAGCGCAAAAGGCCCTGCAGAGAACGGCTGAAAAGATCACTGGGACCTCTCTTCCCTCACTCTCCAACATCTACAACATCCACTGTCTGCACAAAGCCACAAGCATTGTCAAGGACACAACGCACCTGTCAAATGCACTATTCACCTTATTGTCATCAGGTAGAAGTTACTGCAGTATAACTGCCTGCACCTCCAGAATAGAGAAGAGCTTCTTCCCTCAAGCAGTCAGATTGTTGAACAACCAAAGAACATTTATTCACAGTGAACTGAAATGCACTCATGCACTTTTTCTATGCTGATTTATTATTTATTTGTTTATATATGTTATTGCAGCATAGACCTCCACCCCACCGTGAACCTAACTTACAACAAACAGTGCTCTGTTGCAAGTCTACTTATGCCCTGTCTTGTTGTCTGTTGTATGTCGCTCTTTATGTAGCATGTCTCAAATGTCTTCTCATTTATATTAAATGATAAATGAAAAGACACTTGAATCGATCGTGAAACATTCTCACTATATACAGTGTATATGGTTGAAATGACAATAAAACCCACTTGACTTGACTACTTGTCCCCGATTTCCCCCTACGTCAACCCCGTCCTCGCATCTAGGTCTTTAATTATAGGCCTCAGGCCCAATAGCCATCAAATTGGATTCAATCTGGTTTCACACATACCCACAGTATATGTAAGGGAAGTTTTATATCAATTCAACACCAAAATCTTGATTTCGACACCATGGTTCCTATTTTTCTTGATTTTTTTATCCATATGTTCCCCCATGTCTTATTAGCAAAAATATCAGCTTGATATCCTGATTGGTTTCTGAGATATGGCTCTTCAAACATGGCCAAGAAAAACACTGTAAATTTCAGTTTTCATGAGGACCACTTTTTATATACTCATCTCTTCTCTTAATGCAATGACATTTTTTCTTCAGTGTCTACCCAACGTGACGTATTCTTAACTAAATTCTATTTTGGAATGTTCATAAAGTCAGTCACGAAAAACACGAAACGAGAACACGAAAATGTAAATGTTTAATTTGTGTATTTTAAATATTTATCTCATTGAAGATTCAGTTCTTGGTCCATTTCTCTACACAATAATCAAAAGTAGTTGTTATCCTGCAACACACACTTTAAATCATTCACCACACCACACACTGGAAGCAATGATTTCATGTGAGGAGAGAGAGGGGCTGAGGCCTCTACAGCTCGTCACTGCGGTGTTGTTGCTGCTGCTGTTGCTGCTTCTGCTTCTGCTGCTGCTGTTTCTCCTGGATCTTCTTGGGAAGAGTCTGTGTCATGAAAGTAAAGCGGTCGGCCTTTAGGTGAGTTCCCACCTGCTGCTTAAGGCCGATCCCCAAATACTGTTCATCAGTGCCGTACAGCGGCCAGTGGGTTAGTCCTGGGCCATTGGGAGATCTGAACAAACACACACACACACACACACACATAGTGTGCATAGTGAGTAAATTGCTATTTTAAATAATATCTTTTTTAGCTTCATTTGAGTGATTTACTGGTAGGATTCGCACAATACACTTTTTAAGTCAGTGCGACCCACTGATCTGGAGTTTTGGATATCTCCCCATTCATTTTGATAGGGCCTGGTCTTATTAATCCCAAGTAACTGCCTGAAGCCGTTTCAAGATGGCGGCCAAGTGAAGGGACTTGCCTTAGAAGGACTTTGGTACAGAACAGTACAAACACAGAAAGTACAGACACAAATTTACACACACTGACAGTGTATCCATGTTTCACAAATTGATACTGAATGGAGAACAATTTCTAGTAACTTATTTGGACAGCAAAATAAAATAATGAGTAAAAAAAATATAGCCATATGCTGTGCTACATTACCCGGTGCGGGCAAAGTTGCCCCAGTAGGACATGAATGTTCTACAGAGCTCCTCTTCTTCTTCTGTGAAGGTGCCTGAAAGAAGACAGACAGAGACAATTGATATGTATAGGTGTACAAAAATTTTCATTTTATTATGGCTGCCCCTAGCTAGCTCTAACCCCATTGTCCCCCCCCCCCAACATGGAGTGGTCTGACACAGTTTTGGGGGAATAACTCAAGAACCATACCACCTGAACAAACAAAATTTGGGTGGTACGAAGGTCTCACTCATGTGTGGTGTAGCGCCACCTATTGACAGACATAAAGATGGCAAAATCTATTATCCTTAACCGTAGGGCCCCAGCTGATGAAATTTTAGTGCCATTGGGTTTTAGAGCTGTGTTTTAGAGGATAAACTCATCACAAAACCCTCTTCCATTTTGTCCTCCTTTTCACAGATGTCTGGCCTGTGGTCACCAAACTTCAAATGTTTTCCGCTGTTTAATTTTCAGTCATTGTCATGGGCACAAAGCTCTTACCATTAATCTTAATATGACTTTTCATGAAGGGGGCTCCAAAGACAAACATAATCTCATCTCCATGGTCCACTTTCACAAAGCCTGGGCGCTTGTCCAAGAGTATGCTTGGAGGATGCTGTACTTCATACATGTAAACTGGTGCTCCAGAATCTGTTGGACATCAGAGAACCTTTCAGCTGGGCGTGGCAACTTAACAAATGTGCTAATGGGTGGCAAGAGCAACCTATTCTCCAATGGTACTGAATGGCCTCAGTATTAAACAAATCCTTCATGTCGATTTAACCATGACAAAAAACATTTTACTGTTATGATCCTGTTAACTGACATGTATGTTTTAAAGTTTGTTGCTGTTTGTTAGTTAATAGCTAGGCTACAATCATCTGCTTCACATTCTGAACTAAACACATAGGACTAACTGGCATACACATAGCGAAAAGACACTTCTGAGTGGTAGAACGCTGTTGTTTACTACATTCATCGGCTGAAGACAATGCACATCTGTGTAGGTTTCCAGATGCTTTTATCCAAAACTACACAGACTGTTAACGTGGGGTTCAGGAATCAAACCCAGGTTGATTATCGGTCTGCAATGTTACCACAGGTCCACAGGATCTTTCTTACCTCTGTGTGCATTCGATACCTTGATGGCAGGAATGTTGAAGAGCAGATCCGCATAGATCTCTGTGAATCCATCCCTGTTTTTGATGCTGTCCTCCCCGTTTCCCAGGTACTCTTCCAAAATCAAATCAATGAGCCAGTCATCTGTCTATGAACAGATATTTGCATTAATTAAACAGAGGTAGGGGAAATACACCTCTACATACATATCAATATTTATTAAATTGGGCTGGTTGATTGCGTTGGCTAGTATACAGTCACATATAGCTATGGCTTACATTTGGGAAGAAGAGTGTGATTAACTTTTTAACTGTCTCAAGACCCATTCCCTCTTCCCAATTAGGTGGAGCAATAGCCTGAAAATAAAACACATGGTAAGTTATCTGTTTTTTAACACACGGAAATTATACTTATGTCACGTAAAGAAATCTGTTACATCCAAAAATTGTACATGTTTACTCACTGAAGTCAGTAACCATCCACATTCATCGTTGTTGACACCATTCATCAATGGCACTTTGTTGAACTGCTGAGCCTTCAAAATGTCTTTAACATTTTTTGGTAAAAAATATCCATCCATTGTTGCCCAATAGATCCAACCTGTATTCTGTAAAATTAAGAGGCATGTTTAAAGGACAAATCCAGTGCGAATGAATCCATAGATCTGTTTCTGATTCAAGGTCACAAAGTGCTGTTGGCAGGTAAAAGAACAATAACATTTTATCCAACATAGACCAAATAACACATCAGCAGCTAACACTAAACGAATGGGCACAGAAACTTATTTTCACTTTCATTTTGATATGCATCATTTAGTTAACATGAGCTGCTGGTTAGCTATCCAGCTATTCAGTACGTGGTAACAAATTTTCTGGTTCTTTTTCTTTTTCAGACAACACCCAGTGGCCGCCAACAACAAGGCTATTGATTGATTCACTCCAGATTTCTCCTTTAAGAATAAGGAGGCACATGATTACACAAATGTATTGAATTGTCCCACGGTTTTGGGTCATTGTAATCATTTAGGTATATGTGGAAATTGTAGTGAAATTCAAAATTCAAAGTTAAATTTTGGTTCAAATACCCAATGAAATTAAGAAAAATGCCTGCAAAGTATTGTCCCATGACCCATGCTTGTAAATTCCACCACTACTGACCTTTATAGTATATAAAATGTCGTCAGTTGACATTTGCATGACACAGTCGACAATCTGCCAGGGTTTGGTGCCTGCACAGCTTGATACATTGGCCACAGTCTAAGGGAACAACAAAAATAATTAAAACCACATGTGGTAAAATTTTAGGTAACCCTGCTCCCAAACAACTCCAGTATCGTAGTAAAACAAGATGCAGATAGCTCAAGATGACAACCATGGCTGTGTTCATAGGATGGATGCGGTCCATGATATGGACCATAGCTGCAGTACCACTTTCTGCAATGGCATGGTGGAAAAGCCCAGTGCTCAATGGTGAAAGAACCTAAATCAGATGAGGACAAGTTATGTCAGTCTCTTGTTATTGTCGTCGGTAATAAACTTTTACACCCTATTTTCTATATTACGTGTAGTCTTTCACTAAAGGTTCTTTTTTCAATGGAAAGGTTTACTGACATTTCATTTTAGTCTAGGACTAAACTTAAATCTTCAATGAGAAAAAACCTACTAAGTTGAATTTTGCTTGTTTGTTTGTTTGTTTATTTCCAGTCACTCACTACTCCAAATAATATACAGAGTACTGATCTTCACCTGCAGTGACACACTGACACCCCCTGCCGACTCTCCGAATATGGTGACAGATGATGGGTCCCCTCCAAAGCTCTGGATGTTCTTTTGGACCCACTGCAGTGCAGCCAACTGGTCCAAGAATCCCATGTTTCCAGGTGCGTTATCATCCCCAGTGCTTAAGGGAGATAAAAGAGGAAAAGAATTTGTGGCTGTGAGATATGCTTATTTTACTAACTATCATAGATCATGGCGTTGATTTAGAGGCCTGTTATAATAATAGTCTATGATCATGTGTACACAAAATGATCTGAGCTGCTCAAAATGTCTTCCAGTTAATTTCATTATTTGAAAGCAAGAATTCATCCAAATAAAATTGAAGGCAACTCTAAATTATGTGCTGCCTTTGTAAACTTACCTTAGAAAGCCCAGCATTCCCAGCCTGTATTGAATCAGCACCACCACTACGTTTTGATAGGCTGCCAGGGCAGACCCATCATAGAAGGAGGCTGAGCCAAGGACGAGCGCTCCCCCATGGATCCACACCATGACCTGAATTATTGTAACCCACCACATCACATAACTTAACACGGACACTGATGACCAAGAGCAGACTCACATCTATTTTTTAAATTATTTGTTTATTTGTTATTTGTTTCGTTTCCAGGAATAATGACCACAATCATTCAATAAATGCAGCTGCAAACAGCAATAAGGGGTTTAGCAGCCTATAGGATGGCATTGCCATGGGATAATCATGGAGTTAGGTCGACGACAAGGTAACAAGCTCTTACATCATTACTTTAGGCTGAGAAAGGTGCTTAGGCTGGGAAACAAGCTGTTTTTGATTCACTCTTGTGCTAAAGTGCTTGTTCTACAGACACAAAACAGCTGAATTAACCAGTGTGCCAAATTTCATATGCACCTATTGGCTGCTATACACACTTCCATTATGGAAAAAGTTTGATGATAACTATGTTTACGCGACTTTGCTGCCCTGGATTACAACAGCATTTACACAGTACATGAGCAGAAGTGACATATCTTGGACCAAGTGACTGGTCTGCGCCGGAACTTACAGGTAATTTAGTATCTTCAGCTGGTTTGGCAGGTGTATAAATATTAAGATAGAGACAATCCTCAGACACTTCAGGAATTGTAATATCCATGTTAAGCTTTTCTGCAAAGGTCAGCGATATCTGTCGGTCTTGTAAGCACCTATAGACAAATGAAATATCAGGTTGCCCTCATTATGGTTATTGTTCATTGCTGCTAAACTTGAGAATGAAACTGTTTGCTGCATTATAATTATATTCCCAATGCAGTGAGACTCATTTGTGTGATTACTAGCTATTAATAACAGACCTCGGGCCTCACAGCTGTCAAAATAGATTCAATCTGGTCTCACATGTGCCCACATCTTATGGAAGCCAAATCTAAGATATCGTTGCCTAGTACATACATGTCTCTCTGCACAATTATAACTTTTAAAACTAGGTTTCTATGAGTTCCATATCATACCCACATCCTTCGTATAGCCATAGCTGCAATAATCATTAGTGGAAAAAACAATGTGGTGATAAGCAGGGGCGACGGTGAAAATGAATGAAAAATGAACAGAATATAATTTAGGACCACCCAAACACTGATTATTATATAAAAATGTTCTCTTCTGGGCCCCCATAAATGCCAGGTCCTTAGAATCATCCTAACCCCCAGCCCCGCCCCCCTGTATTCTTTGACCTCTGAAAAGTGCTAAAAAATGAACTTACATAAGTGGCTGCTTGGTGGCATCCCTGACCCCCTCCCATGCCTGCACAGGTTGGGGTGGGGCCAATCTGAGGGGCCCCACAGGTGGTTTAGCAAAAGGCACGCCCAAATAGGAGTGAATCACTGTTGTCTTTCCCCTCACTCGCAAATACTCCCCTCTGAGGGCCCCCAGTTTGGTGTGGATCAGTGGTCCTATAGTTACCCGAACAACAGCAGGCAAGGACTGGTTAAACAAGCTTAGTAAAACAGAGCTCCATGAGTGTTGTAGTAAACGTTTTTCAAATTACATTTCCATGGAGGTGGAAAATTTTTTCTTATTCTCCTGCCATAACATTTGCAGTCACCCTCACAGCAGTTTTGAGATCCCTCATAATAGTCTTTCATTCAAGGGAAAGGTGTTCTCAAGGGAGAGGAACTCAAAACTTTTGGTGTTTGTTTAGATGCTGGTGCCACACTATGTGCTAAACAAAAGACACACTATTTGCTAAACAAAAATTTTTACCATACAGCTTTCATTATACTGCAGTGGTAGCTTAAACAGAGGAAATACAACTGAAAAACAACTTCACCTTACAAGACACAGACTTACCGTCTAGCGCAGCAGATAAGTTTACAAAACCTGCAGACAAAAGCACAAATAAAATGTATTTCATTGTGGAAACTAACGTCTAGAGGAGAAGCACGGTTGTGCAAAAGCATGAAGAGACTTTGGTCTCCAGTGTAGTCGGCACGTAGTGCAGTGCTCCGCCCATACTCTTTGCCCTAGATCACATTAGTTCCGTAGTGAGAACGGTGTAAGGATCTACTGTTGAGCAACTAGAGGAGGGTGTCCCGGTTTTGGTTCACAAAGAGTTGTAGGCTACATGTGAATGAAGAGAAGTTTGTGAACATGTTTTTATTTTTATAGAACATAACAGTGCTGCGGTCACTGAATATCCGATCTAGGCTCTACAACTTTGCTCTATCAAAATGCTAGTCTTAGTTACTAGTCAACTTGAATTTTTTTAATCTTTAATCAGTATTTTCCCTATACTCCTTTCCTTCAAATAATAATCACACTAACCCACTCACATCTATAACGATGTAAAGGCCATGCTTAAAAAATTGTCTGCACAATTGAAAACCAAACCCTGTAAATGCACTTAAAGTCATTGGTGTGATATTCATGCTAAACAGACTTCTTAGTTATGGAGACTATTAAATTGTTATGTTAGATTATTAATTAATGGTTTTTATGGGTAACAGACTACTGGTGGTCAACCTATGTTTTAAGAAGATGTTTTGCTGTTACAGCTGTTTAACCCTCAATAACAACAAGGTTGTCAAAAAGTTGTCATTAAATGTGTTATTTTTCATGTCAGTACTTAGTATTTTTCATAGCAGTAGTTCATGCACATGATTTCTAAATACAAAGAAAGTTCTAGACAAAATTAGATCCTAAATAGAAACAGCCTTTGATGTGACCAGCTCGATGGAAATAATGACGCAGTGGAGGCAACAAATCCTTTGCCTCAACCTTGCCATTATTTGCATCGAACTGGTCACCTCATCCATTATCCCTTACGAATCCACAGCTTGTAATTTCTCTAAAGACATGTGCCTACATCTTAAATCATTCACCACACTACACACTGGAGACTGTACTGGAAGCAATGATTTTATGTGAGGAGAGAGAGGGGCTAAGGCCTCTACAGCTCGTCACTGCGGTGTTGTTGTTGCTGTTGCTGCTGCTGCTTCTGCTGCTGTATCTCCTGGCTCTTCTTGGGAAGAGTCTGTGTCATGAAGGTGAAGCGGTCGGCCTTTAGGTGAGTTCCCACCTGCTGCTTCAGGCCGATCCCCAGATACTGTTCATCAGTGCCATACAGTGGCCAATGGGTCAGCGCTGGACCATTGGGAGATCTGAACACACACACACACACACACACACACACACACACACACACACACACACAAAATAACATTAAACTATAGCAACACACATCTAAGATCTCTTTAACTGGCAAAAAAGACGTGTGGCAAGTAATTGATCTGTCTTTCAGCAAACTGGCTACAAGGAAAAGTTTCTCTGTTACGAATGCTGTGAACTATGTTAAGCAATTAGATTTAAAGCTCACAAAAGTATGTTAAATGGTGATATTAAAGCCGCCACGAGTAGTTCTTATGGAATTTTGTTTCTTATGCCCCTTTCTATTAGTGTTGGCTAACAGTTCGGAATACGGTCTATGTTGTACCAAATGCTGTCGACCTATCGACAGTACTGAGCAGTCTCAGAGAACAGGGATATGGGCTGACTGACTCCTGATTATTCCTTTAAAAACCCAGCTACCAATGTAATTAAGCTTTTAAACCAAAGTTTGACTCATGCCCATGCTGAAAAGACTCTTAATAGCTTCAGCGTCTGTGTTTCACTTTAAGGCTGACTCCAACATGGATAGGACAATACAAGAATTTCTCATGAAACACCATCAATCGAGTTAAAGAGTTGTTTACAATGGTAGTTTGCTGTAGTTTAGGTTACAGTCTGCCCTTACCAAAACAGACATCAAAACAGTCCTTCAAATAGACTAGAGTTCTTTTTACTTTTGCACATTAAGTACATTCAGAGCTTGTACTTGTCAGGTCAGCACTTACACTTTTACCAGAGTCTTATTTTACATTAAGTATCCATAGTTCTACTTGAGTATAGAATGTGTGCACTTTTGCCATCTCTGCTTGCAGGTTCATCAAAATCTTATTACTGATTGGTCAAACAGTGTTTGTTCTATTATGTTTTCAATAATAATAATGCACTGAAAGGAATAATGGTGGAACACTTCTCAGAGAATTCTGCCACCTTACCCAGTATGTGCAAAGTTGCCCCAGTATGACATCATTGTACGACAAAGCTCGTCTTCCACCTCAGTCAAGGTGCCTGGTTCAGGAGAAGGGGACCAAAAGTTTGTGTTAACGTTTTGCCCTTAAGGTAAAGTAAAGTTGGCTAGTATTCAGCAGACAGTTTTATCCAAAGCTGGGGTAGGTGTGTGTGGCCACTATCAAGGGCAAATACATCTTACCATTTATCTTGATATGGCCTTTCATAAAGCAGCCTCCAAAGACAAATGCAAGGTCGTCACCGTGATCCACTTTGACAAAGCTTGGACGCTTTGAGGACATGATGGTTGGAGGATGCTGGAGCTCATACATGTAAACAGGTGCACCAGAATCTGTAGAAATTCGATTAGTGACATAAATGGAACTGAGTGTGAATTTGCCATATCCTCAAGCATGACATCACTGAGGCCAGCAGGTGGTGTCAATGGGGAGTAATTACAACTTGTCTAGCACTGACTTCAGTTTTTCTACAAATTGTCCATTAAGACTGTTGGCTTGTCTCATGGTGACAGAATGACTGTCCCTTTCTTTCTGGCTCTGAATCTGAAGGCTGAACTTGCCTACTAAAAGCTCTCTTAAAGATTGTTACAGACAGCATGCCAGATATGAAAACCTAAGGTTCAAAACCTTAAATCCAATATAAAACACTTAATTCTGCATTCCATGTATCAACGGCTCAAAGAGTACATAGATGATAATCATCTTTGAACGAACAAGCATAGCAGCCCAGCATGCTAATGGAAGATTTTTGTATGTGCTACCCCACCTCTGTGAGCGTTTGATAACTTGATGGCAGGTATGCTGAAGATCACATCTGCACAGATCTCTCGTAATGCATCCCTGTTTTTCACCCTGTCCTTTCCATCTCCCAGATACTCCTCTAAAATAAAATCAATCACCTCACTGTCTCCAAACTACAAACAGAAATTTGAATTATTTTAGTTTTGTCATAAATAATAATAAAAAAAGAAACACAGGGAATTTCAATGAGATCTACACTCAATCAATAATGTATCATTTCATTCAGAGGATCATGAGTATGAGTCTTACATGTCGGAGCAAAGGGGTGATTGATTGCTTGACTGCCTCAAGATCCATCCCATCTATCCAGTCCGATGCTCCCAGAACCTTAAAAATGAACAAATATGTAAACTGAATTCATCATTCTGTCCAAGATAACAGTACAGTATAATGCTAATTAGCATACTCACCTGGGGCATAAACCATCCACATTCATCATTGGTCATACCATTAATTAATGGTACTTTGCTGAACTTGTGAGAGTTGAAAAGGTCATGCACAGGTTTTGGTAAAAAATGTCCATCAACGTTCACCAAAAACATCAATTTTTTGCTCTGTGAAATCAAGAACATTTGAAAAATGGATTAGAAAAACCACAAGTTTGATAAACATATGTATTCATTTGACTAAGCCACACTTCAAAACAGTTTACTATTGTAGAATTGTTTCAATTGGCTCAATTGCTTTAATTAATGTCCTAACAATGTTAGTGTGTTGTTTATTGTTACTGTTTATTTGTCATCATGATGGTGTGAGTCAGTAAATGTCTCTGCTATCATAACCATGACACCGACCCCATCCCTTGTGGTGGCCTATGAGACACAAACTGAACTGTATCTATCTTAATTCCATGATTCCTCTCTTTCTCAATGCAGCCCCTTGATGACTTCTGCTATGCTGGCCTGTCTGTCTGTCTGTCTGTCTTGTTCTTTTAGTATGATTCCAGTTGGAGCCAATGTATCACAATGTATCCAATGTAACACATAGACAACAGCCATTTTGGAAGGCACTTTACCTGAATTAATTTGCTCTGTTGGCCTCAAAACTAAGACAGTACAGTGAAGACATATCAGTGCAACTACTGACCTTCAAAAAGCATCTAGACTCAACTGTTTGACTTGTGTCTGAGCAATGTATTCCCTTTACAGAGTTCAAGACCTTGTATGTTTGGGGCTGCTGTTATTTGGGTACACTATATTAATACCGGCTTGGTAACACTTTACAACAATGGTACATGAATAAGCACTCATTAATGCAATTATGGCATTAAAAATTTTATAATAAGTGTATTTATAATCAGTGTATACATGAGTCATTAAAAACTACGTTATGCATTAATGTTTAACACATACTGAGTCCCGTATGATTAAAGTGCATGTAAATGCACGGTACAGTTCTTTAAAAACCTCTTATTACAGTGCATAGAAAGCAATCCACTGTATTGTTCTTCCTAGGCTTTTTCTTCTTCTTCCAACTATAATTTGGATAGAACCACTTAATGTGGAAACTACATTTGAACTGTGATATGTAGGTCTTGGTAGGTACAAAAGTACGCAAGATGTAATTCTGACCTAGTTAATAAATGGGCACCACATACAGGCCATCAGCACTGTTCTAGAATAAATTAACTGTCTGGTCAAAATCTGGATGGTAAAAGTCATGTGATTTCAGTTCAAGTGGATCCAGAGAGCGACTTTCAGCCCAGTAGTTAAGGCGAGAAGGATAGCATGTTCTCGTTCTTGATCATCCAGCCAGGCCTCATGTATGATGACAGACTTAGGTCCACTAGTAGCCCTAAATCTGCCCATGATTTTAGCTCACAATGGAGACCAGCACAAAGCGTACAACTCCGCCTCCGAACCTGGCCGCCGGAATGAAGGTATCCTTTGGCCGCCTGAACGGTGTGCCATGAATCGATAGTACATGTTCCCTCACCCTTATCACCTTCAGTTTTGGTTTCTCCTGTGTTTGTGGCTCTGCAGACGTATGGAGAAGCACCATAATCTAATGGTTGAAGCGCGTCTCGTAGGCTACGGAGTGCACAGTAAATGTGGGTACTCCTTGAGCATTAACTAATTCCTTAATTAAGGTCTGATACGCTAATAGAAATCGATCCATGAATGAATCATATTTAATTAACATCTTAACTCCTGGAGTTACTTAAGGTCTGATATACCAGCATTCCTTAATCTCGATTTCATAGTAAATCATATAGACTCAGTATGCGTTAAGCATTAATGCAGAACATAGTTTTTAATGACTCATAAAAACACTTATAATAAACGTATTATAATTCAGTAATTAAAGCATTAATGAATGCTTATTCATGTACCCTTATTGTACTCAAGACATTCTTTTTTATATGGCAATATGGCTTACATTTCAAATGTTACTTTTAATGTTAAGGTCATTTTTATTGACGTGATTTTAAGTCACTTTGGACAAATGCATCCGCTAACTATGAACCTCAACATAAACATTAGTATACAGTACAGCAGCAGTGGATTAAAGTAGTTAGCTAGTGGTAACAGTAGTCTGCTCATGACCCACCTGTATGATTCTTAAAACATCCTCAGTTGACATCTGCATTACACAGTCCACAATCTCATGAGGCTTAGTGCCTGCACAGCCTGATACATTTGCCAGCATCTAAGGGAACAGTAAAAGGCAAAGAGATGCAGGCTATCATCTAATGTAACCACCAGGACAAATTTTTCTATTTTTCAATTTTTTCAGACTATGGTGCATTTGGGGGGTGGGAATCACATCAAAGATGGCAGTCAGTATTAAAGAGGTGACTTGTGGTGGAAGATGTCAGTCATTTAATTTCCCTGGCATTGTAAACATTTATTGCGGCTATACATGAAATCAGTTATTAGGCGGTGAAAAAGTGAAAAAAATAAAAAGCTACACAACCCAAAAGAGACTGACTAAAACATCAGTATACATTAGTATTCTTAAGTATTTTTCTTTCCATATTTACGCTATGGTGGGGAAAATTAGAGCCACCATAGTCTAGTCAATGTATGGGACAGACTGGTATCTAAGGTGCAGACCATAGTCTAAACGAGCCACCATAGTCTAGTCAATATATGGAAAACATGAATATAGTAATGAAAAACAAGGTGCAGATAGTGGAAGGTGATTACCATTGCTAGGCCAAATGGCTCTGTGGTGACAAGAAAATCCATGGCTCCAGTACCACTTTGAGCAATGGCTCGATGGAACAGACCAGAGCTCATGGGTGACAGAATCTACAAGTATTTCAATAAACATAATTAACATAAAGGCTACTTATTGGTACATATGTAAGTTCAATTTCATACATAAATGAAATTTCCTTTGGATTTTGTTTGATGTTTGATGTCACAGAGTTCTGTTAGTAGGAAAAAGAACAAGAAAATTTGGTATAATAGAGACCAGCTAGCAAACCAGCAGCTAAAGCTAACAGATAGTGCTGTTTCGCTATCCAGTGGTGCTCAGTGACCTTGAACAACAAGGCTATGGGTTGTGA
Source organism: Tenualosa ilisha (assembly GCA_015244755.2). Classification (NCBI taxonomy): domain Eukaryota; kingdom Metazoa; phylum Chordata; class Actinopteri; order Clupeiformes; family Clupeidae; genus Tenualosa; species Tenualosa ilisha. Next base: position 2,289,610 of record PYXC01001172.1, on the reverse strand, counting down.
TTCGGAATTTCCTCTTTTACATTACTGCATCAGCATTTGGCATTTCTACAAAAAAACAAATGTATATAACGAGATCTATATCTATATCTATCTATAACACACATATCCAGTGGCAAAATAAAGAAAATAAGTCAAATATTGTATAGCCTCTTTTAAAAAAAATGGAAAAAAATGTTGGGCACTAGACTGAAAGTATAGTCTTGAGAGAAACCTTTCTTAAATAGTGTAGTTATATCCAGGTTTTGATGGAAAACACCCAACATTTCAGCACAGATCCCCACCTGCAGTGACACACTCACTCCCCCTGCTGACTCTCCAAATATGGTGACAGAAGAAGGGTCCCCTCCAAAGCTCTGAATGTTCTTCTGGACCCACTGCAGCGCAGCCACCTGGTCCAAGAGGCCTATGTTTCCTGGAGCGTTATCATCTCCAGTGCTGAAGGGAGACAGAGGAAGAGATGATGCAGTGACTCTGGCTGTGAAATCTCTGAGTGATCTCAGAAAAAATTAAATCAACATGCAGGGAAAAACACCAACTTGCAGCCCCACCTGAAAAAGCCTAGCATTCCCAATCTGTATTGAATCACCACCACCACCACATTCTGATAGGCTGCGAGGACAGATCCATCATAGAAGGCGGCGGATCCCACAACAAATCCTCCACCGTGGATCCACACCATGACCTGGATGACAGAGTACAAAACTTTAGACCGAAAACATATAGTTTGAAAGGGACACTACTACTTTAAACTGTATTTAAATACTGTTTATTGTTTATTTTATCACTGTATATTACTTCAGACACAGGTATCTGTTAAAAACAAGAGAAAACTCAAAAAACTGTTTTAGACTTTCTAAAGTTGCAAATTTGTGACTCATACTTAAGGTGCAACCATAGTCAGTTGGTCAATATCTGCACAGTGTGAACCTGGGCGACCCAGGTTAACATAGTGTTTATAAACTAAAATAAAATAAAAAATAAAATAAAATAAAATAAAATAAAATAAAATAAAAAATAGCCTTGCATCTGCAGCTCCTGGTGAACATAATCACTTCATATAGATTCTAATTATTTCACAACAGTCATCCTTTTCAACAGCCGAATAGGATGATGATGATAAAAATAAATTATATACATATATGGCTCTAATATGCTGCCATAGTTTCTAGTTATGTCCATGTGCACTTTTTTTCCCCTGGTCCTTTGTCCACTTCATGGTCTCCCAAAATGATATCTCTTTATTTCTTTATGGATAAGCCCCTTGTGATGAAACATCTTAATATTGTGGGGGTCCTCACAGTTAATGCACAGTTATACAGAAGACAAATGACACATACACTCACATAAACAGAAGCTCTCCAACACCTAAGCACACACAGACCCCCAAGTTCCCCATTATGGACACATCATAGCACATAGCACATCACAGCAGGTGAACCATATACATTAGTATTTTTACAGTGAGGTAATATACAGTTAGCATTAGACCATACATACATCACTGCCTACATGACTGCTCAGATGGCACATATATGACATTATAATGTGATTGGGACATAATTTCTAGAATTAAAGCAAGGGCTTGTGCTCTCAATCTATGGTTCAACTCACTGGTAACTTAGCATCTTCAGCTGGTTTGGCAGGAGTGTAAACATTAAGATAGAGACAGTCCTCAGACACTTCAGGAATCTCCATAATCAAGCCCAATGATTCTGCCTCATGAAATGCCACCTGTCTGTCTTGTAAACACCTAAAAAAACAATAACAATAACAACAACAAAAAAAAAACAGATAGGCTATAGTCTTTGCAGTGAATGGGAACGCATGATAATCTATCAGGTTTGTGTTCTGACATGACTGCAAAACAAAATCTAATGTTTTAGCTTCAATCTTCTAGAAATACAACTGTGGCCTAAACTCTACTTGTATCATACAAAAATGTGAGTGCAATGCTGTTCTCTTGAATTATTTTCATAACCTGCTTAGAAACCTGCATACCAACTGATGTGGTTGCTATATTTCAGTAGTTGCTGGTTGCTAGGTAGGTTGGCTGTGGTGGAGCAGTGGTTATGCCGCTGACTAACAACTGGTTGACCCCAGGTTGATTCACAAGCCCCAAGTTAGTAAGCTGATATGTAATTTTACAAACATTTCATATAGATTTTTGTTACTTTTTTTTCACTTTCTAGGACCCCACTCAATACAAAACAACCTATTTCTAATTTTTTTCTTAATGTTTAGTGGAAAAAAACCTAAGATGGCCAACACTATATGTAGAAAAATAACAAAAAATTACATGTTTGACCTTTTTTGGTACTGTAGAATCACTTTCTATCTTGTAATAGTAATATTTATATTAGGTATGATATGTATTGTATGTATGTAATATATATACAAACATACATACAACTAGTCAAACATGTGAGAAATAGACTGTTTTCATAACATTTATTTCATCTATGATCTAAATAAATCACGACGTCCACCATAATTATGGAAAAAATGTCATCACGCCTTCATGTAACCAGTTTTCCCAAAAAAAATCAAAACGACACCAAAAATTCCAGCTGTAAAACATCTGCAGCAAAACAGGAAAACATCTGGGAAAGACAACACCAGTTGCTATCATCACTGTCAAGCTTTGCATTTTCAACAGTGCAGGCTGATCTGTCATTTTAGGAACGATTCATATAGATTTTTGCAATGATGCTTTTTTTTCTTTTAAGGACCCACTCAATACAAAATAATCTGTTTCTATTTTTTCCACGTTCAGTGGCAAAATCCAAAATGGCTGACAGTATACAGAAAAATCATAAAAATGGCATGTTTAACCTTCTATCTGGTGCACTTCTACACATAAGCAGAACCTAGAAAGAAACAGGAAACAACACCAGAAGAGCTATGCACCAACAACTGGCTCCAGGGACTGCAAAGCCAAACAGACCAACCTGCATATTGCCTTGTTTGACCCCACCAGAGCACAAAAATCAGGACCTTACAGCATCGAGCTGAGCATCCACTCCAAGACACGTAAAGGAACATCCAAATCAAACAGGTATTTACAACCTGTGGCTACCCCAACTGGGCCTTCATCAAGCCAGGAAGAAAACAGGATTTTTCAAATTAACCACAACACCAACCAGTGCCAAGCAAAGCAACAGGAGAAGCCACATGGTTATCCCCTATGTGTCCCCTGGACTGTCTGTGAAACTAAGGAGGATTTCAAGCTCACTTCACACCCAGCAACACTCTTAGACAGAGACTGGTCTATCCCAAAGACAAAACTCAAGCTGAAAAGTTAAAGTTTTTTCAAGTTGAAAAAGCTTAAGACACAAGTTTTAACAATTTCAGCCTCAGTGCAGTGAGGAGTGCTTAGACTGGTACGTTGGGGAAATAAAGCAACCCCCTCACAAACACATGGCACAACACAGAAGGGCCACTTCAACAGGACAGCACTCAAAGGCATTCCTTTGAAAATACAAATGTCCACATTTTGCACAGAGAAGATAGGTGTTTTGAGAGAGGAGTGAAGGAGGCCATCTTTGCTCATCTGCAACACCCATCGTGGATCAGGGATGGGGGGCTTCATTATCTTTTTCTATCTACAATGCTGCCTAGAGATTCCATCCTAGGAAACTGAACCACTCTTCACTGCTTCAGTGGTTTTCATACCTGAAGTTGTTGTAACCTTAACAACTCTCACTTAAGTTCACACCTATGTTCACGTAATCCCAGGTAACATGACAAAGGGTGTGGTCAACAAGTTACTATGTCACCTCCACTGTCACCCCACTATATTCCCTGGGACTCCACCAGGTCTTTTAAATAAGAGGTAAAATGTCTTCAGTCTTCAAAAAGAAGTCTAGTTTTCTCACAACCTGGCACTTATAAAGATCAAGAGATGTGGTCTACAATACAAGGAGAGACATAGGGTGAAAGGTGTGCAAGAAAGCAAGCTGTGTAGGCTCAAAGCACTTGCCTCACATTCACCCATTCACACACATGCATTCACACAGCGGTGGCAGAGGCTGCCATGCATGGTGCCAACCTGCCACCGGGAGCAATTTGGGGTTCAGTATCTTGCTCAAGGACACTTCAATGGAACCAAACCGGCAACCCCTTCAGTTGCCAACCGCCACCGCCCCATAGTAGGAGTATGAGTTGGAAGTCCCATGGTTGAAATCAGATGCATCCCCGATTAAGAAATTGAGTAACTGAGAATGGTGACTAGTGCACTGATGACTGAAAGCCTAGCAAAAAGTTCCAGCTTCCGCTCAAACTTTCAAGCCCAAGGGTAACCTGCGTTGTCCTGTATGGTCCAGTCCTGCACATGCCTGGGCTCGAACCTGCGACTAGCAGCACCATGGACTGGGAGTCCAGCACTCTAGTGAGTGAGCTAAAACCCTAGGGTGCTAGTTTTCACTAATTAACACGCCTGTTGGGAGAGAGGTTTACCAATGCATGCACTGCACAGTTATCAACCAGATGGTGACTGTTACACTCAGCCCCCTAAATCTCACTCTCATCCAGGTCATGGCACCAGTGTAACCTGCGTAGTCCTGCATGGTTCAGCCCTGCATAGCAAATTATTATGACAAAACCACCATCTTGAATTTAGGGCATGTTCACCCCGAAAAAAAAAAAAAAATAGAAACAGGTTTTGAGGACTGGGTGGTCTGCAAAGCACTAAAAAGCACCCCCTTCAGTCACAGATACACCAATGTCCTAAATTTTTACCACTGATTTGTCTGAAAAACAATAGGAACCAGCAAACACGATTTCATATGTACTGGACTCATATGGAAGTTATTTTCAGTTTCATTCTGTGGCTATTTGAGGGGCCCAAGAGAGCCTTCATTCAACCTGTAATGTGTCATTTGACCATCAAAGTGACTAAAGCTAATAACCAAAGATTCTAGAGTGCAAGAAAATCTTGCCTAGAGTCCAAGGCTCTTCCTTGATGTCATAATGCATAATAGATTTGACACATCTTTTGAGACAGAATAAGCCTTATAACAGTACAGTGCATTTTATGTAAGCTACTAAAATTGGTTGTGTGTGAGTGAAGCTATTCACTTACATAAGTGGCTGCTTGGTGGCATCCCTGACCCCCTCCCATGCCTGCACAGGTTGGGGTGGGGCCAATCTGAGGGGTCCCACAGGTGGTTTAGCAAAGGGCACACCCAGATAGGAGTGAATCACTGTTGTCTTTCCCCTCACTCGCAAATACTCCCCTCTGAGGGCTCCCAGTTTGGTGTGGATCAGTGGTCCTATAGTTACCCGAACAACAAGGATTTGCTTATACCTGGAGGTAGGCCTACTATGTAGGCTACAGAAATACAAACCATGTGAAATTCACCTTGCTGATTTGTTGAGCATGTATGACTGTCGTCAGATGTTGGAAGTCTGTTGTTTTAGGCTTAGAACATTTAGGCTTATATATCTAACACATTTTACACTTGTCAATTTGACATATCCTCAAGCGTTAGGGTTAACTTGTGCCTTGCTCAAGATGACAACAGTGAAGCTGAGATTCAAACCCAGAACTTCACGCCATTTTGTTGCCCTGTGTATAATGCGCTTAAGACACGTTTCCTTAACCACTACCATCACTGATCAATATTGTGTCATATTTACATTTACATTTCTGCATTTAACAGATACTTTTATCCAAAGCGACCTACAAAAGAGGATAACATTCAAGCTACAGTACAATGAAAAAAAAAAAAAACTAACAAAGAGTGCATATTATTAGCATCAGGTTAACTACAAGTAGCCTGTGTTGCAACAATCTGAACATGTTAGGGCAAATGAAGACAGATCCTAACTATTTTGCAACATGGACATTATTGTCTTCGAACTAATGGTGCTCTAGGCATGCTACACAAACAATATTTGAGGCAGAATTCGACGTTGCATGGCATTTCAGGTAAACTTAACATCTTGCGCCGTGGTCAAAGGTACATGTGTAATGCTTACAAGGACAATGAGTTGAACTAGACTGCATTTCTGGAAAAAATGCAAAATTGTGCTTGCTCTGATGTGCCACGATGGTGGAGACACAGGCGCACATCCTCACAGCAAGTTTCGCGTCAACACAGCAAAATCAATACAAGGTACAAGTCAATACAATACAAGATACAAGGCCACTTTCCATTTAGTGACTTCACTGTTGATTTCGGTCAGCCGCAGCAGACTAATGCTTTAGCAAGAAAAAAATGTACGCGATGGCCTTCGGCAGGTATGTCACCTATGCAAAGTATGTGTAAAACCAAATAATATCTAAATAATATGGCAGCCGAATTCTTACACTGGCATGAAAAGCTGGTAAGGTAATCATTGGGACCTCCCACAGTATCACAGACCTTAATTTCAAATCGAGACATGAAGAGATACTAGTCAAAACATTTTGGTTACTTCTTGTGCCCCCTAGTTGCCGAATGAAACCATGTCCCCCACCCCAAGTCATCACACCAAATTTGGTCTTGATATGTCAAAACGCTGCCGAGATACAAGCTCACTTCCTGTTTGGCTGCTTTCTGATTGTGTGTGACAGTGTGTGTGTGTGTGTGTGTGTGTGTTTTTGTGTGTGTCTGTGTGAGGCTGAGAGTGATAGAGACAGAAAGAGAGTCATATGGACTAGCTGACATGAGAAGATGGCAAGGTACATTGGGATGTACCCCACAGCATCACAGACATCAGAATTTAGTTTCAGTTCCCATCACATCAACAGATATGACGCAAAACACATTTTTGCTCCCCAGGTAGTAAAGTAATAAGGTTCAATTGGGTTTTGATACATTGAAGCGCCACCGAGATATGAGCTCATTTCCTGTTTTCCTGCTTTGCCACCAACTTTGATTGTCTGTGATGGGTTAACGCTTTGGAATATGAAATTGATTTTACAGGCTACATTGGTTGCAACATACATTTTGTCAACTATCAATTGTTCAGGGACAGTCTCCCCTCAAGCAACTGAGGGTTAAGTGTCTTGCTCAAGGGCACAATGGTGGCAGCTGGGATTCAAACCCACAACTTTTCAGGCTACTTGCACACTAACCAGGTTCCTTAACCACTACACTACCACCGCTTTATTGAACCGGGGACCCCTCATGGAGCAAAAAAATTCCAAGGACCCCTTATAATCGCAACACAAATTTGACCATACAGGCGTATATCCATTAGTTCAGTTACATACTGAATGCTATTTTGTAGCAAAGTTTTTCACAGACCCCCTGCCAATGCACTACAGACCCCAGAGGGTCCCCAGACCCCAGTTTGAGAACCAGTGGTGTATGGAATGCCACGTTGTTTACAGGAGTTTTCCTAGGATCAGATGATTTCCATCAGTGTCTCTTGGTGATGTCAGGCACTGTGACACAACTGTGTTCTGCGCAATAGAGGTGACCAATCAACTGGTTCAATTTGACTTCAGTGCCTTCCCATCAGGAATCTGAGGGATCCCACAGGTGGTTTAGCAAAGGGCACTCACATATAGGAGTGAATCAGTTGCCATTTCCGAAAATGCTTACTACCTGCCTACTACGTACTGCCAGTATACTGATCTCTTTTGAAAGCAGTGTGTGGTATGCAGTACATGAAAATAGCACAGGAGTAGTGTATGAGGCTCAACAACACAGAACACCTGCAGTCCATTAATTAATGAGATACTGGTCATGTGGTTAGTAGGCTTCTTCTGCTGCTTGCATACCATGCTGCATGCTTGGGCGTAGTATAAAGGGCTCAATAAGCTTTGAGCCAGTCATGTACTGGCCATGTCATAATAGAAGGCCTCTTCTGCTGCTTGCACACCATGCTACATACAGGGATGGAGAAGGGACTGGGCGGTAGTGTGTTTTGTACATGTTGTTCTGGGGCACATGCAGTATGTAGCATGTGCAGTATGTAACATATGCCATTTCAGAAACACCAACTGTTGTCTTTCCCCTCACTCTCAAACTCCCCTCTGAGGGCTCCCAGCTTGGTATGGATCAGTGGACCTAGTTGTCCAGACTATAGCAGGCAATGACTGGTTAAATTAGTAAATTAGTTCAATAACATACAGGGTCTTTTCAAGGTGTTTGGGGGAGCCAGGCAAAGAGGAGCTGACCCCCCCAACACACACACACACACACACACACACACACACACAAAGGAAAAAAAAACCACAAACACATTGTATAGCCTATACATCATGCGAATCAAACGTTTGTATATGTTGAGGTAGTTCGCATGTATTGAGCTCTAAGGTTTTGTATGTTTACCTTTTTTCCTTTTAATCTTCCTCTTGCCTTGCCTTTATTTTCCCAAAAGCATCGGTAGGCTACACTTCATTCAAAGTTGCTTAGAAAATTGCGATATTCCCTTGCAATAACGTTTATATTGCATCACAGCAGTTTCGAAATCCTTCCTTCCCCTTGCCTACTCTGGACAAAATAGTTTACCTCCATATTTTTGAAATAGCGTTTATACACATGTAAATGTAGTTTACCCACCTCTAAACATGCGTTTACGCACGCCTCGCGTTTGCACGCAGATCTAAATGTTAAAGACAGTTACTTTATTTATTTAGAAAGAAATGAAGAATGTTGCCGTTTTACAATTGGTAACTGTCAATTTTACGATGTGAATTTGCAAATTGGGCTTCATTACCCAATTCACTTCAATTCACCCTTTGCGGGAGCCAGCAGCACGCAACAGGTCGAACAGAATATACATCATGGTCTCTACGTTTATGAAAAGTGGAACTGGCAACTAAGTAGATGGAAGGCGATTTTTGAGGCGTTGACACAGCAGGACCCCTCCTCCTGTCAAACTTGAAGTTTTTAGGTTAATTCCCGTTCGGTTCGCGTTATCATGACACAGATTCGAGCCACAACGTTGGCTGTCACGGCTACCTTTTCCACAAATATTATAAACCGAATTCAGTAGGCATATGCAATCTTGAAGTCATCACATTCACAAGGATAGTTTGGTATGACAGTGGCTCAATCAATCAACATGTGACCTAGTGAAAACCTAGTGATAGGCTACATCTAGTGCTGGGTATCAATCAATGTAATGGTAGCAATGTGTTTAGTATATAGCAGGATACAGACGTTGGGTAATAGCCTGGAGTTTTCATCGGTTCACCGCAGTCCGTCCTAGTGTGTCATGCCCCCTCAACATCACAGAATTTTTCAGTTAACCCACCTCTTTTTTACCTCTACACCCCTGCATCCGATAGTATGTTTTCACCTTACAAGACACAGACTTACCATCTAGCGCGGTAGGTAAACTTACAAAACCTGCAGACAAAAGTACAAGTAAAATGTATTTCATTGCGGAAACTAATAGACGTCCAGGGCAGAAGCACGGCTATGCAAAAGCATGAAGTTGGCACGTAGTGCAGTGCTCCGCCCATACTCTTTGCCCTAGATAACATTAGTTCCGTAGTGAGAACGGTTGAAAGTAAAGACCTACTGTTGAGCAACTAGTGGAGAGCGTGTACCAGTTTTGGTTTACAAGGAGTTGTAGGCTACATGAGAATGAAGATTAGTTTGTAAACATGTTTCTATTTTCATAGGACATAACAGTGCCGCGGTCACTAAATATCTGATGTAGGCTATGCTTGTTGTAGCCTCGTCTAGGCTCTACAACTTTGCTCTATCAAAATGCTGGTGTAGTTTCTAGTCACCTTGATTTTTTTTAGCTTTAATGAGTATTTTCCCTTTTTTCCTTTCCTTCAAATAATAATCACTATAAACAATAAACACTAACCCACTCACATGGATAACGATGTAAAGACCATGCTTAAAAATTGTCTACATAATTTAAAACCAAAACCTATAAATGCTATGTGTATCAGACTACTGGTGGTCAACCAATGTTTTAAGAAGCTGTTTTGCTGTTTCAGCTATTTAACCCTCAATAATAGCATTACAAAGTTGTCGGGACAAAAAATGAGTTATTGTTCATGTCCAGTCTTGAGGGGACTATGGCTTTATGCTCCCAGGGAGCTAGTCAGTGGCACAGGGAAAATGAGAACGGTGAAAAGTGGACAATGACAGCCTGTGCCTCAAGGGTTTTACTCAATCTCATATTTTAGATCTTTAATTCTCTAAATCTACAGCCTGTAATTCCTCTAAAAACATGTGCCTATATCTCAAATCATTCACCACACCACACACTGGAGACTGTATTGGAAGCAATGATTTCATGTGAGGAGAGAGAGGGGCTGAGGCCTCTACAGCTCGTCACTGCGGTGTTGTTGTTGCTGCTGTTGCTGCTGCTGCTTCTGCTGCTGTATCTCCTGTATCTTCTTGGGAAGAGTCTGTGTCATGAAGGTGAAGCGGTCGGCCTTTAGGTGAGTTTCCACCTGCTGCTTCAGGCCGATCCCCAAATACTCTTCACCAGTACCATACATTGGCCAATGAGTCAACCCAGGACCATTGGGAGATCTGAACACACACACACACACACACACACACACACACATACACAAACACACACACACACACTATCACATTGGGAACACACATCTAAGATCTTTATAACTGGCAAAAAAGTAATTGAGCTGTCTTTCTGCAAATTGGATGAAAGGAAAAGCTCCTACAGCATCTGGTACAGGAGTAGAACACAAATCTTCTGTTATGGATGCTGTGAACTATGTTAAGTGATTAGGTTTAAAGCTCACAAAAGTATGTTAGATGGTTTTATTAAGGCTGCTATGAGTACTTCTCATAGAATACTTTCAGTTTCAAGTTCTGTTGAACACAGCTTTGGATTCACCTGCATTGTATTAAATACAGTGACCACACGTATAACTTGATATTACAGGATGGCCAGGATGATGCTAGTTGATCTGATTGCAAGTTTAAGAGAATATCCGGTGTTTCTCACATTACATCAATTCGTCTAAGTGAATTAGGTTTGAAGGTGGAAGTAAATAGAACAAAAGGATATTTGATATTGTTGGATTTGTCTTGTTCTGTACATTACAAACGTCAAGTGCCTACAATGCCAACGGGAGAAAAAAATGTCAGTACTACTAATTAACCCCATTAATATCAATAGGCCAAAACCAGATGTTAAGATATTATATTTTTAAATATCTCCAGAGCTGGTGGAAGGATCCCCTTCATACTTGGCATACATGCTCCCTATCAAGGCTTAAAGAGTTGATTAAGATCTCAGTGTTATGGGGTCAAAGGGCAAGGACACAGAGTCACTCTTAAAATAAAATTCAGAGCCTGTACTTTTCACTTTTCACTACTTGAGTAAGGAAGTCAAGTCAGCACTTACATTTTTACCAGAGTTATTTTACATACATTTCTATATTTCTACTTCAGTATGGAAAGTGTGTATTTTTGCCATCTCTGCTTGCAGAATCTTGGAACTGATTGTATGTCTTCAATATTTCAATGAAAGGAATATCAGTGGAACACTTCTCAGAGCATTTTGCCAATTTACCCAGTACGTGCAAAGTTGCCCCAGTATGACATCACTGTACGACAAAGCTGGTCTTCCTCCTCAGTGAAGGTGCCTGGTTTAAGAGAAAGAGACTAAAAGTTTGTGTAAACATTTTGCCCTTAAAGTGAAAATGACTGGTATTCAGCAGACAAAGCCGTGGCACAACAAAGCTGTGGCACTGCTCAAGATAGAGTAGGTGTAGGTGTGTGTGGCCACTGTCAAGGGCAAATACATCTTACCATTTATCTTAACATTGCCTTTCATGAAGCAGCCTCCAAAGACAAATGCAATGTCGTCACCGTGATCCACCTTGACAAAGCTTGGACGCTTTGAGGACATGATGCTTGGAGGATGCTGGAGCTCATACATGTAAACAGGTGCACCAGAATCTGTAGAAATTAAAGATTACTACAGACAGCATGCCATATATGAAAACATTCAAACCCTTAAATACAATATAAAACACTTAGTTCTGCATTTTATGTATTAATAACACAAAGGGTATACAGATAATAATCATTTTTGCCTGACCAAATAGTTGAAAAATGTAGAATGTATAGAAAGTGCCAAATAGACATAACTTTGCTGACGTTCGAATACAGACTGATGTGCCAACTGCATTTACCACTGAAAAAATAACTACAGGCTGGACAAAAGCGATTGAAAAAGTCTTTGGTTATATAGAGTAAACAGAAGCTGGATTTTAATGTAGCATGTGGGCAGTAGACTACTCTGTGCACCAGGTACTTGTAGCATAGACTCATTAAAAGTAATGTGGTTTTAGTAATACCAGCAATTATGACTGGTTTGACAGTTGCTTTGCTATAACTGACTAATGTTCATTGTATAGAAAACATTTCTGTGTTTTGGTAGCATTGGTGCATATATACAGAAGTTTTTTTTTCTGTTTTGAAATGTAGACTTAGTGTTTTGTTGACAAAATGTGCTTTTGAAAAGAAAATGTATTTGGTTAATTGTCTGATGTGTGCCGTTGCATTAATAGTTTAGAAAAAAGTTTTTAAAGTGTAGATTAATGCACCCACAGTGTGACTAGCAGAAATGTGGTGGGGCAATTCCATGAAAATTTAACTTTTTGTCACATCCACAATGCCAATAAAATGTAATGGTATGTGTATGATATGAATGATTACATGTAATTTCTGCTACTGAACAAAACATTTCACAGCGATATCTATCTATCTATGAATGTATGTGCACGCACACACACACACATACACTACATGGGAACCAAGCATGCTAATGGAAGATTTTTGTTTGTGCTACCCCACCTCTGTGAGTGTTTGATAACTTGATGGCAGGTATGTTGAAGATCACATCTGCACTGAGCTCTCGTACTGCATCCCTGTTTTTCACCCTGTCCTTTCCATCTCCCAGATACTCCTCTAAAATAAAGTCGATCACCTCACTGTCTCCAAACTACAAACAGAAACTTGAATTACTTTAGTTTTGTTATGAATAAAACAAGTAACACATGAAAGAAATTTTTTTATGTCATCAACACTCAATCAATAATGCAGAGTATCATGGCCATGAGTCTTACGTGTTGGAGGAAAGGGGCTGAAAATTGTTTGACTGTCTCAACATCCATCCCGTCTATCCAGTCAGGTGGTCCCATTAACTAAAAATATAAACATACATGTAGACTTAATTTATCATCCTGTCCCAAGATAACAGTGCAGTATCATGCCAATAAGCTCATGTTTCTTTAGTCCTCACCTCTGGAAATATTAAAAGGTCAGTACAAATTGTTCTAAACACATGCTGGAGCACATGGTCTATAACCTGTAAAACTTTCTTGGGTGGACCACGTAAAAAAGAGCACTTCAATGGCTCAGGCTGTCAGTAATAAAAACATGGAAAAGTTTCCAGGTGTCTGAAATGGCTGCACTGTAACAATATTTCTGAAATGGTAAAATGCATTTTTGGCATGTGTAAACCACATAATTTTCAGACGCTCCCTCACCCTTTTTGCTGCTCTGAGAATGCCTTGACAGCCCCTACTGTGTGTACTAGAATAGATACTTTTGTTATCCCATTGGAAATTCTGGAATCCTTAAGCTCAGCTTTGTCATTTAGGGTACTAAGTTGTTTGGTGTGGAAGTAGTGTAGAATGTGCATGGGGAATGATATGGTAACCCTAGTGCAGAAGTGTCAGTGTAAGTGCAATTCCTGTGCAGATTAGTATGTAATTTAAGTAATGTAAGTATGCTACATATTATAAAAGCAATATATTAAAACATATAAGCAGCTAAGAGAGTGCAAAATCTTCCCGTCCCGTCCTTGATATATTGAAAAGAGTGAAAACTGAAAAGATGTTGTAATAGAATAAGGTAGGTGGGTGGGTGCGTGGAGCAAGAGACCAGTCCAGTCTTGGCTTGGGTAGGGAAAGTAAAAAAGAAAAGAAAAGAAAAGCAGAATCAAGCACACCAGTCTCTCTCACTCCTCCTCTGTGTGGCGTTGTAGAGCTTCAAGGTTTGTGGGACAAAGAACCTTCTCAGCCTGTCAGGAAAACACATCAGGGACAGGACTCTGCCACTGTATATACTTTGAAGAGTGTGTTGTGCAGGGGGTGATGGTCATTGTCCAGTACAGATATCAATCTGCTTAGGGTCCTCTTTTCTGCTACTGATGTCAGTAACTCGTTTCATGCCAGCAGAGCCAGCTTTTCTCACCAGCCTGTCAAGTCATCCAGCATCCCTTCCTTGTGGTGCATCAGTATTGTTTACAACAGTCTCAGATGTGAGGTCCCCCAGTATAACAAGCTGGGGTCTTTGTGTGAGGTAGTCTGTGATCCAGGTTACCAGGTGCAGGTCCACTCTCATCTGCAGTAATTTGTCTCTCAGGCGGAGGGGATGGATGGCACTGGAGGCACTGGAGAAATAAAAGAACACGATTCTCACAGCACTGCCTCTTTTGTCGAGGTGAGAGTGCACCATGTGTAGCAGATAGAGAATGGCATCCTCCACTACCATCTTCTCCTGGTAGGCAAACAGTAGGGGGTTAAGGGCATGGCAGACCTGGGGTCTTAGCAGATGGAGCAGCAGCCATTCAAGAGTTCATTAAGTGTAAAGTGAGGGCAACTGATGTTTTCCTTAGAGCAGGTACCCTCCCCAGGGTACAAAATGTGATATTTAGGAGAAGCACTTGGTGGATGATGAAACTGGTGCTGGAGCTCCCCAAAGTCAGGTCGAGGTACACGCTATGGTTCTGAGCAAGAGACATTTCCATGTAATATCAGTGCTAAGTCTATCCCTCCAGTGTTTTGCTTCAATAAGTTATGACATTTTAAAGTTTATTTGGTTGATGCACTAAAACAGTTTATTAGCGAAGCTGGTGCCATGCTGTGACAAAAATGTAGAGTTGTGTGTCATACACATGTGGGCTAAAGCTAAAGTTAATCTTGCCTTGGCTAACAATACTTACCAATAGCAGCTTGTACAGGCTATAGGGGCCTTCCATACAAAATAGTTGTAAGTATGAAGAACTGCTCACCAGGACATAAAATTCTCAGCAAGGCTAAAGTACTGAACCCATTTGCATCAGACTACACCAGATAGGACAACCAAGCTTTGCTGTCTCTTGATAAGGATACTGTGGTAAACTTATCAAACACATCGCCCTAGTTGAAGTGGTGATACACGTAACTGTTAAAACACAGTATGGACAAGACAGATACGTAATAGTGCCTACATACACTATTGCGGGACTACACAGATTCACTCACCCACTCACACACGCATGCGTGCACACTCTTGTACACATATGTACATACATTACAACATAGTTGTAAACAATTTTCAGGTCAAATTACAGGTGACCTAAAACAAACACACTAGACAGGGCATGGCTTTTAGCAGAGCACTGTGGCTAGTGGTGTGATTTGTAAACAAAAGACTATTCTACATAAATATAAGTCATAGCAAGAAAGTGCGGGGGGCATAAAGGTGTAACGCGCTGGTTTGCATCCTGAGTTACTAAGAAATTCCAATCCAATTGCACTACAGGTTGTTCAGCAGTCTGACTGCCTGCGGGAAGAAGCTCTTCCCCATTCTGGAGGTGCAGGCAGTGATACTGCGGAACCTTCTGCCAGATGGTAGTAAGGTGAATAGTCCATGGGAGGGATGGGTAGTGTCTTTGGTAATGCTCTTGGCTTTCCGCAGACAGCAGGTGCTGTAGATGTCTGAGAGGGGGGACAGAGAGACTGCAGTAATCTTTTAGCCTGTCCTCACAATCCGTGCAGTTGCCGAACCACACTGTGATGGCGCCGCTGAGGATGCTCTCAATCATCCCTCTGTTGAAATTTGAATAGAATAAACCAAAGCGCAGAAGGTTTGTTAGCCAGAATAAACCCTGGTCACTTCTCAAATCGCAGTTGAAATAGAGAGTGGGTCCAGTGTTCGTTCAATGACTCTTAAAGAAGTTGAACAGTGATTGAAAACTGTGCCAGGTATATATATATTATGACTACTGCAGTGACAGCGCCTGGCGGGAATAGGCCTGTCCTGTATACAGTGTGTTGCGATGTATAACTATAAGTTGGCGCAAACATGTAAGAGTTGCAGTTCAAAAGACAATGTCAAGAGTAGGGCTGGAGGTTCATATTGTTTAGATAGCACATGCTGCAATGTGCGGCGGTCATGACATGTACCGCTATCTGGTGCATCTAGTGTTCTGCATCACTGCTTTTTGGAGCACATTCTTATCCATGCAAGCGAGACAGATGGGGAGTCCAGAGACAAACGTTCATAGCACATCAAGTCTAGCTTGGTTCAGGCCCAATCCAATTTTAGTCCAATCTTGTTACTGAAGAAAAACACAAACTAATACATTTTGACTCTGAAATCATTTGCCAGGCTTTTTATGACAAAGGCTGTCAATAGTTGCAAAGAGAATTCTGGGATTTTTAGTGATAAACTGCTGTCTTGCCTTGTGTTATTGCTTTGACGAAACTGGCAAGTAGGTTACTGTATATCTGGGAATATCACACTCCACAGCTTCCATACACAGTTCCGAACTCATACTCACCTTGTGCATTAACCATCCACATTCATCACTGTTCCTACCATTAATCAATGGTACTTTGCTGAACTTGTGAGATTTGAAAAGGTCATCCACAGGTTTTGGTAAAAAATATCCATCAACGGTCACCGAGAACATATATTCTTTCCTCTGTGAAATCGGGGACATTGCAAAAATGGATTAGAAAACCCATATGTCTGATAACAGAATGTGTTCATTTGACTGAGCCATACTTCTAAATAGTTTACTATTGTAACATGATGATTTATAAATATACACAAATTTATAAATATACACAAATATAAAATGTATAAATATACACAAATATAAACATGACTATTTATAAATATTTGCTATTCAATTGTACCCATTGTTTTAGATTATGTTCTAACAATGTTAGTGTGTTGTTTGTTATTGTTTTTTGTCATCATGATGGTGTGAGTCAGTAAATGCCTCTGGTACCATAACCATGACACCGACCCCATCCCTTGTGCTGGCCTACAAGACACAAACTGAACTGTCTCAGTTTGATGATTCCGCTCTGATGTCTGCCTCTCTTAGTCACTGCAGCCCTTTGATGGCTGTCTGTTATGCTGGCCTGTCTGTCTGTCTTCTGTCTGTTCTTTTCGTATGATTAAAGTTGGAGCCTATGCATCACAATATAGATAAATCAGCCACTTTGAAAGGAGCATAGTCTTATCTGGATTAACTTGCTATGCTTGCCCCAAAACTAAGATGGTATATTTAAGACTTCAGTGCATCCACATTGGTAGAATGATTTATCTAATTCTCTTCATTCTAACGATAGTTCTATAAACTTCAAAATACATCTACAGACTTAACTATTTAACTTGTAACTGAACAGTGTATTCCCCTTACAGAGTTACAGACTGTGTATGTATAGGGCTAGTGGCATTAGTTGGTTACTTTCTATTGTATTCTATGGTATTTTTTAAAGTAGGCAATTTGGTTTTCATCTCAAGTGCCACTTTTAATGTTAATATCTTTACTGATGTCATTAAGTCATTTTGGACAAATGCATCTGTTAACATAAACATTACTATACAGCAGCAGTGGATTAAAATAGTTAAATGTTCAGTAACATTGTACACAAAATCATGGTAAGCTTTGCTAATGACCTTTGCTTTCCTCTGTTTAATTATGTCTCATAATGTCTCACCTGTGTCATTTTTAAAAGGTCCTCAGTTGACATCTGCATTACACAGTCCACAATCTCATGAGGCTTAGTGCCTGCACAGCCTGATACATTTGCCAGCATCTAAGGGAACAGTAGAAGGCATAAGAGATGCAGGCTACCATCTAATGTAACCCCCCAACACGTCAGTATCACAGTGTTTCCTGTGGCATGTGGAAGTGACTTTGTAAGCATTTATTACTGCTTTACATGAAATCTTTCAGATTTTTGTGGTGAAAGTGTTAAAAAACTTAAAAGAAACACAACCTAAAGAGACTGGCTGAAACATCAGTATGCATTGGATGTTTTCTTCTGTCCATATTTAGACTATGGTGGGACAAATTAGACCATAGACTAAACGAGCCACCATAGTCTAGTCAATGTATGGAAACCACGAGTACAGTAATGAAAAACAAGGTGCAGATGGTGGAAAGTGATTACCATTGCTAGGCCAAATGGCTCTGTGGTGACAAGAAAATCCATGGCTCCAGTACCACTTTGAGCAATGGCTCGATGGAACAGACCAGAGCTCATGGGTGACAGAATCTACAAGTATTTCAAAAAACCTAATTAAGATAAGGGTTATTTAATAGTCCATACCATTATGTGAATTCAGTTTTGTACATAAATGAAATTTCCTGTGAATTTCAACCTATAGCCCTGCTGTTCGAGGATACTGAGTGCTGTCAGTAAGAAAAAGAACAAGGAAATTTGGTACAACAGAGACCAAGATCACTAGTGAACCAGTAGCTAAAAATAACTTATAGGGGCAGGAAAACTGAAACTAAGTTTCCTTGTCCGCTGTGGTTAGATTTAAGTGCAGTGTCGCTATTCAGTGGTGTTCAGTGACCTTGAACAACAAGGCTATGGTTTGTGATTCGTAATTTCCTTTTTTATATTACTGCATCAGCGTTCAACAATTGTTCAAAAACAAATGCATATAATGAGATGTATTACACACATATCCAATGGCAAAAGTAGAAAATAAGTCAAGTATTGTATACCTTCTTTTAAACAAATAAAAAAAAAATGCTGGACACAAGACAGAATGTACAGTTTTGAAGTTCTGTCTTTCTTAGACAGTTGAGTTATACTTAGGTTTTAATGGGAAACACCCAACATTTCAGCACAGATCCCCACCTGCAGTGACACACTCACTCCCCCTGCCGACTCTCCGAATATGGTGACAGAGGAAGGGTCCCCTCCAAAGCTCTGGATGTTCTCCTGGACCCACTGCAGTGCAGCCACCTGGTCCAAGAGGCCTATGTTTCCTGGAGCGTTTCATCCCCAGTGCTGAAGGGAGGCAGAGGAAGAGATGATGCAGTGACTCTGGCTGTGAAATTCTGTACACAGAGTGATCGCTAGAAAAACTGAAATCAACCTGAAAACAACACCAACTTGCAACCCACCTGAAAAAGCCAAGGATTCCTAGTCTGTACTGAATAAGCACCACTACCACATTCTGATAGGCAGCTAGGACAGATCCATCATAGAAGGAGGCGGATCCCATGGTAAAAGCTCCACCATGGATCCATACCATGACCTAGATGACAGGAGTACAAAATTTTAGACAGAAAAAATGTCATTCAAAAAGGATATGACTACTTTAAACTGTATTTAAATACTATATATTGTTTAGTTGTATCACATTTATCACTTTACTTAAGACAGGCATCTGTTAAGAACCAGGAAAAACTCAAAAAACTGTTTTGACTTTCTAAAGTTGCAAAATTGGGACTCATACATAAGGTGCAACCGTGGCCAGTTAGTCGATATCTGCACAGTCTGTGTGGGCCTAGACTACACGGGTTAACACAGTGTGCATAAACCAAAAATAGCTTTGTATCTGCAGGTCCTTGTGAACATAATTACTTCATCCAGATTCCAATCATTCCATGTTAAAATTGGCAACATGTGAATAGGGTGATGATGTAATAGACAACAGTAGCCTAAATCGAAAAGTAAGTCTGTAAGATCAGTTATTCCAGTGTTAATCCCCCACCCCACACCCCTGCTCAAAAAAATATTTACAAATATGGCCCTAATATGCATAACTTCTTCACGTAATAAGTCATAACTTCTTCACGTGCACATTTTTTTTTCTTCTGGTCCTTTGTCCAGTTCATGAGATGAAACATCTCATTACTGAGGGGGTCGTCACAGTTAATGCACACAGACAAAAGAGAAACAATACAATATAGAGGACAAATAACACACACACTGACACAAACAGAAGCTCTCCAACACCTAACTACACACAGACCCGCAAGTTTCCCATATTATATGGGCTATTAACAGTACAGCAGGTGAACAGTATATAAAAGGTTACCATCAGACCATAGAAATGAGTAGGCCTACATCACTGCTCAGATGGCACAAACATGCCATTGAAATATGATTGGGACATAATTTTTAGAATTAAAACAAGGGCTTGTGCTCTCAATCTATGGTTCAACTCACTGGTAACTTGGCATCTTCAGCCGGTGTGGCAGGAGTGTAAACATTAAGATAGAGACAGTCCTCAGACACTTCAGGAATCTCCATAGTCATGCCAATTTCTTCTGACAAATTAAACGAAATCTGTCTGTCTTGTACACACCTAAAAGAATAAACAAAAACAGATAGGCTATTTCACTGCCTTTGCTCATAATGGTGAATGGGAACACACTGTGCTCTGACATTACTGCAAAACAAGCTGTGTCTGAAACAGTTCTTTTATCATACAGAAATGTTAGTGCAATGCTATTCTCTTTATATATTTTCATAGCCTGTTTAGAAACCTGTATGCTAACTGATGTGGTTGCTATATTTCAATGGTTGCTGGTCGCTAGGTAGATCATAATAGGAATACCAAAAAAATAGCCAACGTTATGTGAAGGGCACAATGGAACCATGGCGTAACGTTTGAGTTTCTTTGTACCTAATACACAGGCCTGATAGTGAAAAAAAATCCTGAGCCAAAACTTTTCTCCGTGGCCAGGAGGTGGGCAGAGGCGAGTGGCGTTATGTATATGACGCACTTTTAACTTATAACATAACTACTTTAGCCTGGCCATGGCCTTCCTAGCACCTCTGCTTGATTATCATCTCCCTACAGTGCTAGTCTGGATTTTGCCTGTGGTCTCAGAACACATTTTAACCTGTCTAATCAGTGGCATTGTGAATGCAGAGCTAGAATGCTGTCAGTCAAGGCAAGCTATCAGTCAGGGAATGGTCCAGTCTTTTTTTAACTTAAACACCTCAAGCAAGCAATCAAATCTCACTACCAAATATCCAGATCCTCTGTACAAAATGAAAGTGTGGTGGTGAGCTGGTTTTATTACCAGGCTATAACTACTTTGGTGCTTCTAGTCTTTTACGCAGTAACACAGCCTGCCTGTAGTGTGTGTGTGTGGGCATATGCATGGGTGTGTGACTTATAGGCTGCTAAATCACATCATAATTCTGAAATGCAAGAAATTTTTAGAAACTTAATAACATAGTGACCTCTGATAAATGTTGTGGAAAGTTATGGACAGACTTGGATTGAATTGAAAGACATGGCAGATAACTTGTGCAAGGGCTTGAAGGCTGCAAAAGGAAAGATTCAATGATTTTGGTAGACATTCTTTGGGTGGTCTTCCCTCTGGCCTCCATCAAAACTTGCGTTCATCCTGTGACTTACAGTGTGCGTCGCCGGTATGGGAAACATTCAACAGCACATGAGCAACTATTGGATCTGATTAAATCAGGTTTCGCTGCGACCCAAGGCCTGCCCCTACCTTATTTATATAAATACTGTTTTGAAAACAAAAAAATAAGGGCTGAAAGCAAATATCAAGGTTTCAATTTTTTTTTTGTCTAACAAAATCGACTGTGTTCTCATTTTCTTTCATTTCAAATCTGAAATCTTTGCTTGCAGGCTGAGATGTTATTATTTAAAACTTTATTTTTGCGGGTCCAAAAGTCTTTTGCAAGTCAAAAAGTTTTGCTTGCAACTTGAAGTGGTGCTTACTTCCAAAAATTTTGGATGGAAGTTCCCCTAAACATGATGGGTGGGAGCAGAAGGGGTGGATTTTTGTTGGTGGCTTGGGTCTAGCCCTCCCACGCCAAGGCCTGTCTCATTCTGATTCTGATTGGTTGAGGCACGTTATGCCGTCATCCACACACGTTTGATGGAATTGTTACCATGGATTTGTTAAAAAAAAAAATGTAATCATTTTCGAACAGTTATGTTGACTGAAAAGGTTAAATGAAGCCCATATAAATCCTTGGGGGGGGAGTGGATCTTAGGGACCAAAATGGCTCACTGGGGCTACAAGACCACTGAGTTTCAAATGACACGGTGTTTCAGTGTCCCAGGGATCATTTTTAAAACAAACTTTGTCTACCGATAGGTGTGACAGCACCACAAATGGGTAGTTGAGGGCTCACTGGATGCAACTCACAGTTATTCGAGTTATTCAACAGAAACTGTGTTCGACCAACCCGTGTTCCAGAGGGTGGGGGTTAGTACAGGAAGGAGTGAATAAAAAGAACTTGAGCAGCACCTACATGACTTGGGCAGCCATAACAAGTCTATGGGGGAGAATGTGTATGTTTTTCATTACTATAATAAGGTTTACAAAAAACATTGCCAGATTGTCCTTTAGAAGATCAACATAATGCCATTTAACAGAAGTTTCTACATGAAACAGTTCAACATGTATTGTGGCAAAAATGGTTAGAAGAAGATGAAGAAGAAGAAGAGGAGGTAGAAACAGAGGAAGCCTTCTGACAACAGTACAGTGCATTTTCATGTTCTGAAATTGGTTGTGTGAATGAGGGTGTATTTACTTACATAAATGGGTGCTTGGTGGCATCCCTCACCCCCTCCCATGCCTGCACAGGTTGGGGTGGGGCCAATCTGAGGGGTCCCACAGGTGGTTTAGCAAAAGGCACACCCAGATAGGAGTGAATCACTGTTGTCTTTCCCCTCACTCGCAAATACTCCCCTCTGAGGGCTCCCAGCTTGGTGTGGATCAGTGGTCCTATAGTTACACAAACCACAAGGGCATTAGGATTGTTTCTAATAGGACTACCTCTACATTATAAGGGCATAAGGGGTTAAGGCAACATGTAGGCTATAGAAATATAAACCATGGCAAACCATACAACCATGCCAAACTAGGGTTGGGTATTGATTGGTTTTTACTCGATACCAGTACTAAAGTGCCTGAACTACTTGATACTTTTAAGTGCAGAGATTTGTACTGACACTGTGGACTCACCGCAAGGACAGATTTCCCTGGAAAGCTTTTCACTCTGGACTAGTCATTAAGGTGATTTGGAAAAATCATAAATATAACAATATTCAAATGCATTATATCTCAATAAACGTGCCAATTTCGTCAACATGGGGCTCTGTTCTTTTCTGTGGAAAGGTGGTCCATTAGTGGTCTTGTAAGGCAAAATTTACTGAAATCCACATTTTCATCTGGCCTAGGTTAGCCCCGAGGCCAAGCACACAAGAGACTTAATGTTTGCCCCTCCATAAGAGGCCAAAGCTAACCATGAGCTGCTATCTTGGGGACCCCTCTCTAAACAAAGGACCTTGCTTTATTATGTTGTGTTGTTATCTGGAAATATATTGACTGAATGTAATATTGTCATGTTTGGTTTAAACTAATCTGAACTAATCCATGTAATGTGGACAGCAGTCTGGTCATAGTTCAATCCAATCCAAAGTATCTGTACATATTTATACGTAAATAACTACATTGTAGTCTGTATACTAATTTGAATTCACACCTTTCCCTGGCATAGATCAGCCGACCAAATGCAGGCTAGTTAGAGCGCCACTGGCTTGTGCCATTGGCCCGAGTGAAGAATAAATATTACATCTCTTCCATTGTTCAGGACTCTCCTTTTTTCTTTTCTCTCTACCTTTTCTATCAGTTGATTGATGATTGATGATTTGGAGCAGCGTGATTGCGTCATTGCGGTAAGCGTGCTACGTCATTTCCTCTACACTGTGTTTGTAGCTGTGTCAACGCTAGTCCAAATCGCAGATATTATTCGTAAATTAGCATACTCTCTACTCACTTATCCATTTTGTTTCTTAAACTATACTTTAACACAACTGTTAAATTCATTCACACACTTCCTACAGTATGACTTCTCCTCCTCGCTCTCTTTCTATCCGTTGCCCGGCTTGTCAGATGTTTAGCTACTCCCCAGCCTCCTTTAGCGGTTATGATACGTGTAACACTTGTAGACAGCTGGCTAGTCTGGAGGCGAGGATCACTGAGTTAGAAAGCCGCTTCCACACATTAGAGAAGACTTACTCAGCGCCAGATAGAACTGCTGCCCCCTTAGCAAGTGTGGATGTACCAGAGAGATCATCCCCTAGCAAGCTAGCCAGTGAACCGGCGGCATCTCCTTCGCAGCAGGGAAAGTGGGTTACGGTGAGGGGCACTAGTCGCAGAACGAAACCCCCTGCACACCACTAACCACTTCATGTTTCTAATCGATTCTCCCCCCTACGTAACTCCTCCAACCAAGACAAAACTCTGGTAATTGGCGCTTCTACTGTACGAAATGTGAATCTAGCGACTCCGATGGCCGTAGTCACTTCAATCTCTGGGGCTAGAGCAAGCGACATCGAAGCCTATTTAAAAGTGCTGGCGGCTAAACAAGTAATGAAGTACCCACGGATATTTATCCGTACTGGCACTAACAACGTCCGATTAAGGCAGTCGGAGATCACTAAAACGAGTTTTATTTCATTGTGCAGGTTGGCACAAACGATGTCAGACTTTCTCTGGTCCTATACCTATTAAACGCAGTGAAGAAATGCTCAGCAGAGTTTTTTCACTGAACCGATGGTTGTCAGGATGGTGTGCCGATAACAATGTGGGCTTCATCGATAACTTTAGCTCCTTCTGGGGAAAGCCTGGACTTTTGAATCGAGATGATATCCATCCGTCTCGGATTGGTGCTGAGCTCCTTTCTAGGAACATTGACCGTCACTTAAACTCGGCTTGTTCCTGACGAACCAGAGTTTGGTCCAGGTAGCAGAATTACTGTCCTACACAGTTCTCTGCCGCCCCGCCGTCACCCTAGCAGCAGACAGACCGTGAGAGTGTCCGCGACTAAAACATTTTCAAAACGACTCGGTAGGGGTATAAATTATACCAACCTCACAAAAATAAACCAGAAACAAAAAAAGAATATAGCCAGAAATCACAACTGAAATTTGGCTTATTAAATATTCGTTCGCTCTCCTCAAAGACGACTTTAATAAATGAACTTATTTCTGATAATCAAATTGACATACTCTGTCTTACAGAAACCTGGCTAAAACCTGATGAATACCTCCCACTAAATGAAGCCACCCCCCCTAGTCATCTAAATTATCACATACCACGTCATCATGCCCGTGGTGGTGGAGTAGCCACAATTCACAATTCAAATCTCATTATGGCCCCTAAGCTTGATTATATTTTTAAATCTTTTGAAGTTCTTGTCCTTAACTTGATTCATCCTGATGGGAATGGTGCTAAACCCTTAACAATTGTAACATTATATAGACCTCCAGGCCCCTACACTGAATTCTTATCAGAATTCTCTGACTTCCTGTCCGCTCTAGTCATTAAAACAGAAAAGATAATCATATTGGGTGATTTTAATATCCACATCGATGTTGCAAATGATAGCCTGGCAATTAGTTTCCAATCTCTGCTTGATCACATTGGCTTCTCCCAAAATGTAAATACACCTACACACCAAGGTAACCACACCCTTGACCTTGTTCTGACACATGGAGTACAAATAGAACAACTTACAACACTACCTCAACACTCTACACTAACTGACCACTACTTATTAACTTTAAAAATCACATTAGACTATGTAGCACCTAACTCAGTCTACTACTACACTAGAAACATAACTCCCAAAACTACAGATGACTTCATAGCAAAAATTCCGTCTCTCCTTGAGCCTCTGCTGAGCCAATATAGCCCTGTATTAGAAGGCTCTATGCCAAGCCAAACCCAAGTTGATAAATTAACTGACAGTGTTGTAAATGTACTATACTCCACATTCAACACAATTGCACCACTCAAAAAGAAAAAAAAATTGCCCCATGGTATACCACACAGACTCGCTTACTAAAACAAGCTGCTCGTAGACTTGAAAGGAAATGGTATGCCACTAAACTTGAAGTGTTCCGCCTTGCTTGGAAAGATAGCTTAAAAGAGTACAAGACAGCACTTAACAATGCCAAATCAGCATACTATTCCTCACTTATACACAATAATAAAGATAATCCAAAATTCCTTTTTGACACTATATCCCGTTTAACAAAAAGCAGGATTGAGGTGTCCCATTCCATTCCAATAACTCTAAGCAGCAAGGACTTCATGGACTATTTTAATGACAAAATTTAATCTATTAGACTTAAAATACACAACTCCCTTGTAACCTTAAATCCAGTTGGACTACATGTAATGGTTACAGCTAGCTCTAGTCAACCTGTAGCATACTTTGATTCATTCACACCCACCAATATATCAGAAATTACATCTTTGATCTCTTTAGCTAAAGCCTCAACATGCTTATTGGACCCTATCCCAACTGATCTTCTTAAGGCAGCTCTCCCTCTATTGGCTGAGACGATTCTTAAAATTATAAATGACTCACTCATAGCTGGGCATGTCCCAAAATCTTTCAAGACATCTGTTATTAAACCATCAATTAACAAACCAAACCTTGATCCTGATGTCCTTTCTAATTACAGACCCATATCTAACCTCCCATTTGTTTCAAAAATACTTGAGAAAATAGTGTCTAAGCAAATCTGTAGCTTCTTAAATGACAATAATATCCAGGAAACCTTCCAGTCAGGCTTTAGAACTAATCATAGCACAGAATCAGCCCTAGTTAAAGTCTTCAATGACCTCCTTATCGCATCTGATAATGGATATATATCGATATTAATCCTATTGGATCTTAGCGCTGCCTTTGACACTATTGACCATGGTATCCTACTACACAGACTTGAACACATGCCAGGCATCAAAGACACTGCATTAGCCTGGTTCAAATCATACCTCTCTGGTCGCTACCAGTTTGTACACGCTCATAATGAGTCATCAACCCATACCAAAGTTAGGTTTGGTGTACCCCAAGGCTCAGTGCTAGGTCCCCTGCTGTTCTCCCTGTACATGTTACCGTTAGGATCTCTTATAAGGAAACATGGTATCACTTTCCACTACTATGCTGATGATACCCAGCTTTACCTTTCTATGAAGCCTAATGACTATATGCCAATGACTAAACTTGATGCATGTCTCCTAGACATCAAAACCTGGATGACTAATAATGTCCTTTGTTTAAATTCAGATAAAACTGAAGTTATGATGATTGGCCCTAAACAGCTGACCAACACTCTACCTCATCACCAAAACTTACTCAGTGGCCTGTCACTGTCATGTAATGCAAAAGTTAAAGACCTTGGGGTAATTATTGACCAGGATCTCTCTCTAAATAGTCATGTAAAACACATTTCAAAAACATCTTTTTTTCACCTACGAAATATTGCTAAGGTTATCCTTTGAGGATGCTGAAAAATTAGTACAAGCATTTATTACTTCCAGGCTCGATTATTGCAATGCTCTGTTCTCTGGGTGTAGCAATACTTGCATCAAAACCCTACAACTAATACAAAATGCTGCGGCCCAAACTCTCACCAGGACTAAAAAATATGAACATCTCTCTCCTATCCTTGCATCCCTACATTGGCTCCCTATTAAAAGTCGAATTGATTTTAAAATACTCCTCCTAACCTACAAAGCCCTCAAGGGCGATGCACCAACATATATTAAAGACTTACTTGTCCCTTACCACCCTCCTAGAACCCTAAGATCCCAAAATGCTGGTCTCCTTGTAATCCCAAGAATATCAAAATCTACGATAGGAGGAAGAGCCTTTTGTTACCGTGCACCCCTCCTGTGGAATAATCCCCCCCCCCACATTCGACGAGCGGACACTCTCAACACCTTTAAGTCTAGACTTAAAACCTTCCTCTTTACTGTTTCCCATAGTTAGGGATGGTGCGTGGCAAATCATCACTTCTCATGGGTCTTTTGGAAGGGACTGCCTCTGCTGTTGCCCCCAGTTGCGAGGCATGGCAGCCACTGACCATCCCTGCAGTGGTGCTGGGTTACCATGCATCATACCTTAGTTATGCTGCTATAGCCTAGCGCCGCCACACAACCTTCATGTGTCATGCCGTACAACTCCCTCTCTCTCTCTTTCAGCTCTCTCTCAATATTTATATATATATATATATATATATATATATATATATATATTTATACACATATATGTATGCCCAAATTACACATTTGCTTTCTGATATGTGAGCCTGGCCTAATTCACTATTTTCCTCTGTCCACAATTATCTTTGCTGAGTGTCATCCCTGCCTCATTCTGTCGGACTCTTCTCACCCTCCCCTCCTGAGTGGACTACAACCAACACTACGGGAGGCCCATGTCAGGACCGACTCCCCATCACAGAGGACCTTCCTGGACGCCGATGCTGGGCCCGACTCCCCTTCCTGAGGCTTTGTGATTGACCCCCCCTCACAATGGCGCTGTCGAATGGACCCTTACTGTTACCCCCATGACCCACCTCACTCCTTTGAGTTTGTCACTATGCCTGGCCGCTGCTACATTGTCCAGCCATAATTCCTGATAACCACCTATAGACTGACTACCATGTAATGTAAAAGTGGGATAATACTCCATTATGAACTATTATAAACCTTAGCTAAACCATAGGCAACTTATAGTCTATCATGGTTACTACTGATTGTAATTTTTCTCCATGACCCCTGGCAGTTGGGTTAGCCCCTTGAGTCGTGGATCTGCCCAAGGTTTCTTCCTAGATTAACTGAACATAAGGGAGTTTTTCCTTGCCCCTGTTGCTCTTGGGTGCTCCTTCTGTGAAGCGCCATGAGACACTACTTTGTAAAAGGTGCTGTATAAATAAAACTGAATTGAATTGACATATCTCTCTTCTCCTATGCCATGCCACTATTGTGCTTTTAGCTAGTAAACTACTTGGTAATATTCAAGGTCAACCTATTAATTTTATGGAGTCAGGAGTGGTAACAGAAAATAATTGAGATGCACTGGTTTAGGGGTTGAGCCCCTGCAAATCTGGACAAACGTAGGTTGTTGTGTTTCACTCATCTCAACACATTTTAAAACTGCAATAACAAAAATACTAAAGACAAAAATAACTATTTTTTCCTAGGTTGATCATGCCATCATGTAGTATAAACTGAACAGGTGGCAAAAAAGCCATAGGTCTGCCTAATCTTTACATGCCATTTACTCTTTTTTTCTGGATGGGTCATTCTGCTGAATGAGTGCCATTTGCTAGTTGTAAACCTTCAAAATTAAACTTAATTTTTAACCATTTATTTACACAGACTCTTTCAACACATGTACACGAGTATTCAAAACATGTATTGGTCAAGGTCAAGGGATTATTTTATTATGACCGCCGCTAGCGAAGCTAGCGAAAGCGGTCATATTGGTGTTGCTGCACGTTTTTCCCTTTTTTTTTTTTTTTTTTCCACCGATTTTCCGCCAACGATTCCTGGGACACTGAAACTCAGGGGGAGATGAATGTTTGTAGGCATGTAGCCCTAGAAGTTTGTGAGCGAATATGAGCTTTTGGCCCCCAAGGGCCCCCCCCCCACTGTGCCAGTGTCCGTCAAAGAGGGGGAGACCGGCAAAAGTTTTGCTGAATAACTCGATGAACCTTTCACCCAACAACACGAAATTTTTGTAATATGTCGGTGTTACAGAGACGTATCGACCCAGCCCATAAACACTCACTTGAAGCATAGCGCCACCTACTGATATGGGTAAATGCAAAAATTGGGATTTTGAGTTGGCAATATCTTGGACCGAGAAGGTGGGAACTGCGCAAAATATGTCATGCACGATCACCACAAAGACTTCTAAAACCACAGCACAAGCCATGAAATTTGGACCATAGGGGGCGCTGTAATTGCAGAAAATGTCATTTTGCCTATTATCTAGAGAATGCTAATGTTTACAGCAATTTTCTTTTTATTGTGAAAACTACTGACCCTCATGCATTGAAAACACTGGTCGACGCCCACTTCCAACGAAAACGGTTTACGTGAAATTTTAACATTGCCAAAACGAATCTGAACGAACTCGTCATAGGCCGTTTATGTGAATCTCACCAAATTTGGTATACGTCATCTACAGACAATGCTGACAAAAAGTTATCAAAGGATTTATCTTGAGATAAATTGTTTCGAAGTTACACGTCAATGAACATTGAACACGTAGCTTAAAATTTTTTAAAAGTACATATCTTGGCTTTTAATTGCTCAAATTTGGTCAAACTTGGCATGCCATCTCTAAACTGCTTTTTTGTCATGTGTACTAAATTTTGTGACATTTCGTCATAGGGGGCGCTGTTTATCGCCGAAGCTAGGTGTCAAAAAACAGTTTTTGTTAAATAACTCGTTAACATTTTTGCCCAAGATAACGATTTTGTGTTAGTATGTTGGTGTTACAGAGACGTATCGACCCAGCCCATGAACGCTCACGTGAAGCAAAGCGCCACCTAGTGATTAGGGTAAATGCAAAAATTGGGATTTTGAGTTGCCAATATCTTGGGCCGAGAAGGTGGGAACTGCACGAAATATGTCATGCACGATCACCACAAAGACCTCTGAAACCACAGCACATGCCATAAAATTTGGTCCATAGGGGGCGCTGTAATTGTAGAAAATGTCATTTTGCCTATTATCTAGAGAATGATAATGTTTACAACATTTTTTTTTTTATCGTGAAATCTATTGAACCTCACGCATGGAAAACACTGGTCGACGCCCACTTCCAACGAAAACAATTTACATGAAATTTGAACATTGCGAAAACGAATCTGAACGAACTCGTCATAGGCCGTTAATGTGAATCTCACCAAATTTGGTATACGTCATCTACAGACAATGCTGACAAAAAGTTATCAAAGGATTTATCTTGAGATAAATTGTTTCGAAGTTACACGTCAATGAACTTTTAACACGTAGCTTAAAATTCTTTAAAAGTACATATCTTGGCTTTTAATTGCTCAAATTTGGTCAAACTTGGCATGCCATCTCTAAACAGCTTTTTTGTCATGTGTACTAAATTTTGTGACATTTCGTCATAGGGGGCGCTGTTTATCGCCGAAGCTAGGTGTCAAAAAACAGTTTTTGTTAAATAACTCGTTAACATTTTTGCCCAAGATAACGATTTTGTGTTAGTATGTTGGTGTTACAGAGACGTATCAACCCAGCCCATAAACGCTCACGTGAAGCATAGCGCCACCTAGTGATAAGGGTAAATGCAAAAATTGGGATTTTGAGTTGCCAATATCTTGGACCGAGAAGGTGGAACTGCACGAAATATGTCATGTACGATCACCACAAAGACCTCTGAAACCACAGCACATGCCATAAAATTTGGTCCATAGGGGGCGCTGTAATTGTAGAAAATGTCATTTTGCCTACTATATAGAGAATGCTAATGTTTACAACATTTTTTTTTTTATCGTGAAATCTATTGAACCTCACGCATGGAAAACACTGGTCGACGCCCACTTCCAACGAAAACAATTTACATGAAATTTGAACATTGCGAAAACGAATCTGAACGAACTCGTCATAGGCCGTTAATGTGAATCTCACCAAATTTGGTATACGTCATCTACAGACAATGCTGACAAAAAGTTATCAAAGGATTTATCTTGAGATAAATTGTTTCGAAGTTGCACGTCAATGAACTTTTAACACGTAGCTTAAAATTCTTTAAAAGTACATATCTTGGCTTTTAATTGCTCAAATTTGGTCAAACTTGGCATGCCATCTCTAAACAGCTTTTTTGTCATGTGTACTAAATTTTGTGACATTTCGTCATAGGGGGCGCTGTTTATCGCCATATATAGGTGTCAAAAGACCTATAAATATATATATATATTTTTTATATAATACTCCATACAAGACAATCTTATGACTACCATCTCTACACAAACACCAAGTGGCAAGAGTTCAAATTAACACATGTAGGCTACATACATACTATGACAACACCTACCCTTTCATAAATCACTCCTACACACTACAACATCACACACAATCTCATTCATTCAAAAAACACATCCATACCCACTTCCAAGACATAATTTCCAATCTAATTCCCACCTCACAACACTGTTCTACCACACACTTGTCATGCCAACAGTTCTCACATTTCAATACATTGCGGCGGTCATACCATGTATCGCTATGCGGTACATCTAGTTTTTATATGTTTTCAGGGCTGTTTTACTTTTAAAAAGTAACAGCACTGAAAGGAACAATAATAAAAAATTGCCATAAAATATTCAAATACATTAAAAAATGGCCACGCGATGTGAAAAGTCTATTTTTTAAATAGCTTTCACATCAGGTGACCTTGGGACCTAAAATTTCAATCTTTAAAGGCTATTCAATTTCAGCCAAAACAGCCTGCATTTATTTCAAGCCCCAAGGTCACTTGATGAGAAAACTATTGAAAAAAACAGATAACAGAGAGAGAGAGAAACTGTTTTGTGTCTTAGTTGTCCCATGTAACCACAGGATCCTGCACTGATTTGATTTAAAAAAAAAAAAAAAAAAAAAAAAAAAACTATGGCATTTCAAGTAGATTTGATACAAATTGAAAGAGGCATAAAATCCCAATATATTTAAGTGTTTCTGAGTAGTTCCATGAAGCCAAAGCATTCTGCATTGACTGGAGCTATTGCAAAACAATGCTGTATGGACAGTAATTTATGGATGGTTCCTAAGTTTATAAGCGCATGGGGGTGTGCTGTCTGTACACTGAGTGAAAGTGGCCACGGTTACTCCAGATATAGACCACGATTCGGCAAATATCCGAATATCTGTCGACTATCCAACGGAAAACTAACTTCACCGCAGTAGATGGCCGAATTTTCACCTGAATTAGTGATTTGTTGAATACTCTCAATTTTTCAGGAGGTAAATTATGTTAGGGTAACAGCACTAAGCCAAAACTTGGTGGCGCGACTAAAATTGAACATATGAACCTATATTCGTAGAAGAATATGCCATTGTACGGCAGTTCAGCTAAACTTACCCTCCTGCGCAGTTGTCAAAGTTACATGTGTAACGCTTACAAGGACAATTAGTTGAATAAGGAGTGCCATCGCTGTGTCCGTCGCCTACCGAAGTAAATAAAATGTTGCACGGAATCCGTAACGACCCCAAGCTAGCCCAGGGTTTGTTTAATACAAAGCTAGACGAGTAATGCGATTCTCACACAGCAGTAGCCTAAACACCTTTGGCTCTGTGTTCCAGGTTGTCTGGTGCGGATGTTGACAGATGGCATTTGTCTAATTTTATAACGTCATGCCTCTGGAGATCTAAGTGGGCGGGTTCCTCATTTTCACGAAGCGTTTGCGAGTGAGACAAAACTATCATCTCCAGTTATTGTCTAATATATGAACCTCCAGCATTATCCACTTTAATTTTAAACGTGCTGTGTTAACAGAAAAATGGCAACACAGATCAAAGTTTTCAACGGCGTTCGAACCATGATCACATCTAGATCTATCTATGACCGCCACAGTGTATTGAAATGTGGGAACCGTTGGTATGATGAGTTTGCGGTAGGTCAGTGTTGTGAGGTGAGACTTTGTGTGGAAATGATTTGCTGTAAGTGGGCATGGATGTAGGTTTTGAATGAATGACATTTCGTGTGTTTGGTAGTGTGTAGGAGTGATTTGTGAAAGAGATAGATGTTGGCATAGTATGTATGTACATGTCATGTACATACTTTCACAATTTTTTTTGGAGCTAGGCGTCGACCAGTGTTTTCAATGTGTGAGGGTCAATGGATGTCAAGACAAAAATAAATTTGGTTGCAAACTTTAGCGCTCCATAGATAATAAACAAAATGATATTTTGCACATTACAGCGCCCTCTATGGGCCAAATTTTATGGTACTTCCTATGCATTGAGAGGTCATTGCGCTGATCGTACACAACAAATTTTGTGCAGTTCCCACCTTCTCGGCCTAAGATATTGGCAATTCAAAATCCCAATTTTTGCATTTACCCATATCATTAGGTGGCGCTATGGCTGGGCTGATGAACCATTTCAAAGTTACATGTCAATAAAAATTCGAAACATAGCTTAAAATTCTTCTGAAGTACATATCTTGGCCTCTAATTGTTAAAATTTCTCTAAACAGGTTTCTTATTGTGTGCACCAAATTTTGAGACATTTCATCACAGGGGCGATG
The DNA here is from genome assembly GCA_015244755.2 of Tenualosa ilisha. NCBI lineage: Eukaryota > Metazoa > Chordata > Actinopteri > Clupeiformes > Clupeidae > Tenualosa > Tenualosa ilisha. The sequence goes on along the minus strand of PYXC01001172.1, from coordinate 2,255,559 downwards.
TTTCTCGCCGAAGCTAGGTGTCCAAAAACAGTTTTTGTTGAATAACTCGTCAAAAATTTTGCCCAAGACAACGATTTTGTGTCACTCTGCCGGTGTTACAGAGGCATATCAACTCAGCCCAGAAACACTCACTAGAACCATAGCGCCACCTAGTGATACATGTAAATGGAAAAATTGGGATTTTGCGTTTCCAATATCTTGGACTGAGATGGTGGGAACTGCACAAAAGATGTCATGCACGATAAGCACAAAGACCTCTAAAAGCACAGCACATACGACAAAAAACTACTGTAGAAAGATGATGCTTTCACAAACCACTCTTACACGCTACACAAACACACAGAATGTCATTCATTCAAAACCCACATCCATTCCCACCTTTAGCAAATAATTTCCACACACATTCTCACCTTACAACACTGACCTACCACAAACTCATCATACCAACGGTTCCCACATTTCAATACACTGCGGCGGTCATACCATATACTGCTATGTGGTACATCTCGATTAAAAATCTTGATACAGTCTGACGAAAAGTGCATACATTTTCCAGAACAGACTACCAAAAAAAGGATAATCTCAGTAAAATCACAGTAGGTGGCAAATCTTTTCCCTCATGCTAATTCTGCCCTCACACTTGGGTGGCGCTAGGGGGTTGACTGCTGTTGTTAAAGCAATCCCAAGAATTCACAAAGTAACAGCTCAGCAACCCAAAGTGTTTTTTTTTGTTGTTGTTGTTGTTTGCACGTTTTTTTTAACATATAAAACAAAATAACCTAATAAGAAAAAGGCAGACACTATGCCGGTTCATGGGCTAAAGTAGACAGAAATTGTTGGTACTGGTCAACAAGGCCTAGGCCTTTTCGACGCACATACTTTCCAACGCTATGTCGTTTTTTAAAGAAGAAATCGGAATTGAACTAGACCAGAGCGAGGAAACGATTTGCAGGCCATGCCAAACTCGGCTAGAACTGTGTGCCATGTCAGACTGAAAGAGCTCTCCCCTTTCTCTCCAACTTTTTGTAATAAAGGCTGACAAGCACGGCTTTTGTCAATTGCTGCATAGGAAAAGATTTACTGCGCCATTAGGTCTATTTCAACTGAAAGTGAATTGCCAGATAATTTAATAAAGACCAGACAATAATCCCTACTATAGGCCTAATTCACAGATTATTTTTATTTTAATTGAAAGAAAACACCAATATCAGCATAGGTCCAAGATGTAATCTAATTCAAATTATTTCGCGATCAATTCAGAATCTTAGTTTTGTTAATCCAGCAGTCTGATTGCAATATCATTCACAAATGAAAACAATGATTTTGTAATCACACGTCGGGGGCTGCTGCCGTAATAAAAAAAAAGTGCTTGGAAGCGTTGAGAACGGCTTGTTCCTGACGAACCAGAGTTTGGTCCAGGTAGCAGAATTACTGTCCTACACAGTTCTCTGCCGCCCCGCCGTCACCCTAGCAGCAGACAGACCGTGAGAGTGTCCGCGACTAAAACGTTTTCAAAATGACCCAGTAGAGGTATAAATTATACCAACCTCACAAAAATAAAACCAGAAACAAAAAAAGAATATAGCCAGAAATCACAACTGACATTTGGCTTATTAAATATTCGTTCGCTCTCCTCAAAGACAACTTTAATAAATGAACTTATTTCTGATAATCAAATTGACATACTCTGTCTTACAGAAACCTGGCTAAAACCTGATGAATACCTCCCACTAAATGAAGCTACCCCCCCTAGTCATCTAAATTATCACATACCACGTCGACATGGCCGTGGTGGTGGAGTAGCCACAATTCACAATTCAAATCTCATTATGGCCCCTAAGCTTGATTATATTTTTAAATCTTTTGAAGTTCTTGTCCTTAACTTGATTCATCCTGATGGGAATGGTGCTGAACCCTTAACAATTGTAACATTATATAGACCTCCAGGCCCCTACACTGAATTCTTATCAGAATTCTCTGACTTCCTGTCCGCTCTAGTCATTAAAACAGAAAAGATAATCATATTGGGTGATTTTAATATCCACATCGATGTTGCAAATGATAGCCTGGCAATTAGTTTCCAATCTCTGCTTGATCACATTGGCTTCTTCCAAAATGTAAATACACCTACACACCAAGGTAACCACACCCTTGACCTTGTTCTTCAGGCTTTAGAACTAATCATAGCACAGAATCAGCCCTAGTTAAAGTCTTCAATGACCTCCTTATCGCATCTGATAATGGATATATATCAATATTAATCCTATTGGATCTTAGCGCTGCCTTTGACACTATTGACCATGGTATCCTACTACACAGACTTGAACACATGATAGGCATCAAAGACACTGCATTAGCCTGGTTCAAATCATACCTCTCTGGTCGCTACCAGTTTGTACACGCTCATAATGAGTCATCAACCCATACCAAAGTAAAGTTTGGTGTACCCCAAGGCTCAGTGCTAGGTCCCCTGCTGTTCTCCCTGTACATGTTACCGTTAGGATCTGTTATAATGCTGATGATACCCAGCTTTACCTTTCTATGAAGCTAATGACTATATGCCAATGACTAAACTTGATGCATGTCTCCTAGACATCAAAACCTGGATGACTAATAATTTCCTTTGTTTAAATTCAGATAAAACTGAAGTTATGATGATTGGCCCTAAACAGCTGACCAACACTCTACCTCATCACCAAAACTTACTCAGTGGCCTGTCACTGTCATGTAATGCAAAAGTTAAAGACCTTGGGGTAATTATTGACCAGGATCTCTCTCTAAATAGTCATGTAAAACACATTTCAAAAACATCTTTTTTTCACCTACGAAATATTGCTAAGGTTATCCTTTGAGGATGCTGAAAAATTAGTACAAGCATTTATTACTTCCAGGCTCGATTATTGCAATGCTCTGTTCTCTGGGTGTAGCAATACTTGCATCAAAACCTACAACTAATACAAAATGCTGCGGCCCAACTCTCACCAGGACTAAAAAATATGAACATCTCTCTCTATCCTTGCTCCCTACATTGGCTCCCTATTAAAAGTCAATTGATTTTAAAATACTCCTATAACCTACAAAGCCCTCAAGGGCGATGCACCAACATATATTAAAGACTTACTTGTCCCTTACCACCCTCCTAGAACCCTAAGATCCCAAAATGCTGGTCTCCTTGTAATCCCAAGAATATCAAAATCTACGATAGGAGGAAGAGCCTTTTGTTACCGTGCACCCCTCCTGTGGAATAATCTCCCCCCCCCGACATTCAACAAGCGGACACTCTCAACACCTTTAAGTCTAGACTTAAAACCTTCCTCTTTACTGTTTCCCATAGTTAGGGATGGTGCATGGCAAATCATCACTTCTCATGGGTCTTTTGGAAGGGACTGCCTCTGCTGTTGCCCCCAGTTGCGAGGCATGGCAGCCACTGACCATCCCTGCAGTGGTGCTGGGTTACCATGCATCATACCTTAGTTATGCTGCTATAGCCTAGCGCCACCACACAACCTTCATGTGTCATGCCGTACAACTCTCTCTCAATATTTATATATATATATACACATATATGTATGCCCAAATTACACATTTGCTTTCTGATGTGTGAGCCTGGCCTAATTCACTATTTTCCTCTGTCCACAATTATCTTTGCTGAGTGTCATCCCTGCCTCATTCTGTCGGACTCCTCTCACCCTCCCCTCCTGAGTGGACTACAACCAACACTACGGGAGGCCCATGTCAGGACCGACTCCCCATCACAGAGGACCTTCCTGGACACCGATGCTGGGCCCGACTCCCCTTCCTGAGGCTTTGTGATTAACCCCCCCCTCACAATGGCGCTGTCAAATGGACCCTTACTGTTACCCCCATGACCCATCTCACTCCTTTGAGTTTGTCACTATGCCTGGCCGCTGCTATATTGTCCAGCCATAATTCCTGATAATCACCTATAGGCTGACTGCCATGTAATGTAAAAGTGGGATAATACTCTATTATGAACTATTATGAACCTTAGCTAAACCATAGGCAACTTATAGTCTGTCATGGTTACTACTGGTAATTTTTCTCCATGACCCCTGGCAGTTGGGTTAGCCCCTTGAGTCGTGGATCTGCCCAAGGTTTCTTCCTAGATTAACTGAACATAAGGGAGTTTTTCCTTGCCCCTGTTACTCTTGGTTACTCCTTCTGTGAAGCGCCATGAGACAATACTATTGTAAAAGGCGCTGTATAAATAAAACTGAATTGAATTTAATTTGATTGAAAATTCCTCCAACTGAATTAAATCCAATGCCTTGAGTGTGCAGCTTGATCCATGAACTGAGAACAGACACAGTAGGTCCAAACAGCAAGGAGACATGCTCATCTGCCAGGGCTTTCTCCAGCTGAGCACACTAGGACTTAGTTAAACGAGTAGGCCACTGCTCTTGTCATTGCGCCACATAGCTGGCTGGGGCAGGTAGAGTACGTTGCTGGGGATCATCCTATGGCATTTTCAGAGGTAGCGGCAGAATTTGTTAATGGTTGCATTATCAAACAGATATGTCAGTTGACGAAAATGCTAGGTTACAAAAGAGCGCACAAGGGATTTTTACGCACCAAATTGACTGTTGCAGAGATAACCTCCTTAAAACATCCTGTTGAACTGCATTATAATGATAATCACACTCAATGCATTGCACCATGTTTTGACAACTCTTTTAAGACTTATGCACTGGAAACCTTGGAAGATGTGTTTGACCACTGCAAGGCACTGAAAGTAATATGCTACCATGTAGTCGACAGGGGGCAGAGCTGCATGATGCAGAGTAGTTGAACCTGAAATTCTGGCAGCACTCAGTGAGTTAATACTTTCATTTGTGTTGTGTATTGAATGTTCTTGCTGTTGTCAAGCGTTTCTGTTTTTAGGATAAATATTGGAAAATTCGTAGGATCAATTTTAGACCTGCATATAGCTTACTATAGGATTACGGCTGCCTGCATGCACCTATAGGCCTTTTACCACCCACACTGGCAGTATAGTAGTAATACTAATACTACTAATAGTATAGTACAGGCAATTACAACGTAATGTTAAAAGATGAAATTCTGGTTTTATGTATGTATGTATTTGTTTGTTTGTTGCTTTACTTAAAATTGACCTGCAACAAAAAAAATCCTAGCGCCACCACTGATGGTGGTGTTAACCAGACTTGCCGTCTGTATGTACAGACTCTTTGATTTGATGTCTGGGATTTAGGGAAATAGCCTATGAGCTCCAGTGTATTGTAGCCAGATGAACATGCAGAGCAAATTCAAGGTTGCTAGTATTATGTATCTGGCTACACAGAGCAAGTAGTGACCAACTGTGTCACAGCGGGTGGTGAAAACCGCCCAACACATCACAGTGACTCCACTCCCTGCTATTGAGGACGTCCACATGAAGAGATGTTTACACCGGGTGCACAGCATTCTCAGGGACTTCTTTCATCCAGCCAACAGACTCTTTCAGCTGCTCCCCTCCAGAGGATGCTTCAGGAGCCTTCAGACTGAAACCAGCAGGATCAGGAACAGCTTTTTCCCCACAGCTGTCACCCTACTGAACTCTGTCCCCTGCTGAACCTTGCTATTCACGCTACACCGTGGCATAATCTATTGACAGCGCTTCTCTTCACTACTGTATATAGACCCATTGCACTTTGCCTATGTACTGCTACACATCTGTACATCTGTACATACATCTGTATATACATGTATTATATTAATATAGCTACACAACTGTATATTTGTCCATATTACATCTGTATATCTGTGCATCTGTAGATTTGCCTATGTATAGTAGTATAGAACATTTGTATATTAACATGCTTCATCTGCACATTGAAAATCAATTGTCAATCAATACTAATTTATCAGCACATTACCCTTTTGTAAATCAATAATTTATACCCATGTTTTACAGTGCCCTGTCTGTAAATAACTTCTCCCATAACTTATTTGTACATATGTACATAACTATTCCCACCATAATTTATTTGTACATAATCTGCACATATCTATTCCCACTTTGACACTGCCCTTATTTATACATAACTGCTCTTAACTGTATATACTGCACACACTGTACATATTGCACTTTCTGCTATTTGCGCTTCTTATTAGATGCTAAACTGTATTTCGTTACTCTGTATTCATACATGTGTAATGACAAAGTTGAATCCAATCTAATCTAATCTAAACATAGACAGTAAGAACAATTAAGCTGTTTTTCTTTGCATTATAGTATTAGCAACAGTAAGTAGTAGCTACTATAATAGTTTTAGCAACCCAAGTCTTTGATATACACCACACACATAGTGTATAGGCTTGTAGTAGGCTCCGACTTGCTAGTATATTCAAACTCAACCTTCTATGAATTCCCTGTGACTAAGCACTTTCTAGTGTCAGCACTAATCAGTAGCTAGCCTATCTTTATTGGCCAAATGAAAGACCACACCTGGGGCAAGAGTCTGTTTCCTTTTCATTACTCTCCAGCTTGTTATTGAGCGCGTTCACATGCACACTAAAAAAAAAAGATCATTATCGGGTTATTGTAGTTAACTGATTATTTAAGTGATCATGTAAACAGAATAAACCACATACCTTTGCTATTTATCAGTTTATTGTGATTATGTAAACACTGTAATGGTGTGGAAGAATTACTTTGCGGTTGGTTTGGTTTTTCCACTGAAGGTGCAGACCAGAATGTGCCAGCCATACACCCTGTTTACCCTCTGGGGACTAAAGTACAGTATTATGCATTGTACAGAAAATTATGGATGAGGGTGCAATGTTTCCCAACTTATGTTACATCACACCTAGGAGGTACATTCTTTTAAATAAATACATCTTGGTGGTTGGATAGGTTTCCTTTTTAAATTGTATGCCAAATGCTTCAGTCATACACCTATGACTTAGGTTCACCTAATTCCAGTACCAGACTGGGCACAGGTTATGGTGTATAGGTGTATAGGTTATAGGTGGTTATCAGGAATTATGGCTGGACAATGTAGCAGCAGCCAGACATAGTGTCAAACTCAAAAGTAACAATAAGGGTCTATTTGACAGTGCCATTTTGAGGGGAGTCAGTCACAAAGCCTCAAGGAAGGAGAGTCCAGGGCATCCAGGAAGGGCCTCTATGATGGAGTATATGGACATATACTTACAGTATGCTGTAAGAAAATGTATAGGAGGATGGATTGGCTTTCCTTTAAAGTTACAGACCAAATTGTTACAGCCATACATCAGATCCAACACTGAACTGTGCACAGGCTATGGTGTAACAAAGCAAAATGGAGGAAGGTGATATATATTGTAATTCATGTCCAATCAAATTTGACTTTCATGGTGATTAGCTGTGTTAAGTTTTTTGGAGTTCCTTTAAAGCGTTCTTGAGATATCACACAAATAGAAGGAAATTACAGAAAAATCCCAATTTTCCTGATCACTTCAATGGGCGATCTACTTAGGAGGCTGTAAAAAAAGCTGCCAAATTTAACTTGCTAACATGTAAAAATGTATTCCAAAGATACATAGCATTCATAAAAATCTAGACCGAAAATGATTTTATTTTACTCAGGCAATATTGTAAAGTTGATGTTCATTCCACTCATAACTCCATTGTACGCACATATGCACACACACAGTTATCACAAAACAAGGACCCGCACTTGTGCAATAGGCTTAGTTTACAACACCATTCTCAGTAATAAATGTGAGAGGAGTTAAAGTTTGTGTGCACATGTGCAAAGTGATGTGGAGCTAAATAATGCCGGTTGCAAATCACATTGATACATATTGAGGAAGAAATCTCCAGCTGGATAAGACTCAGCAGCAAAAGGACTCCAGCCAGTGTACAGATTACCACAGAAGGCACTGTAAGTCTCTCTGGCTAACATATATGTCCTCAAATCCATAACCTTAATTTAGAGTTGTTTTCAAAGGATATATCAGAGACAACAACAACTGATTGATAAAATAACTACTGATTGATATGACTGTCAGATGTGGTATTACTGTAAACCAGGCTATTGGCAAATGTGGCCTATGAAATTTTCTATTGTGGAAAAAGGAAAGAGCAGTTGGTGAAATGACACTGTATACCTCATATGTGTATAGAGTTTCAGCTTATTTTAGTGTTCAGTACAGAATACAGGAAGTGAAAGAGTACATGTCATTGTTGAAATTATGTTGAAAATGTGTTTTGTTGTTGTTGTTGTTTTTGTTGTTGACAGGAAGTCAGCAATGGTTCAAGACGTGATCAGGTCGAAATGAAAGTGACAAGACAGTAGTTTGCTACAAACAAATAATTTTATCTTTAGGTGATTATTTTGGAGGGAAACGGGTGTTGGGCTATGGCACTTTCTAAGAGAAATACCCTTAAAGTTATATTATAAAAATGACATTCCATGCTAAGGCTATATTCTCTGTGAGGGCAGAAAATGGGGATGCCTGAAGGACTCTAACTAACTGTTATCAGAAAAGTAGGCAGTAAAGTAAGGGCCTAAAGTTCATTTGTCATGGGCAACATTCATGCAGCCACCAATTTAAATGTATCAGTATTGAGTGCCCTTTATGAAATTTTGAGCAGAGCATTATCTTGCATCATATCCTAGCCCAACCTTTGATGATTTATTTCACTATATAGGGACCTATTAAAACAGCAATCTACTTATAAATAGTGTGAAACAATGAAATTCAAAAGTTTGTCTTTTTGAGGTAGGTGTAGTCTATCCTTTGAAGTGTTTCATCTTACAATTATTTTATCATCTGCAAGTCATTTAGGCCTATATGATCATGTGAAGCACACATTGTCCATCCAGAATGCAAGTTCTGTGTTCAAGGCAGGCAAATCTCACTCCGCTTCATGCGTACATTATACCTATCTGTGGAAAACCAGATATCTGGTTTTCCGCAGGGGGGTCCCCTGTGTTTACGCCACTGGATATTCAGTGATGATATTATAACATGATACTCTGTGTAAAGTAAAGTCTTCAGACATCCTTGCCATTTCTGGCACGCTGTGTTTAAGCATTTGTAAATAAGGTGATCCTGTACGTAAAGAAAATGTAAACATCATAGAAATGCATTCATTGACTGCATATAGTGTGAAAAGAGCAAGAAATGTGTCAACCGTATGGCCAGAACAGGCAGATGGTGTGAAAATTGTATTTAGATTTTTGAAAATGGGGCCGATGATCAGACAAAAGCTTGTTAGCAACTGAAAAAACTCTAGTAATAGTATATTATTACTGTACACCTTTAAATACCTTGGTGCTAAATGTACTAGAATAGTTTGCTTTTGAATTAAAATGCAATACAGTCCCGCTATTCACATTCATTTTATTGTCCTATTGTGTGTATGTGTGTGTGTGTGTGTGTGTTTGTGCATTTCTATCAATATCTCCAGCATGAAGTCTGATTCTGGTGCCATGATGCCTCTTGCTGCGGAGCAAAAGCAGGGGACGGTGTGCATCTTTGGCACAGGAGACTTTGGACGCTCACTGGGGCTTCGTCTGCTCCAGGCAGGATATGAGGTCATATTTGGCTCACGTGACCCTAAAAACTCGACCCTGGTGCCCAAGGGTTCTAAGGTTATGTCCCACACAGAGGGAGCTCAGGTGGCTCAGGTGATCTTCATAGCCGTGCAGCGGGATCACTATGACTTCCTGACCTCGCTGACCTCAGCTCTGGAGGGTAAGGTGCTGGTGGACATCAGCAACAACCTGAAAAGGGGCCAGTTTCCACAATCCAATGCTGAGTACCTGAGCAGCCTGGTGCCAGGAGCATCTGTGGTGAAAGGCTTCAACACTGTGTCAGCCTGGGCCCTGCAGTCAGGGGCACTGGACGCCAGCCGACAGGTAAGATGAAGTGACATCACACATCACAAACACTTGCTGTGCTGTGATCGATTAGATCAGAGGTCTCAACAGGGAGCTACCAGTAGCTCGCCACCTGCTTAAGAGTAGCTCTCCAAAGAGTCAAAGAAAATGCAAATAAATCTCATAACTAAATCAAAAAGTTAATAAACCTGTTGATCTCTTGGACTAGATTAAATTATTTGATGGCATGACCAAATGAAATGAATGAATGACATGAAAAACTTTTTGATGTTAGCCTGTTTTTGCCACTTTGCTGAACTTCCTTGACTATGTCTTCACACAATGACTTTGCTTGCAAACAGTGTTATCACTAACGAGGTAATAAAGTAATTCCACTGGGCAGGATATCAAGGCCACCTGTACATTTATTCTCATTCCCAGGTGCTAGTGTGTGGGGATGACCCAAAGGCTAAGCAGGCAGTAGTGGACATCGCCCACAGTCTGGGGCTGACTGCCCAGGACAGGGGCTCTCTGCGTGCTGCTGGGGAGTTGGAGGACATCCCCCTGCAGCTCTTCCCCAATTGGAGGCTCCCTCTCTGGATCGCTATGGGGCTCACCGCCTTCTTCTTCTTTTACCTGCTCATCCGTGATGTCATCTACGCATATGTTGAAAAGGGACAGGACATCTCCTATCGCATCATGATTACCCTTGCCAATAAGGTCTTCCCTATTGTTGCCCTTGTGATGCTGGCTCTGTGCTACCTGCCTGGAGCGATAGCGGCCATCTTGCAGCTTTATAACGGTACCAAGTATAAGCGCTTTCCTGATTGGCTGGACCGATGGATGCTGTGCAGGAAGCAGCTGGGGCTGTTGGCCTTATTCTTCGCTGTTCTGCATGTGGTCTACACGTTTATAATCTCCATTAGATACAATGTCACACACAACAGGGACACAGAGGTCATAACACAGGTATTAAATCTCAGTGTAATCAAACCGTCCGTGTAAAAAAAAATATAGGCCAAATGTCAAGTCCTTCCATGAGTTGTTTTATTCGTTCAGCAAATTATTTGATTACAATTACTTGTTTTACCTGGAAGGTTACCCAAATTGCAAAACAAATCCTGTTATAGTAACTGCAGAGGTAGAATGTGTAAAAGGTTGGACTTTTATTTACTGAAGCTAGGATATCTTCCATCTAGAGGTCTATCAACAGTACAACATTTCTCCAAATTGATGTCTCTGTTTTAGATCAAGCAGAACCAGTCATTGCCTTTTGACAATGCTGAGGCCTGGGCAACAGATGCTTTCCTGTCTCTGGGTGTTCTGGGCTTTGCCATGTTTCTGCTGCTTGGAATAACCTCTCTCCCTTCAGTGAGCAGCACACTCAATTGGAGGGAGTTTCGCTTTATACAGGTATAACAACTGTATATATACATATATATATATGTGTGTGTGTGTGTGTGTGATGTGTGTGTGTGTGTGTGTGTGTGTGTGTGTGTGTGTGCATGCACGTGTGTGTATACGGCTGTCTATCGACATGACACTAATAGCAATTATTCACTCATTTCTACACAGTCTAAACTAGGCTACCTCACTCTGACAGTGTGTACTGCCCACTGCCTTCTCTATGGATGGAACAAGTTTCTGAAGCCGTCCACTTACAAGTGGTTTACCCCTCCTGGATTTATGCTGTGCCTGGTGGTCCCCTGTGTGGTGCTGGTTTTGAAATTCATCTTGTCCGTTCCCTGTATTGACCACCGGATCACACTGATTCGGAACGGTTGGGAGAGGTCACCCAAGACACAGCGTGGCAGAACAGATTCCCTGGAGAAAGGAACAACTTTATAACACTAAAGTGAGCTTAATATTGTCAGTGTAATTGTTATACTGTATGTATACCGTCTAATTGTTATAACTGTATGAATGTGCCTGCAGAATCATACAAAATTAGCTTCTCAGTTCTGATCAAAGTCAGTGAGCTAATTAGTAATTACTGGTGATTGCAAGTTATGTTTAAATGTGTATTTAAAGGTGTAAAAGTTAATAAAGAGTATACTGAGATATAAATTAAGCTCTGTACTCAAAGCCAAGTGTAGCTACGTCACAAGTATGTGGGCAATTTAACACAAAAGTCAAAAGGCTCTGAAAGATAATTATACCTTTCTTACAAAGTCCTGCTTTTCTACAAATCATTAACACAATCTCAATAACTTTTGTATGTACAATCAGTCGCCTGTGATCCTCAGATTAGGACCCTTTTCCATCCCTCACACAGAGCTTCCATGTTGGTGCCCTCTATCACCTCTACATCTGCTATCGCCCTTTTCTGGACCTGTGCATAACACACCTTAAAACACACCTTTTCAGCAAGGCCTTTGATCTCAAACTCCTCCCTCCAACTCAGTCAAACCTTTAGTCTCCTTCAGTTTGGAGAGCTTAGCAGTTTCCCCATGGACATGGTATCACCTGGCTGGGTTGGTTCCCCACCCCCAGGCTTAGGCTCAGTCCCTGATTATTTCACAAGAGGCACACGGTAGCAGAAAAGCTCTTTGTCCTATTGTGGATTTTGATATTCTTGGGATTACAAGGAGACCAGCATTCTGAGATTTTAGGGGTCTAGCAGTGCAGTAAGAGACAAGTAAGTCTGTAATATATGTTGAAGGAAGACCATTGTGGGCTTTATAGGTTAGGAGGACTATTTTAAAATTGATTTGACTTTCAATAGGAAGCCAGTGTAAGGAAGCAAAAATAGGAGAGATATGTTCATACTTTTGAGTCCTAGTGAGTGTTCGGGCTGTGGGATTTTGAATTGGCTGTAGGTTTTTAAAAAAGGTATTACTACACCCAGAGAACAGAGCGTTACAATAATCAAGCCTGGAGGTACAAATTCATGCATTCATTTTTCCGCATTCTCAAAGGATAGGAACTTTGTAACCTTAGCGATATTATGTAGATGAAAACAGGATGTTTTTGAAATATGTTTTACATGACTATTCAGAGAGAGGTCCTGGTCAATGATGAGGTCTTTCACTTGTGCTAAATGAGAGTGGAAGGCCACTGAGTAAGTTATGATGGTGAGGTAAAATGTTATTCAGCTGTTTAGGGCCTATCATAATACCATATCATATCATAATCAGTTTTAACAGAGTTTAAACATAAGAAATTATTGGTCATCCAGATTTTAATGTCTTGGTAGCAGGCATAAAGTTTACTTATTGGTGTCATTAGGCTTCATGGAAAGGTAAAGCTGGGCGTCGTCCACATAGGAGTGGAAAGTAACACCATGTTTCCTTATAACAGAACCAAGAAGGTAGCATGTAGAGGTAGAATAACAGTGGTCCTAGCACTGTCCTAGCAGAGTCTTGGGGTACACCATACATTACTTTGGTGTGGCATGATGATTCATTTTGAGCATGTACAAACTGGTCGCAACCAGAGAGGTACGATTTGAACCAGGCTAATGCAGAATCTTTGATGCCTATCATGTGCTCAAGCCTGTGTAGTAGGATGCCATGGTCAGTATTGTCAAAGGCATCACCAAGATCCAATAGGCTTAATATTGGTATATATCTATTATCAGATGAGATAAGGAGGTCATTGAAGAATAACTGATGTCTTGAAAGATTTTGGGCTGTGCTCTAATCATTTTTCTGTTGGGATTGGATCCAGTAGCATGTTGATGCTTTAGTTGAGGAGATCATAGACATAGTTGACAAATGTAAGTCACTTTGGATAAAAGCATCTGCTAAATGCATAAATGTAAATGTTAGTGTACTAGGGCTACATACCCACTGAGTTGCAAGGGCCATGGTGGTTCAGTATTCCAGGAATTTGCTAACAGAAAAATTAAGCAATTTTGCCATATTTTCCTGTCAATAGGTGTTGTTACAACACACAGGGTGTATGAGGGCTCGTTTGATGTGACACCTTGAGAGGCCTTTGTAACTGTTGTTAGTGTTTAGTTCATGTCTCTGTTATGTGTCTTGTACATGTGTTGGACAGTTTATAATGCCTCCTGAGACAACAGTCTTGATGGGATCAAATTCAGACTAGCACTGTAGGGGGATGATAATCGAGCAGAAGTGCATAGGAAGGCATGGCCAGGTAAATGTACCACTGAAATTTTGGTGGCTCGTGCAATGGTTGTCGAATTATTTCACCAACACTGTGTTGGACCACCCTGTTTTCTGAGGTGGCCACAGCAGGGTGCGAGTGAAAAAGGCATGCTCCTACCCATGACTCCATTGCATAGCAAAATACCAGGTATTTTAGGTGGGCTCTGGCAACATCCTCCTTATTTAAAGGTTGGTGTGGTATAAAATGAGTTTGAAGCCATTATGGAAAGGTGAAATAACTACACTGTGTTGCTTTAATGCTATGTTATTTATAGTTGTCAAGTGCACGCAAATATGTATGAATGTTTTTGAATTACTCAAGCTGAATTCATATTTCAAACAAGTGAAATAAACAGAAACCATCATCGTACATGTTTATTTTTCTTCTCTGAATTACCTTGTGTGAGTGTGAGTGCATTCAACAGAGTGGGTGGCTGAGTGAGGCCGTGAGAGTAAACAAGAACACAACTGTAGCAGTGCTGTTGTGCTGAATGATTGGCCTGACAAATATTAAATAATGTTGTCTCCACTGTTATGACACAAATATGAAGCAGAGGAGCGCTTTTGAGAGTAGACAGAAAACAATCAATAAGCTTCTGAAGGGAAGGAGAGGAAACACAAAGGCAATTTTCATGGAATATTCCTCTAGTGTAGGACTTGAAAGCTGAGCAATAGCATCCTGTTCCCCTCAATCAGATCAAATACACCCTCCTGAAAGACCATACTGGCAGTGACAAGAAAAGGAAGAGGGCGATGTAACCAAGCCTATTGAAAATATCAAATATCATGTTCAAACACCACTTCTGAATAATGCAATTTCTTGAGAAGGAATCCAAAATGTTCAACATATCAGTTTCTGGCCCTGGTCTCCAGTCTGTTGTTCTGTCTTTCCTGTCCATTACATAACTGATTTGTACTATTGGCAAAAAGAAGTCAAAAAAAAAAAGCTGTGGCACTGAAGTGTACTGTATGTGCTGCACTGTGTAAACAAGAAGGGGTTCACCCATACACAAATACAAAGGAGTGCCAAACAAACTTGATGAATTATCTCCTCTGACCGGTTAACCACCCTCCCACATTCCCTCCTCTTGGGAAGAAAAACACAAGGTTCCTTAAGACAGTTTTCCACAAGGCTCTGATTGCTTTTGTCTCCGGGAACTGCAGATAGAAATTAGCAAGTTGCTAAATCTGGTACAAAACATCTTCTCTCTTTCCAAGTAATACATTTGTATTCATGGTCCCTGCAAGAAATAAAGGAAATAAACCAATCTGTATAACCCATGCATCCTGAATGAGCGCTCTGTAAACTTGCACTGCTCTCTCTTCTGTTTTGTTTTCAGCCTGGAATTCAACTTGGATGCGTTGAAAAATCAAACTTTTGCAGTGGATTATGGGAAAGCCCACCACTTCACTCCGCTGACCACATCTACAAGCCTATTGCCTATTGTTGAAACAGATTCAGACAGTGAAAATCCTACTTAAATGACACACCGTGAGAGACTCTCTCACTCCTCCAATGTTCAAATGTTACACTGGACATGGAGCAAGAACTGCGGCAAAGAAACTTAGACAGTTAAACAGTTGTTTTTCTTGTTTTTGTGTTATCATGACTTGGCTCATGACATTTGGAACATGCACCTTTTAAGAAGTTTAGCAAACAAATTTATTAAATAACAAGGTAAATCCATTTTACAGAAGATAAGAGGAAAGACACACATGAGATGCAGCTGCTCATGAGAGCCATGAAAACCTTGCTGTCCACCAGGTGTCACCATCACCTCAAATATTCTGAAAATCTCTCATTTGATAACTTCACGAATGTCTGGAAGGGTGCCATTGATGGTGAAGACCCACCTCCACTGATTGATGTGCCATCCCCATTAATAGAGAGTGTCAGAGTCATTGATTCAACCTTTAGGTCTTCGATTTATGCTAAAGGCTCTGGCTTGGGTCTTGGGCACTTCCTGCTCCTCCTGATGTGTCATATGACATGATATTTCTATGGCCATTTAAAGCACTCAGCACCAGTGTTGTTTAAATTCATATGGGAGCCGTTGAATCTCGCTTACGGAGAGAAGCCTCCAAGTGTCCACAGAACCGTCAGGATCTGGCTGCATAGGCACTGCCTCTACCATCATGTCTCATTAAATATGGAAATCCTTTGTGACGTTTCCAGTTTTGAAAGCATGAGCGGTTTAAAGTCCTAATCGCATAAGCAAAATTTTGATAAGGAGAACTGCTAAAGACACCTTCCATAAGTGGAGGATGTAACTAAAGAAAGAGTAGGTTAAGCATAGTTAAGTACCTGTCAATCTGAGTACAGTAGTACAACTACAGAGTAATATGTTGGGATTTCATCTCCCCTGATATGTTTTAAAGTTTTAAAAATATATTTTTAAATATATTTCCATGATTGACATTCAATCATAGGCATTAGGGCACATGAGTTTTAGCTGCAAGATGTTTGACACACAGTACAAGAAGGGCCAAAGAGATTATAAAATAAGACCAGTGAAGTTTCCAATCTCTTTAAGCACATTAGCCATATCATTCCCAAGAGGGGGGCATGAACAAAATTAACCCCACTGACCACTCAGGCAACTCCGTGGGCAAATTAAATTATTCCGCTGACATATTCAAAGCTGTGTGTCTAGTGGGTCTTCAAACGTTTGGAAAACCGAAGACAACAAGAGGCCTCAGAGAAGAATTTCATTTATAAGGGAAAATGCTAATCTGTGTTTACAGACCACATTCCCAATCAGGTGTAAATAGAGCTTTTGCTTGGTTAATAGATTTTGCCGTGCCAAGGGATTTGTCAGAATAGGGATATTGACTGAATTTTAGGCCAGTGTTTATGTACATGCACACATCCATCCATCTTTTTATCTATTCATCTAGCCATTTCTGTTTGGTGATCTACCTCTCTTTCTTTCATGCCAAATAGTTATGCTGCAAAGCTGGGTTGTTACTTTGCGGAATAAGCTAGTTTTGCTTCCTAATTTGAGTGCTCACTTTGCAGCCCACATGAATATTAATCTGTTTATGTTGTTATGATGTAGCCTGACAAGCCTGACTATAACATCAAAATGTATAGTCTTGCCATGTCTGATAAACTGGGCTCAATCCTTGGGGTGAAATCAACAGTTGTCTTTCAAACTGCCTCTGTACGCAATAGGATAGTGCTGCGACCAATCACAGCCATGTTAGTTGTTTTTTTGTACTGTCACAGCCCTGTCGTCATCATGCTAAGCCTGCCTAACAACTCTCCACTAAGATACAGCATTGTGACTGGTCCGACAAAGCCTAGGTTGAAGACCTACTGAGGTCGTATGGTGTGTGGCTAGACGTACCAGCTGACCAAACTATTTGCTACCATTAGAGTGTGTTGTGTTACATGCACATATGACACATGATCTGTGACGTGAATCACCTAGATTGGCCTAACTATTTGCTTCTTCTGCCCACATACACCACAATCATCTCTGCTGAGAGTCACTGATGATTTATCCCTGTCACCAACTCAATCTTGATAGGTCTGCAACCAACTTCACAGGACCTCTTCTCATGATGACGCATGTCAGAATGCACCCCACACAAATGTACCCCCATGATCGATCTCACAATGGTGTTTACTTCTCTTTATAATTAGGTAATCCGGTCTTGAAATCACAGCAAATTTCTCCAACCCCCCCATTCCCCCCACAACAAAATAAATGATCAAAGGTTGTTTTCAGACCCCTGCCTGTCAAATAGCTTGGGCACATGCCAGAAATGTCATTTCAGTACCCTGGCCAGCAACAGAGAAGATTATGATGCAGCCCTGTTTCTATTGGACCCCTATTCATCTCTGTGCAATAAAATATGAATAGAATATGAATAAAATGAAATGAAAAATGAATAAAATATTGTACGTACATCTTTTGCAAAGTGCAGTCCCTCACAGTATGCCACCATCATGATTCTTATATAGCCAGATTCCAGACCACCCACCCTATTCACATATGAAAATATATGTATACTGGCATGCTTCCTATGGTAAGATATCTGCAGCAATGTAAAAAAGATGTAAGATGTAAAATATGTTTTTCTTGATAGTAAGGCTGACGTACGGCATATGCAAGTAGTATCACATCAAACACTGCCAAATTTGAATAGCATAAAAAACAAGCTATAGCTTGTGAAGACAGCCTTTGTAATGACTGAGATAAGAGCTAACTACCTTTGAAAGTAAAGGGAGTAAAATTATCCTGAAAATAGCCTGACTGTTCAGCCGACTGTTCAGCCTTTAAACAACCACCTATGGCTTGACTACCATATAATGTTGTGGTACAATACTTTGGAAACTAGACAAATTGTAGTCTATCACTTATGGTAACTACTGACTGTACTTTTCCTGAACTGACTGTACTAGCTCAATATTTTTCTCCTGCTATGCCACAACTGTTGCTTGTCCGTGTGTTCCTCAACACAATGCTATCAGCACAAACAAATGATTAGGTTATTCAGGTGAATGCTGTGTTTTTGGGGCGGTGAGACCTTAGACTTGTTTTCTTTTTTGGCTTATAGCCTGCCCCTGTGCACTTTACTCTGCTGGCACAGACCATCAATGACAAGCTGTGCTCTGTCAGGATTTCAAACAATTGCAAATTTTTTCCATAGCACCTCATGAACAGATGGCCGCACAGAAATGCATGGGGGTGTAATCGCTTATTTTAATGGCCCATTGTCTCCAGTCGGCTGGAACGCAGACAGACTCCTCGCTCACACTTTGTGCAAAAGTGGTCAGAGTGCATGACAAGAAATTGGAAAACTTTGAGATTGAGGTGCCGCAACCAGAAATATCTCTCTGTCAACGAACACTCTCTCGCTCTGTCTTCCTGCCACGCTCTCCCTCACTCTCAATATCTCTCTCTCTCTTTCTAACTCTCTCAATCTTACACACACACACACACTCACACACACACACACTCACAAACAAACATCTTGGTATAGTGGAGGTGGGTGCATTTGTCTCTCTGGAATAAGAAAAGGGATTATGGAACCAAGGTGTGTGAATATTGAGAGTGAACTGCACCAGGCTTCCATCTCAGCACACACAAACACACACACACACAGAGAGCTAGTTGCACAGGATCGCACAAACAATCTCTTGCTCTTCCAGTCTCTCTCTCTCTCTCTCACACACACACACACACACACTCTCAAAAACATTCACAAGGGACCTTCACAACTCGAGACAGGTGGCTCGATCTGTCCTTGAGCTCAGAGAAAAGGATACAGATGTAAGACTGGGGACTGAAAGAGAGGAAGAGATGAAACCTTTGTAGACCAGAGGGAGGATGAACAGGGCATAGGGAACAGGAGGCAGAGGGCAGGCCTGGAATTACTACCAGTGTTTTATAGCACAGTTGACTTTTGTTAGACTGTGTGTGTGTGTGTGTGTGTGTGTGTGTGTGTGTGTGTGTGTGTGTCTCTGTTTGTTTGTGCATGCATGTGAGGGCTCAAATCAGCTAAATATGACCCAGAATTAGTTCAGATTATAAGGAAATAACCCATATTGGCAAAACGTCTAAAGCGCACGATCTTTGTTGCTAAACTATGATTGCATCTTGTAACACCTCATTGTATTCCTCAGACAGTGTGAACTATAGAATTCAGTGTCATCTCAAACACAATGGCAGCCTAGCCCTTGTGACTGATTACCTCAATCTGAGATACAATCTGAGAAGTCATCTTCCACATCTTTGAGGTGGGATGTTAGGCCTGCCTCGATTGTGTCAGGATTTAAATCCTGTTTCTGGTTAGTTTTCAGGCAAATAACATGAAGTAAAAATAGGCCTAGTGGCCATGCTGAGCGGCAGATTGAAATTAACCCTCCTATTGTGTCCGTTTCATGGTTACAGCATTGGTGTTCCAGTTGAAAATGACTGGAGCATTTTTAACTTGAGATAATACATATATTATCGATGATTATCAAAATAAAATTTTTGATAGACCTCTGTATCAACTTATGCTCACTTGAATATTACAAATTTAAAACTTTAGTGTACTAATTATGGCCCGTAGGACTCACTGAACCAAGCCTATGTAAATCAGTGAGGAGAGATTTTATTGAAAATAGGTTTTTGGTGGAGGCTGTCACTGGAATCAAGAACAGGGAGTAAGAAGTGGGTTTATGTTTGTGTAAGTGAACAAATACACACCCACACTGTCTATCTAATCTGTGGGTAAGACTGCATGTGCCTGAAAGCAATTTTTGTACAGTTTACTGTGGTCTCTTATATTCCGGTCACAGGTGTAACAAAGTTGAATAAAACACCCCAAATGTCATGAAAATTACTGAAATTTGTGTTATGTGTTCAGATAGTCTGTATGAACAAACATGATTATCCAAGAGATGATTAGACAAGTGCATTTTTGAAAGGGAAAAAATGGAGGAGGGTTAAATCCTTCGCAGATCTGGATGGGTTTTCCCAGGCTAACACAAAGGTGCATTTACAATAAGAGCAGTTGAATCCTATCTAATCTTACACATAGCCCTTAATAAGACAATAAGAGATTGTGCTTAAATTATGCTGATCATAGATTAAACCTTCCTGTCTCCATCTGCACACACAATGGGCATTTACACTATGGCTATGAACCACAGTAAAAAACTCAAATGGGAATATGTGAGCCCAGTCAGCTGGGCTACTCATTGAGTAGTATGCATAGCCACATACACCTATGATGATGATGATATGTTTCTGTCTAATAGACTTTGTTTATCTTTGTTGTGTGTGTGTGTGTGTCTGTGTCTCTGTGTGTGTGTGTGTGTGTGTGTGTGTGTGTGTGTGTGTGTGTGTGTTGGGTGAGGAGTCTATGCATGTGTGTGTGATGTGTGGGTGTGCGCACTCTGTCTTTTGTCGGTTGCTAAAGATCCCACTGTGTAAACAACAGCAATTGTGAGTGTCTACAATTGAAGCGGAGGACAATAATAACCCAGATAGCTTTCTGCTGATCGAGCGTATTTTAAAAAATTATATTTTTTTATATCCATTTCTAAATTTCCCTCCTATTTCTAATAATTGCAAAAAACATTGGCTCCACACTAATGGCAGTAAAGCAGTAAAAGCAATGACAATTTGTGGTCATGAGAGACCTACTAGAGTTGCCTTGCAGACAAACATCTTGTGTGTGTTGTGCAAACTTCAGTAATTCCTTCAGCACTGGAGAGATAAAAATTAATTGTTTAGAGAATTTAATGGTTTAAGTCCCCAGGGGCAGACTCACACTAACACGTTAGCATCCATTTAAGGCATAATTTCATTGCAAAGAGCTCCCTAAAACGTGCCATAGAATGTATGAACAGTTTGGCAGATGGCTAAAACCACATTTCAGCCTGCCACAGGAGTATGGAATAAGACGTTTTACTTTTCTGAATAATGCTTATGTGTTTGTGGGAGGGCTGTGGGAAAGGTGGGAGTTTTAGGGCACAATTATGGCATGACTGTACAGGGAGAGACTCGTTACAGATTCAGTTGCATATGTGAAAACAGTGGGGGGACAATGCATGTCCGTTGCGAAGGTAAAATATTCCGCCTTATTGCATGTATGAGTCACGCATGAGGGAGCATCTCAGAAACAAGCGACGCTGCTTTTCTTGTGTCATTTTTAAAAAGCAGCTTTACTTTTGTTTGCTTTATTTTTTCTTTCAGGCAGCTGCCTATTTAATGTTTTTTTACATTTTTTTACATTTTTATGCATTTAGCAGATGCTTTTATCCAAAGCGACTTACATTTTTGTCAACTATCAGTTATTCAGGGCTTGCAAGCTTGCCAGGTTCCTTAAACACTACGCTACCACCGCCCCACACTTTTTAGTTAAAGTTACCTTAATAGAGATAATAAGAGGGTAGAAGTACTGTCATGTGACTGCAGAGTATTATCATGTTCTGATATATTTCCTGATCCCTGAACATTTGTCTCCGTCTCTGACATGAGAGGTAATTAGCGAGGACTCCCTTGAGTGCCATAAAGCACAAAGTAAAACCGTGTTCTTGCTGTTGACAGTCAATGGTTTTTGGATTACTTTTGGTTACACTTCTATTCAAAAACGCCCACAGCTGAGTGACTGAATGATTTCTGGGTGCTGTAAGTGACAATTAAGCGGTAACATGAATAGAGTTTATTACACTGAAGGCAAAATTAAAAGAAACTCACAGCATGTGCTCTCTGCAGACTGGCCAAATCTTTATTTATGCTACACACACCCCTTATGCATGCTGCATCACATGTAATAGCTGACCTGGGTATTGACTGCTATGCAAACTACTGAGACTTGTTTGTTGTGTGTTTATGTTTATTTTCATGGTCCTTTATACTTTTATTCAAAGTGATGTACAGATAACAGCAGGGGGGAAGAAGTTTCATATTCTTGCGGGTGCTATTCAATATGTGGAAAATTTTATATCATAGGCCTACATTAATTTATACTGTTAGTTGTAAAGCTCTCATTAAGGCCTGTTATCTGAGCCATTCCTGCTACATGCTTTATTTGAACACAAAATTCATTTTAACACAGGATATAGTGATATAGTGATCATGATCCTGTTCCTGTCCCATGTTTTTTGTTATGCTAACATCTAAATAAGCCAGTGATTTGGTATTATTTAAAGGCACACCAGGCAACATTGTATGCTGTTTTTAGATCAATTTACCAGTTTTGTAGTCACTTTGATGTTGAAATGGCTCATTACAGGGTGAATGAAGGCTCTCTCAACAGCCCATGTCACTGCTAAGAAGACTTGCTGTATAAAAATGAGGGTCAGTGAAAACAAAACTAAAACTGAATGAAACCAAAATCGTGTTTATTATCTTGTCAGTCAGCATAACTCTTCCAAAATGATAATCGCTGGCTCCTGTTCTTTGGTTTGCAACAACAAATCCATACGGATTGGTGACAATGTACAATGTTGTTGCTATTACTGTGTACTGTAGGGGGTGCTCCTGAAGGAAAAAATTGCAGGCTTGCCTGGTAGGCTACTGCTGAGCCTACATGAATAAAGATGCTAATAAATATCCATCAGTGCTTTTAGTAAGGCCTAAATGTGGCTTTTCATTTTTGAAAACAGTCTCTACTGTCATGTGTTGGAGACTATGCAGAGATGTGCTGTGATTTCTACATTGGATTACTCAGAAATGGCTAATTGTATAGCGGTGGACCTGCAGGGCCTATCTATAGGCCTACCAACGAATCAAATGAATTGCCATGTGTTGTGTGTTGTGTGTTGTTGCACTGGGAAAACTGGGTTTCCATGAATGCAGAGCTGCAGAATGTAAATGTTATTTAGTCCCCCATCACAATTAATTGACAGCAGAGAGACATTACGAAAAAATCAAGACTATCATCTGACATCCTTTTCAAAAGTATTAGTAATTTAAAGATGTCTCACCCCACAAGGCACATGCTGCACTCTGGTAAGGAAGTTTATAGGTGTCATGTCCTTAAGACTGATATTGTTGTGTTTCCATTAGAATGCAGATGAAGGTTAAGCTCTCTTGAACTCTGCAGGAATTTTGTCCTCTGATGATTTGCCACAGTGATGTCCCTGTATGACACCATTATGCTGTAACAGCTGCTGTGGCCTTGGTCTTTGTGTGTGTGTGTGTGTGTGTGTGTGTGTGTGTGTGTGTGTGTGTGTGTGGGCATGTGTGTGTGTGTGTGGGCGTATGTGCGTGCATGCATGTGCGTGTGTGTGTGTGTGAGAGAGAGAGAGAGAGAGAGAGAGAGCATGTGTATGTGTGTGTGAGAGAGCAAGACAGACAGGCAGAGAGATAGAGAACAACATGAACAGTACTCCTTTTAAATCATACATGAAAGTTAAGACAAAAAACAGGTACTGTTGCCCCTAGCACACTCACATCCACATACACACGCACATGCATTCATGTGCAACATCATGCAACCACACACAGACACACACACACACACTTACACACACACTCAAACATGCATTCCTGCGCAACCCCATGCACTTTCAAACATTTACACTCATACACAAAGTTAACATTACAGTCACACTTGGCTTTTAACCACTGAGGGAATCTGTTGGCTTGCCTGAACACAAAGTACAAATCACAGCAGATCTCTGTGCCAAGATGCACACACATTTCTCTTGTGTCACGACAGAGTAGACTGAAGGAAAAGGGGAATTGCCTTGAAGAAAAGATGGGGTGGCAGAGGATGAGGAGAGAGAGAGAGAGAGAGAGAGAGAGAGAGAGAGAGACCAACAAGGCACAGTGTCCTTTCTGAGGGAGAATGAGATCTTTGTAATAGATAAGACAGTGTCCTGAAATGAGAGGGTTTTTTTGTCCTTTGGCTCCCCTGCTGAAGTGATAGAGTGTGAAAAAAATCTATTTGAAAAAGGGGAGCGAGACACATGCTCGTAACCCTGAGCAGATGACAGGGGGAAGACAAACAGAAAACTCTCCATGAAGAAATAAAAAAGAGACAGAGAGAGGGAAAAAACAAGCAATTCCTGCATGTGGACTGCTGCTGAGAATTCTGATAAGACACACACACACACACACACACACACAAACACACAATCTCCCTCTCTCTCTCTCGCCCGCTCTCCTGTCTGTCTTTTACATGTTCTCTTGAGATAGACTAGCATATTTTTAGATTGGGTGATACAAACAACAGATGAATATTTTAGGGATGTAAAAAGTTTAGTTTGTGAGCCTGTCTATGTGTAACAGTATGAACGTCTTATATGTACAAAATGTTTTACAGTACTTTATGGTAGAACTGCTCCATAATTTCAATTGTGCTTCACATGCATTGTATGGCACATGTTTACTACATGTAAGTATGTGGGTACTTGGTGTACTTGTATATGGAGCAAAGATGACGAACACATTGAGACAGGCATACAAGCCCTAGAGCCAATAGGAGGCATCTGCAACTGCTGCATTGTGGGGGAACTTTGATGATATATTTAAGGATCCATAAGGAGAATTTACTGCATTGACACCCACACACTCTCATTCTCCTCTTTACCTCTGAACCTCCTGAAAGAGGCACCACTACAGGAGATGAGATATGTGTGTATGTGTGTGTGTGAGTGTGTGTGTATGTGCGTGTGTGTGTGTGCACATGCCTAAATGCTATGCTTATTTCACACAGACGTTGCTATGTTTATCTGATGGTGGTTCGACTTCAGTTTTTTTGCTGCGTGTGTGTGTGTGTGTGTGTGTGTGTGTGTGTGTGTGTGTGTGTGTGTGGATGCGGGTGCCTGCATAACATTGAAAACGGAGTCTGGATAGATGGAAAGAGAGAGAGAGAGAAACAGAAAGGAAACATGGGCATGTCAGCTAGCTCCACTAGGCTCCAAACCCAGCTTAGAACAAAATGGGAGCGGGGGGGATGTCTGTGGCCGTGTTTGGGTGTCTGTAAGTTTGTTGGCAGTTTGAAATGACACAGTTGAAATTTTTCAAGACAAATACCTTTACAGCTCGACTGCTGGAACCAAAGGGGACTGTAATGAGCTGGGAATTGTTCTGTGTCTGATTGCCTGTCATGTTTTGTTTGACTCTCTTTTCTCTCACCCACGAATACACGCTGTGGTCTCTGCATAATTGTAAGTGTGTGTGTGTGTGTGTGTGTGTGTGTGTTTGTGTGTGTGTGAGTTAATGTGCACACCAGCAACACACATAATTCAGGCATGACAGCTTTGCTCGGCATGGATAAAGAGCTCTGTGTGTCCAACTGTTCCCCCTGCATGTTATGAAGAAAAACCCTGTATCTCATACAATATAAAAAGCAACTGTCACATTGCTGAGGTCTCTACATTATACATAAGACTTCATGAATGCTTCACATGGCTGTCATGTAGTGTTTAGGTGCACTCTGAAAACTTGCTCTGGTTTCATGACACTGGAGTGATGATTTGTAGTGTGACACGTGAAGCCCTAAACAGACCTTAATCAGTGCTGTAGTGAGGGTGGAGGGAGTGAGCTACATGGAATAAGTGCCCCGAGCTCAAGTCTTCTGCTCACTTATTAATGCAGGACATATGAAGATCTATGTGCAAAAAGTGTGTGGTTGCACACCAACCAAAAGGCATGGTGAAACATGTAGAGTTAATAAAAAATGTATTGTACTGATGCAGCGATGCTGATGAGAATTCTTGCTTTACAGTTCTTGCCAATCATTTTCGCACTTGTCTCAATACAATGTCCGCCTTTTCAAAACTCTTCATACAGTGTGCCTTACCAAAACACATCTGAGCACCCCAGTTAACATTTGCTGCAAAATGCACTCCAGCCACCAAAACTCTTCATACCTCACCCAAAATGACTAATTCTGCCGTAACTATAGTGCATGCTGTCACTCAGCATGACAACGATGATGGTCAATGTGCAGTGAAGAAACACAAAAACAGAAACTCATAAAAACAAAAACAAAACACATAAAATATTGCTTCTCTCATACATTTTGACATAGATACACTTTATTACATATGTTCTGAACAGTACATTATGTTATATATGTTTTCAGTGAATACTGCAATACCAAACTATCTAAGTGACATCTTTAGGTATTGGCGTACCTCTGGCAATACATGAAAATGGCATCTACAGTGATTGAATGAATATTTCTCTGTATCTGTGTAAACTGAAGGAATTTGCAGATGCAAATCACAATAGAATAGTGGTTGTTTCCTAAATGGCGTACTGCTATACAGTATGGTGGTAGGGTAGTGGTTAAGGAACCTGGCTAGCGTGTTCGCAGCCTGGAAACTGAGAGTTCAAATTCCACTTGCCACCGTTGTGCCCTTGAGCAAAGCACTTAATAAATTGCTTTATAGGGAGACAGGCCTTGAACTAATTGATAATTGACAAATGTTAGTCACTTTAGATAAAAGCATCTGCTAAATGCAAAAAGGTAAATGTAATATATGTATACTGCATAATGTAAGACATGGTAAGTACCACTGTGAGACCTGTTTGTATGAAGAGAATTTGTGTGTGTTTGACTTGTTAGCTCACTTTATGATGTGGTTTATGATGGCTCTGTTATGATAACCTAGTAATGTTCACACATATTCTTGGAAAAAAAAAATCTAAAATCTAGCAATGACATGCACCAGACTTGTCGGGTGATTACATAACACATTCGTAGCAGCTGTCATAAACTGCTCACAAAGCATTCATGACTGTTTCATAAGACATAACTCTACATTCATACCCAGCCTTTCATAAATGTGGAAAAAGACAGAATGATGATAACTTATCAAAATAGAAGTTCAACTGTCTCAAAGCAGCATTGCCATTTTTGTTTTAAACTTCAAGTCACATCTAAATATTTCATGAATGTCTTATTAAGTCCACTTCAAATGTCACTTCACTATACAAGTTGTAAAATATTCATTGAATTAGACTTCATAAGATATTCATAAAATATTTAAATGTGACAAAATCAGGTAACAAATAAAAACAGCAATGCTGCTTTGAGACCTTTGGACTTATGCCATTCTATCTTTCACATTTATGAAAGGTTGAATATGAATGTTGAGTCATGAAATTATTATATAATTTATAACAGCTGCTATGAATATGTGCCTATATGTGTAAAGTGTATCCGAATATATTATATCTCTTTTAGGTTTTGACTTCACAGTTAACTTTTAATAAGCATATTTAAATATTTGCTAAACTTGCTGTAGTTTAACATAAGTTTGTTGGAGGTGAGCATTGACTAGGAGAAGTATCCATGAACTTTGAATGAAGTGGTGATCGAAGGCATTTGTCCTAAAGCAATGAAATAGAAAACACTGTTTGGCTCCCATAGTCTATGGTTGTTATGAAAATAGTAAGAGTTTTAAAAAAGTGGACAGACAAGTGTAATAAAAATATTGCCAAAAACTGTAACCTGCCAACAGTCATCAAGTGTTTTTTTCAACCTGAATGCATTTAGGAGGCAGTGCAGGACTTTGCATTATTGTTTTAGCTTGGGGGGAAAATCAATTAGAACCACCCAGTAGTTGACATTTTGGACCTTACTTGTTGCCAATATACAATAACAGAAACTTAGTGCATACTTAAAAATAGCTCTCTTTATCTACATAATGAGCAAAAAGGTTTTATGTCATGATCTTTGGTTGTTTATTTCAAAGTTAGAAACTGAGATTTGCAGAAGCAAGCAATTTGGTGCAGGTCCAACAAACTGTCTTGTCTGTAGGCTACATGGATTCTGATCCCAATCTGGACTAATGCCCATTTTCTGCTTTTGCTTTTCCTGTATCTTTCTTTTTCCCTTTTATTGAGCTAATACTCAAATCTTTGCAATTTTACTGCATCTTACCACATTAGTATTTCAGTGTATGTGACAAATGAACTCCTTGATCCTTGGTGGGTTAGTTAGGCTACTAAGAGATAGGCCAGAGAAGGCCAAACTTCGGCCCAGGGGCCAATTGTGTCCCTATGCTCCCTTTCATGCGGCCCATCATGAAGTCAAAAAATGAAATTGGATGTGGCCATCATACATCATAGTTGCAGTACTGGTGTGACATGTTTGTCAATAGTATCATTAAACAGTGGAGCATTAGATGACATGCAGGTTTTCTGATCTAAAACACAGTCGCTCTTTCACTGGTTAAAAACTGGTGCTCTTCAATTTGGCCCTTGGCAACTTAGATTTTTTAGTATAAGGCCCGCAAACAAGTCTGGCCAGCCCTGGACTAGGCTAATAAATCTCATGAATGTATAATAGCCTTCCAATGCCTTAGCTCTTGAGCAGGGATGACAAAGTAAGAATTTAACAAATGGGATCAGAGGAAAAAAGCATCAAATAGAAGAGAAATAAAAAATAATTTTTACTCTTTTTTTTCACTGTCCTCAGAGCGTGCTACACTCTCATGCAAACAAGCTGATTAGTTATAACACCAAGTACATTGTGTTTTCCCCCTCCTCTGAATGAATTTGTATCCATTTTTTTCATGTAAGGCAGAATGACAAATGAATTATGCTTATGGAAAGAATGGTAACAAAGCAGGGTTCAGCTGGACTTACTTTGTTTACTATCTGTGATGTTAACATACCACAAACTGTATTTAACTGTATAGAAAAGGAAGTTTAATATTCAATATTATTTTCAAGGTACATATTGGATTATAGCACCTTTTGTATTTCATTCTGAGGCCATTTTTACCAACATGCACGGAGGTGTCAACCAGTTTGAGAGGCCTCTTGCACAGCTGGTTGAGTTTACTCACTTTGCCTTTTTTCTTGTGTTTCTGTCCAGCCGTCAGTTAGTCTGTCAGTTCCATTCTTTCTCTCACACAAACTCTTGCTCTCACACTCTTTTTCTTTCTTTTCAAGATCTTTCTGACTGCTCTTCTTAGAGGAGTTGTGATAAAGTACTAAAATAACAAAGTGCCTCTCATGTTCTGACCTCAGATTTGCAGTCAGCTTCTTGAGTCTGTTCTTACTTTTGCGACCCACTGAGCTTTTTTTGCTTGTTGTGTCTATCGATTTGGTTGCAGGTGTGATTAGAGTCTGATCTCAGCAGCCAATGGCTGATTCATAGTCAACGCAAGTACGCAAAAAACATCGCTGTGGATGTAAGCTCACGCGTGTACTGACAGCGCAGGCTTAGCGTGCATCCTTTAGTACGCTCCCATTGACTCCCATGTTATCACATGTGTTGTTGCATTGTGTCAGAAAATTTGACGCTATACATTTTGGTATACAAGTACGCATCATGGTGTCTTTGCATTCGCGTCTGCACTCAGACATTCCACAACACTCACATATCAATAATGACTTTGTTGCTAGTTTGTCATTTTGTTAATAAATATATTATTGATAAGCAATCCTCTCGCCACCCTGTTTTGTTACGTCATTGACCCAGAGATCATAATATTATTGTGCTATAAAATTGTGCTCATTAACACACACACACACACACCCATACATACATACACACACACAAACACACACACACGCAAATGGCAACTAAAGGTTTTGACCCTTCGTGGGACGGACATGCTGAATGGACTCTGTACTCAAAAGATACGATTTTCCTACTGTGCTCTAGGATAGAATTAATGAGACTGCGCCCTCCTGTCATAAATGCTCATATGTATAAATGCGTGTGCATATCCACTCTGGACAGCCAAAGCTTACTTGTTGGAGTTTGAGCCCAGAGCATTCCTAAAGATACGGTGAGTCTGTTTGTTAGACATTTTAATTGCATGCACAGTGTCTGGTCAATTACCTGTCTGGTTACCCTCTATTTATAGAAGGTAGTACTTATAGATACTTTATACGTTTGAAGTGCCTCTTAAATTACATGCATTTTCTGTGGGCAATTGTAAAGCATCACCAATGGTGCAAGTACGTTAATGGGAAATCAGTGATGGTCTGTGAATAAGTTTGTCTGCTCTGTTCTGAAACAGCAGGTGCCAATTCTTAAATCTATACCTGACACAATAATAATGTTCCTTTATTCACAATTACCCTTCGAATTGTGGTTTAGATTATTCCTAGGGAAAATTCATCCATAATTACTCCTTTATGTGTATTTAGATTCAAATGTGATGCCAACACTATTGCCATGACAATTTGGCATCTTAAACATCACGGAAAGTTACAAATCCACAACACATATCTTTTATGCTTCACACCACCAAACCCCTCTAACCAATTGTCAGGCAAAAATCATGTAAACACTCATCGTTGTTCATTGCCATGCAGCTAAAGGTTGAAGCTCAAAGAGACTACAAGTGGGAATTTTAAAAGACATACTTAGCATAATAGGATCTGAATTAGTTTTGTTTGAGCGGCAAATCACTAATCCCCTAACCAAGATCTTCTAAAAGTAACTATGAAATATGACCTTGATTCCGGCAAAGAGATGCTGCACATAAACGCATTTGGCGATGGGCAGGAATTTCCATTGATGGAACTAAAATATTCATAAGCAGAAATGAGAAATATTCATGAAGGGCTTTACTTTCACATTCAACAACTCCTTCAAGTTTCTTTTCTGTTGACCAAGGTTTGCCTAACGTGACTTTCATTGTTAGCTCTCTTTTCTTGGTGAGATCTTAGTCTGACTGAAGATTGCATG
This sequence comes from Tenualosa ilisha, assembly GCA_015244755.2. Lineage (NCBI taxonomy): Eukaryota > Metazoa > Chordata > Actinopteri > Clupeiformes > Clupeidae > Tenualosa > Tenualosa ilisha. The sequence goes on along the minus strand of PYXC01001172.1, from coordinate 2,224,493 downwards.
ACGTTCCTTTTTACAAGGAAATGGTACTGGTTAGAATTGCTTATAAGTGCTTTGCTGGGGAAAATTTTATTGCAATCTTCTATCTCACCTTCTACTTTTGTCATGTGTATGAATGCGCTTTGGGGTTTTCCTGTGCAGGTGATTATGACAGGAGGACAAAAGCAGGGGACGGTGTGCATCTTTGGCACAGGAGACTTTGGACGCTCACTGGGGCTTCGTCTGCTTCAGGCAGGATATGAGGTCATATTTGGCTCACGTGACCCTAAAAACTTGACCCTGGTGCCCAAGGGTTCAAAGGTTATGACCCACGCAGAGGCAGCTAAGATGGCTCAGGTGATCTTCATAGCTGTGCAGCGAGATCACTATGACTTCCTGACCTCGTTGACCTCTGCTCTGGAGGGCAAGGTGCTGGTGGACATCAGCAACAACCTGAAGAGAGGCCAGTTCCCACAATCCAATGCTGAGTACCTGAGCAGCCTGGTGCCAGGAGCATCTGTGGTGAAAGGCTTCAACACTGTGTCAGCCTGGGCCCTGCAGTCAGGGGTGCTGGACGCCAGCCGACAGGTGAGAGAAAATGACATCACACAGACCCACAGTCCCACTGATCTCAATTCATAGACAGATATGTATTATGAAATTAATGTATTATTTATTCATTCATATCAACAGTCATTTTACATTAATATTAACATTTTACTCTAACTAGATTACTGTAGATTGACCTTTGTCAATATTGTATTAAAACATGATAATGAAACAACCTGAAATGAACTGAACTGAACTAATTTGAATTAAAATGAATGAATCTACAACCTCACCAATGGGTCCTTACGTGAAGATCAGTGGAAGGATGACTGCCTCATTTAAATACTGCCGCTCTTGAAGAGTTTTTTCTTCAGAAGTGTTTAATGAGAGGTTCCTTTAATGAAATTGACTGAAAATGATAGGAGAATGGCTCGCCATTACAAGTGGGGTACTGTTCATGTCTCTATGAAGACATAAATCGTTTGCCCTGGTGTGCCCTAATCTATGTTAATCTCTTGAAAGTGCTACTGCTCAGAAAAATGCTGATGTGTGCTGCTTTGAAGGCTGTTTAACATGGCTTCAAACAAATTTAGTGGTTCCTATCAGCTTTTGACACTGGGCGCACTTATACAACAGGAAGTCTCGTTAGTGTGTCCCGCTCAATCTTATCAGATTCCTTTCCTGAACTCTTTGCACTCCTCAGTGGGGTGATTAAAGATAGCCTGACAAGTGTCATCATGCTGCCATCAGCAACAGCAGCAGTGGTGTGTCCTGGGAAAAAATAAACAGAACATAAAAACTGCACGGATGTTTAAATTACCGGCAGTGTCCTATCTCGCCAATTAGGAAATGACAAGATAGGAAACGAAGGGCAATTAGTGGGATTTATATCTCCAGAATCAGCAGAATACAATCAGTTAAACAGCAACAAGGGAATATGTTGAAGTTATTTTGCAAGCTTGCATTGCACTATAATCTCACATGTACATGAAGCACTTCTTTACGCGCACTTCTGTATGCAATAAAAACCCTACATTTATTTATTTAAAACCTAGGTTTGAAATTAAATAGATACTGAACTGAAGACACCAACGATGCAACTGAAGGCACAGAATAAGAGACAAATGTTGTGTATTAGCAGCTTGCTGTCTGCGCAATGTCTTATCTATAAATGTTATGTTACTGCAGCAAACTTCATAGAGTCAGATTCCAAGTTGGAGGTCTACTGAGGCACTATAGAGAGGGACTTATACTATGTCCACCATGGGACGACTTCAGAGAAATGGCCACTGCCACTGGTGCTGATGGCTCTGTAGGCAATTCAACACGTTCTCCATGATCTGTTTAAGATATGTTTAAGATTTGTTTATGATATGTTTCTGATACGTTTAAGATAAGTTTATGATATGTTTACTATCTTCTGTGTTTTTTAGGTCCAGTGTATGAATTAACAGCTCAGTGTTTTTTTTGTCACATTATGTTCTTTGTGTTCTCTGTGTCCTCTATGCTAAGTGTTGTTTATGCCTGGTGTCTGAATGAGCAGAATGCGGTCCTATCTGCCTAAGACAAATTTCCCTTTGGGACAATAAAGCTTATCTTATCATATGGAATTGACCTCAAATGAACTGGCAGTGGTCCCCCCAGTACCAGGAGAGCTGTGCATACAGCTCAAATTTCAGCCCCTCATACAGCCTCAGACTCAAACACTCACACACCACACTCACACCCAAACAAGTATCCCATCGTTGGCCTGGTATGAGCTCACTATGAGACAGATGATTTTGTTTTTGTCCCTCTTGTACCACCTTCTCTCCCAGGTGCTGGTGTGTGGGGATGACCCCAAGGCTAAGCAGGCAGTAGTGGACATCGCCCACAGTCTGGGGCTGACTGCCCAGGACAGGGGCTCTCTGCGTGCTGCTGGGGAGTTGGAGGACATCCCCCTGCAGCTCTTCCCCAACTGGAGGCTCCCTCTCTGGATCGCTGTGGGGCTCACCGCCTTCTTCATTCTCTACCTGCTCGTGCATGATGTCACCTACTCTTATGTTGAGATGGAACAAGACAACTTCTACCGCATTATAATCTCACTCCCCAACAAGGCCTTTCCCAGCATCGCTTTGATAATGCTGGCTCTGTGCTACCTGCCCAGCATCTTTGCGGCCATCTTGCAGCTGCATAACGGCACCAAGTACAAGCGCTTCCCTGATTGGCTGGACCGCTGGATGCTGTGCAGGAAACAGATGGGATTGGTGGCCCTGGCTTTGGCTTCTCTGCATGCGCTCTACACCTATGTCAAACCCCTCAGATACTACTACATACACAACAAAGCCACGGATGTAATAGAGCAGGTCTGAACACACACACACACACACACACACACACACACACACACACACACACACACACACACAACACACATATGTTGTTGGAACAGTGTGCACTGTGACTGTGCTATTTATTATTTCAAAACAATGAATAGTAGCAATCTAGACCTTAAAAAAGCTCGAAACAGACACAATTTCTAACCCCAATATTTCAATGATGTAACGTTCGGGCCAGACATAGGTAATTCAGGTCAAAAGTAGTTGCAATGTCCAGTTATGGCAGGACTTGGTATGTGTGTTTGTGTGGCGGATTTGAAACGTTCTCATAGCTAACTCCCAGTTATACCAGATTCTTTCTGTAGGATTGGCTGTTCATTCTCGTTTGTTATCTGTAATAGATTGAAAAAGTTGGTAGGTCTGTTTCCAGCTTAAGCCAGCACTGTTTGTGCTAATGACGATGTCTTTCTATTTCAGATCAAAGAGAATGTAACTGATCCATTTGACTACACAGAATCCTGGAGGACGGATGCCTACAAGTCCCTTGGTGTTCTAGGCTTCGCACTGTTCCTGCTGCTGGGGATCACCTCTCTGCCCTCTGTCAGCAATGTACTCAACTGGAGGGAGTTTCGCTTTGTACAGGTAGTACAAACGCACACACACTCACTCCTACACATGCGCACACATACACACACACACACACTAATCCTTCCCAGGAAGTGAAATAAGATTAATATTTAAGGAATAGGCTTAAAGAGACCATAGACTGCAGGGGGCTGTGGGCTTCAGCGTGTTAAGGATAGTTGTTCAGTACACACACAGAGTTGAAGGTTTATTGTTTTCACTGTAATAATTGATTGCGTTCATTCTTCTGTAAAGGAATCTAGCTCTGTGGTAACAATATTGGCAAACACATCACACAGTTTCAGTGACTTAGAAGCAACAAATTTTTGTGTGGGACCATAATACTGATGTAATGCATCACAGATGCACAGAGTAACTGAGAGTATTTCAACAAGACTCATCCAATCACAATTAAAGACCAGAGCTGTAGTGGACTTTGTAGATTTTGGCATAGTGGATAACATTTCCTTTAATGACAATAATTTATCGTCCAGAAGAGTGGATTCAGCCAGATACTGTAAAATGTAGAGAAGGTATCCATAACAAAGGGATGGCTCTGCAATCTCTCCTGGAAGAGTAAACAACTTCAGTAAGTTACGTCTTTAGAGTGTTCTTGGCGCACTAAGAGTGAACGTTGAAAGTGGGGGAAATAGGCACCAGATTGTTGGAACATTTGTGGGAGTTTGGTCTAAGAAAGAGGCAGTAGGGATCTTCAGTCCAATTTTGGTGCAGCAGAAACCTTTTGTCATTTTGATGGATGAGTGAATAAGCAAAGTTGGTATTCGGAAAGGAGGGCTTCACGTTTTTCAAATAACAAGAAAGTTCAGGAATTCATTGCTGCCTTATGCCTTGTGTGTGTGTGTGTGTGTGTGTGTGTGTGTGTGTGCCTGTGTGTGTGTATAAGTGTGTGCATGTGTGTGTGTCTGTGTAAGGATGAGTCAGGAATGATTGAGTTAGGAAGAGTAGCAGACCCATTCTGACTCTCATAATACCAAAGTGTGTTGCGAGTGTTAACTTATTCATAAGACATAATTTAAGGTGCATAAATTAATCTGAGCCCAGCTTTCAGCTCTGAGCTCTCGGCTCGCAGCGTGAGAGTTAGTTAATCTAGGTCAGGGCTTGCTGCGCTCTGGCAGTGTCAGTCATCATGCAGCTTCTGTTATAACACAGTTTGGAGAGCAGACACAGTGCCTATGTGTGTGAGAGAAAGAAGAGGAAAAATGGTTGACATGTCTCCATCTCCTCTCTCTGGTGTATATTCAAAAAGAGGACAGTACGTTAGGTATGTGTGTGTGTGTAAGTGTGTGTACGCTGTTTGCGTGTGTATCTTTATGTGTGTTTCTTCAGGGGCTTGTGAATGGGTCAGTATGTGTGTGTGTGTGTGTGTGTGTGTGTGTGTGTGTGTGTGTTTGTGTGTGTAAAAATGAAATTTTATCCTCAACTACTCTCTCTCTCTCCCCCCTTTTCTCTTTTTCTCTCTCCTCCACAGTCCAAACTGGGGCACCTGACTCTGGTGCTGTGCACGGCGCACTGCCTGCTCTATGGCTGGGACAAGTTCTTGCAGCCCAGCAGGTACCACTGGTACACCCCTCCGTCCTACATGCTGGCCCTGGTGCTCCCCTGTGCCGTGCTGGTGCTCAAGTTTATTCTGATCACCCCCTGCATCGACCGCCGTGTCACCCGCATCCGTCACGGCTGGGAGACACCCAGAAAGAGTCGCCATGACCAAACTACTGTCTCTACAGACAAAGCTACATCTCTTTGACCAATTACTCAAAAGCTCGTTGTGCACTGCCTGCATGATTCACAAGATATATTTCGTAATGCGATGTTTCCCTTGTCTCAGTTACTATACATTGTAATCAGAATATACAAGACTATATGCTGTGATTTGTGTTATGAATAACACATCGTATTCATTAATTCATATTCAAAACTGGAATTACTGTGGAATACAGTGGTGGCTATGGCTGGCTTTTATTAAAAATTCATTGTCCACTGATAGCAAAACTTCAAAGAAAATAACATACATCACATATATGCATATTGAACAAAGCCTTTTTCTTACTGTCTCTCTTCATTCAATATTGGGCTACTAGCTGTAAATTACTTGATTGGTGTATGTGTTGTCCTTCAGTCTCCAATGTCCACATGCACTAAGGAATGTCTTTTAAAAGATATAAAGATGGACTGAATTGTGAATGACTTTATGTAAGAACCTATGAATAATTTTATAGTCACTGAAAACTTATGACATACACACAAGGGAACAAAAAATGAATAAAGCAGATTTCTGTGCGTGTATGTGTGTGTATCTTTTTGTCTGTATCTGTGCATCTACACACTCTCACTCTCTCTCTCACAGATACACACTGACAGGGGCATTTTACAGACAAGTCTTCCTGTAATGCAGGGTGTGACAGCTGCATAACAGCATTTAATCTACTTTGGTCAGAGCAAATCTATGGGTGTTTAGCCTGATTCACATCTTCTGCAGCACGACAAGACTTGCATCAGTTCAAATAGTACAGATGCCTTTACTAACAGCAGGAGCAAAAAGAAAAGATTTTTTGATTGCTTGACATTATCAAGAATTTCAATATGAAGTATGCAGTAAGGATGAACTAGGATGAACTTTCACAAAATATATAAACAAAGATGTCTATGTTTACCCTTCAATAATGCAGCAAACTGTCAGGTCTGCATCAGACCTGGCCACAACCACGCCCCCTCACTCCATCTCACAGACTCACAGCTTGTTTCCCAGGTCACAGCCACTTCCTGATGCACGATCACCCTCACCTGTGTATCAATTGGGGTCACCTGGTCTCCACCCTATTTAGGCCTCCTCCCCGGTTTCCCTGATGTCTGGCCTCGTCATTACCTACCTGGATCTACTCCGTGTCTGTCGTGCTTTCTCCGTCTCCCGCGAGCCCCGTGTCGAACTCCCCGCGAGCCAGGACTCTCCAGTCGGTATTGTTGTTCCCTGTATTTGCTGTTACCCTAGTTTATGCTTTTGAGCTTTAGAAGCGGACGTGACCTTTGTTGAGTTCTGTTTGTTTAAATAAAACCTCCTTTGTTTGAAATCTGCCCCTGCCTAGTCTGTGCCTGACACAAACCATATACACAGCATATAACTGATGGAACATGTATCATAGAGCCAATGACAAATATTATTGAGTTTGACTGAGAAATTATTACTTTGGAATAAGGATGTTTCCCATCCATTTTCCCTACATTTGACGTTTGCCTACTGTAGCCTATAACAACACTCATAATCATTTACATTTTGATCAGCTATCTGCTATTTATATACTTATTTCTTTGCTATATATATATATATATATATAAAATGTCAATTAGGAAAATCTGAAAGTAATTTGTAGATAGGCTCGTTCATTTTGTGAATTGTGGGTGATGTCTGGTAAAGAAAATGGAACCTGAAAAATAAAACATACAAACAAATCCTCTGCCAATTGCTGCATGGAAACAGATTCTCGAATGGCTATCTGCACACTCAAATTAATTTGAAACCATCACCACCACCAGAAACAATGAAAAAGAAAAAAGAAAATCTGGCCAAGTTGCCTCCATGGTACAAAAGGTAGACAGGATCTCAACAGAAAGACTAGGGAACTCATTCATGCATTTAATCTGCCAGAAAGCAAGTGCAATTCCTGTGTTCCAGCCAAACCTGCCATAGGCTCGATCCATCATTGAGGAGGGCATAATCTATCATTAGTAACATTCAAGGCGAGCCAATCCCAGCCAGGCTAGATCAGGAGGCCAGCTTGCTTTCAGTCTGATCTGGGCAGGCAACAGAATAGTGGCCTCGCCTGCTCAACAGAGCAGCAGTAATCATTATCTGCCCCATTCAGTTCAATTACAGTTTGCGTTCTGCTTGTGCCGCTGGGCAGAGGCCAGGAAGAGCAGCATGCTAGTCCGCATGCTCATGCGCTGACCGTAATTTATTGCTCATTCATTTTCTTATAAATTTACAGAATTCTGGGGACACGACTCAAGCTCGCCGTCAGGTTTAAAGGAGCACCGATTCAGCTTGAGTAAAAAAAAACACACAGATTTATGAGTGTGTGTACATTAGATACAGTATATTATGGCATTCAGCATATCAGATATTCAATCAACTGTTCTGCACAAGATGCACATAAATCTAAATACAGGGATTATATGATAAATGTAAAATCGATATCATTAGCATTTCATACATAAACCATAAACCAGTTAAATTAAAAGTAATAATAAAAAAAGAAAAATAAAAGTTTAATGAAACAGAGACTTACACTTAAAGTCTTTGTTACCATCTTGCTCTATCAAAATCAGATTATACATTCTACAGACTCTAGACTTCTACACTCCGCACTCTCTCAACAGATTATGTACTCTATATACTTTTATACTCTTTTATAAACTTTATTAAGTGCAAAACATATAGACGTTTACATAAACTTGGTGGAAAAAGAAGCTCATTATGCCATAAGAGGTTGGTGAGCGGGACCGTTTCTCTGTATTCCACCTTTGACCGGTCTCTCCCAGCCCTGCCGTATGCGGGTGACAGTGCGGTCGACACACGGCGTGATCAGGATCAGCTTGGAGACCAGCACCACACAGGGGACTACCAGGGACAGCATGTAGCCAGGCGGCATCCACCACTTATAGGGCCGGAGGAATTTATCCCAGCCGTACAGGAGAGTGTGGGTGGTGCAGAGCAGCAACGTCACATGACCTAGTTTAGACTGAGAAGGACAGAAGGTTCAGGTTTAGAAAGTTAACGGGCTATATAGCGTAGTCAAAACTGTCTGCACAAGGTGGATGTGCTACACAAAAAATGTATCTAATTAATCACAATATAAAAAATTTACAATTTTTTTGTGAAGAAATAATGTCACACATGCCCCTGGTTAGTGCAGGCCTCAGCAAAGTGGTGCTCCCCAGTTTCGTTCAGTGATTAAAGTTGTTTTTGAGGAGAGCGAATGAATATTCAGTGAGCCAAATTTTAGTTTTGATTTCTGGTTCTGTTGTTTATTTGTCTCTGGTTTTATTTTTGTGAGGTTACTATAATTTATAGACCTACTGGGTCGTTTTAAGAATAACACTCTCCCTGTCTGTCTGCTGCTAGGGTGATGGCGGGGTGGCAGAGAGCTGTGTAGGACAGTAATTCTGCCACCTGGACCAAACTCTGGTTCATCAGAAACAAGCCGAGTTCAAGTGTCAGTGTTCCTAGAAAGGAGCTCAGCACCCACCCCCTGGATATAGCGCTGAACCTCGCTCCTCTAAGGAACGTTTTCTAGCACGGCCAACACCTTGTGCAGGTCGGTCCAGACTCTTCTCATATCTGGTTCCGTGCTGGTGGAATGACCTCCCAAGTGCTACCAGATCAACTGATACCCTCTCCACCTTCAAGAAACTCGTGAAGACTAAGCTCTTCCAAGAATATCTCCTGGCGTAAACTTTGAGAATGCACTTAATAATTTAATTTCTCTACATTGTGCTACACTATTGCACTTTCAACTTAAAACAGCGCAGATTCTATGTTAGCAATATGCACTCCTTGTTAGTTCATTGTGTTGTAGCTTGAATGTTATCCTCTTTTGTAAGTCGCTTTGGATAAAAGCGTCTGCTAAATGCCTAAATGTAAATGTAAATGTTCAATGAACAATTAGAGTACCAAAAAGTTATTTAACAATAAAAACAATGGTGTGCTTATTGTATGATTTTAAAACTATTTACAGTTTTTGGAGGCTTTAACCAAAAGGTATTACACACAAATCCTTCAAAACAGTCATTTTTATTCATTTTGTGTTGTAAAACCATCTCTACAGAAAAGCTTCTTGTGACCATAATTGCTGATTGTGTGCCTTGAATGCCCACTGATGCCCTAAATGCACTCAAGCCTCTCATGAGACAGAGTCAAAGGCATTTTAAGGTCAAAGCCTTCCTAATATAGTCCACACAAATCACAGACAACTTCAGTAAGATTTCATCTTTTTACTTAATGCAAGGAAGAACAGCATAATATTTTAAGGCTCTGCGATTCCTCATATGGGACCAAGTTTTAAATGTTAAGTCATTTATTAAACATTCTTTTAAAGTGTATATATTAAAACAAAGACATAAAACTTTATAAATTAGGGTCAATTGTAGTGTGGTGTCATTCTTGAAAGGTCAGCCATGCAGCTCTTGGGATTTAAAGACAGTTTCAGAATAGATTATTACATTTTGCTCTTTAATTATAAGAAACTTAAAACAATTGTGCAGTCAGAAAAATTGAAACATTGATAGGGAAGAGCTGTTTTTGTGTGCTGGTGGCTCACTTTTGATTTGTCTATCCATCAAACATATAATCACATTTTTTCTAAAATTTTGAATACAGTATTATTTGCATAATTTGTGGGACTATCACACTCTTTCCTAAATTACATGGGCAATCTTTAAACACATTGTTTGTTTATTCAGGTTGTATAGTAGTTGGCGTTGTTTTCTAAGAGCTATATATAGCACTTTTTTTCTTTCGGACAATGACATAAGGGAACATATGGTTATCAGTAAGCAGTCATCAGATATCAGTAAGTACAATAATTCAGTTATAGTCATGCTTCAGTGATTGTTGTGTCCTCAAAAATGGTCGAGGGTGTTAATGGGGTTCATGAATAGGCTGTTGTTTGCTACATTCTGTACCTAATTTTACACACACTTGTGTGTGTTGTGCCTGTGCATGCGTGTTTAATTCCCACATACCATGTCATTATGGCTGTGATGGCAGTGTAGCCACAATTCACAATTCCAACCTTGTTATGGCCCCAAAGCCTGATTATAATTTTAAGTCTTTTGAGGTTCTTGTCCTTAACTTGATTCAACCATACAGGAATTGTGCTAAACCCTTAACAATTGTAACATTATATAGACCTCCAGGCCCCTACATTTAATTCTTATCAGAATTCTCTGACTTCCTGTCCTCTCTAGTTATTAAAACAGAAAAGATAATTATTATGACCGCCGCTAGCGAAGCTAGCGAAAGCGGTCATATTGGTGTTGCTGCACGTTTTTTCCCTTTTTTTTTTTTTTTTTCACCGATTTTCCGTCAACGATTCCCGGGACACTGAAACTCAGGGGGAAATGAATGTTTGTAGGCATGTAGCCCTAGAAGTTTGTGAGCGAATATGAGCTTTTGGCCCCCAAGGGCCCCCCCCCCACTGTGCCAGTGTCCGTCAAAGAGGGGGAGACCGGCAAACGTTTTCGCTGAATAACTCGATGAACCTTTCACCCAACAACACGAAATTTTTGTAATATGTCGGTGTTACAGAGACGTATCGACCCAGCCCATAAACACTCACTTGAAGCATAGCGCCACCTAGTGATAAGGGTAAATGCAAAAATTGGGATTTTGAGTTGCCAATATCTTGGACCGAGAAGGTGGGAACTGCACGAAATATGTCATGCACGATCACCACAAAGACCTCTGAAACCACAGCACATGCCATAAAATTTGGTCCATAGGGGGCGCTGTAATTGTAGAAAATGTCATTTTGCCTATTATCTAGAGAATGCTAATGTTTACAACATTTTTTTTTTTATCGTGAAATCTATTGAACCTCACGCATGGAAAACACTGGTCGACGCCCACTTCCAACGAAAACAATTTACATGAAATTTGAACATTGCGAAAACGAATCTGAACGAACTCGTCATAGGCCGTTAATGTGAATCTCACCAAATTTGGTATACGTCATCTACAGACAATGCTGACAAAAAGTTATCAAAGGATTTATCTTGAGATTAATTGTTTCGAAGTTACACGTCAATGAACATTTAACACGTAGCTTAAAATTCTTTAAAAGTACATATCTTGGCTTTTAATTGCTCAAATTTGGTCAAACTTGGCATGCCATCTCTAAACTGCTTTTTTGTCATGTGTACTAAATTTTGTGACATTTCGTCATAGGGGGCGCTGTTTATCGCCGAAGCTAGGTGTCAAAAAACAGTTTTTGTTAAATAACTCGTTAACATTTTTGCCCAAAATAACGATTTTGTGTTAGTATGTTGGTGTTACAGAGACGTATCAACCCAGCCCATAAACGCTCACGTGAAGCATAGCGCCACCTAGTGATAAGGGTAAATGCAAAAATTGGGATTTTGAGTTGCCAATATCTTGGACCGAGAAGGTGGGAACTGCACGAAATATGTCATGTACGATCACCACAAAGACCTCTGAAACCACAGCACATGCCATAAAATTTGGTCCATAGGGGGCGCTGTAATTGTAGAAAATGTCATTTTGCCTATTATCTAGAGAATGCTAATGTTTACAACATTTTTTTTTTTTATCGTGAAATCTATTGAACCTCACGCATGGAAAACACTGGTCGACGCCCACTTCCAACGAAAACAATTTACATGAAATTTGAACATTGCGAAAATGAATCTGAACGAACCCGTCATAGGCCGTTAATGAGAATCTCACCAAATTTGGTATACGTCATCTGCAGACAATGCTGACAAAAAGTTATCAAAGGATTTTTCTTGAGATAAATTGTTTCGAAGTTACACGTCAATGAACATTGAACACGTAGCTTAAAATTTTTCAAAAGTACATATCTTGGCTTTTAATTGCTGAAATTTGGTCAAAGTTGACATGCCATCTCTAAACAGCTTTCTTGTCATGTGTACTAAATTTTGTGACATTTCGTCATAGGGGGCGCTGTTTATCGCCATATATAGGTGTCAAAAGACCTATATATATATATATTTTTTTTTTTATATAATACTCCATACAAGACAATCTTATGACTACCATCTCTACACAAACACCAAGTGGCAAGAGTTCAAATTAACACATGTAGGCTACATACATACTATGACAACACCTACCCTTTCATAAATCACTCCTACACACTACAAAATCACACACAATCTCATTCATTCAAAAAACACATCCATACCCACTTCCAAGACATAATTTCCAATCTAATTCCCACCTCACAACACTGTTCTACCACACACTTGTCATGCCAACAGTTCTCACATTTCAATACATTGCGGCGGTCATACCATGTATCGCTATGCGGTACATCTAGTATTAAGTAATTTCAATATCCACATGGATGTTGCAAATGATAGCCTGGCAACTGTGTTCCAATCTTTACTCAATCACATTGGCTTCCACCAAAATGTAAATACACCTACACATCAAAGTAACCACACTATTGATCTTGTACTAACATATGGAGTACAAATAGAAGAACCTACAACCTTACCTAACTCACCACTACTTAATAACTTTAAAAATCACATTAGACATTAGACACTGCAGATGACTTCATAGCAAAATTTTCCTCTCTCCTTGACCCTTTATAGGCCTAAATTAGAAGGCTCTACTCCAAGCCCAACTCAAGTTGACCAATTAACTGATAGTGTTGTAAATACTATACTATACTCCACATATAGTACACAAATACTGTACTATACTCCACATTCAACACCACTGCACCACTTAAAAAGAAAACTAGAAAACAAGAAAAAATTGCCCCATGGTATACACACAGACTCGCCTAACCAAACCTTGATCCTGATGTCCTTGCTAACTATTCACCCATATCTAACTTCCCATTTGTATCAAAAATACATGAACTGTAAGTTGTTTCTAAGCAAATCTGTAGCTTCTTAAATGAAAATAATATCCAGGAAACCTTCCAGTCAGGCTTCAGAGCTAATCATAGCACAAAATCAGGCCTAGTTAAAGTCTTCAATGACCTCTTTATCTCATCTGATAAGGGATATATATCAATATTAATACTATTGGATCTTAGTGCTGCCTTTGACACTATTGGCCATGGCATCCTACTACATAGGCTTAAACACATGATAGGCATCAAAGATTCTGCATTAGCCTAGTTCAAATCGTACCTCTCTGGCCGCTAACAGTTTGTACACGCTCATAATGAGTCATCATCCCACACCATTCTGCACATCCCACAAGTAAAGTTTGGTGTACCCCAAGGCTCAGTGGTAGGGCCCATTATTCTCCCTGTATATGTTACCTTTAGGATCTGTTATAAGGAAACATGGCATTACTTTCCACTCCATTGCTGACGATACCAAGCTTTACCTTTCCATGATGCCTAATGACTACATGCCAATAACTAAACTTGATGCTTGCCTCCAAGACATTACAATCTGGATGACTAATAATTTCCTATGTTTAAACTCTGATAAAACTTATGATGTTATGATGATCGGCCCTAAACAGCTGAACAACATTCTACCTCTTCACCAAAACGTGGCCTTTCACTATCATGTAATAAAAAAGTTAAAGACCTTGGGGTAATTATTATTATTATTATTATTCTCTCTACATAGCCATGTAAAACACATTTCAAAAACATCTTTTTTCCACCTATGAAATATCGCTAAGGTTAGAAAGTTCCTATCTTTTGAGTATGCTGAAAAATTAATACATGCATTTATTACCTCCAGGCTTGACTATTGTAATGCTCTGTTCTCTGGGTGTAGTAATACCTGTATCAAAAACCTACAGCTAATACAAAATGCCACAGCCCGAACACTCTCTAGAACTAAAAAATATGAACATATCTCTCCTATCCTTGCTTTCTTACAATGGCTCCCTATGAAAAGTCAAATAGATTTTAAAATACTCCTCTTAACCTATAAAGCCCTCAATGGCCATGCTCAAACATATATTACAGACTTAATTGTCCCTTACCACCCTAGTACCCCAAGATCCTCCTAGAACCCCAAGATCCCAGAGTGCTGGTCTTTTTGTAATCCCGAGAACATCAGAATCTATGATAGGAGGAACAGCCTTTTGTTACCCTCTTGAGGAATAATACCCCCCCGCCCCCCACATCCAACAAGCAGACACTCTCAATACCTTTAAATTTAGACATAAAACCTTCCTCTTTACTGTCTCCCATAGTTAGGGATGGTGCATGGTAAATCATCACTCGTCATGGGTCTTTTGGGATGGGCCACTGACCATCCCTGCAGTAGTGCTGGGTTGCCATGTTCCATACCTTAGTTATGCTGCTATAGCCTAGTTCCGCCATAAACCTTTCATGTGTCATGCTGTACAACTCTCTCTCTCTCTTTCCCCTCTCTCTTTTTACTTATACTATAAATATTTATATACATATATGTATGCACAAATGACACATATGATCAGTGATGTGTGAGCCTGGCCTAACTCATTTGCTTCCTCTGTCCAGAATCATCTCTGCTGAGTGTCATTCCTGCCTCTTTCCTGTCACCTTCCCCTCCTGAGTGGACTGGAACCAACGCTATGGGAGGCCCATGCCAGGACAGACTCTCCATCCTAGAGGCCGAATTGAAATATGAAGTATATTGAAATACACTTAATATTTGTTTAGAAGCTAGAGAGGGGGCAAAAATCAGGTTAGTGGGGTCCCTTTGTGGGAAGCCAAATGGACCACTCAGGTCTCCATGTGTGTTGTGCCCTCAGTGAGTCCCACACTGTCAGCATCGAGTAAAGGTTGTGTGAGCCCAGCATTATGCTAATCTCCCTCAAGAGGGCAAGGCATCAGCCCACACCGGTCCCCAATGCTCTGATTCTAACATTAACTCATCCATGGTGGGATTGTGAAGACAAAAGCAGTGAAACACTATCTGCTTTCACTGAGATGCGATGGGTATGGTTCTATGAGCCAAGCATGGGATAATCTCTTGTATTTGTGTGTGTGTGTGTGTGTGTACGCACGCGTGCATAGGTGTGTGTGTGTGTGTGTGTGTGTGAGCTGTACCTGTACAAAGCGGAACTCCCTCCAGTTCAGTGCATTGCTGACAGAGGGCAGAGAGGTGATCCCCAGCAGCACATAAAGGCCAAACCCCAGAATCCCCAGGGCATAGTAGGAATCTGTCCGCCAGGCCACTGTGTTGTCGAATGGATTTGTTGTGTTTTGTTTGGCCTGAAATAAAAAGTGAATTTTTACTATTGGGTCTACTGGGTTACTGTGACTGCACAAACTGCCTAACCAAAAAGCCACTAAAGCCTTTGAATATGTGTGTGAAAGCAAGACCAATTCAATAATCTTACCTTTTTATTGTAGCCAAAACCAAGTTTCTATACATACCTGGATTATTCATGAACAAAACAATTCTATAAGTCTATATAGCACCAGCAATTTACTGTAATCTTAATCACAATTTTCCTATAAAAGAGGATTCATTAAGTCGTGAGGCTTGGAGCGTTTCATCCCTATGCTATCTGAAGCTGGCCTGAAATGACCAAGTGAAGACTTGAAACCACTAACGTGTCTAGAACAAGTCAGCAAGTGTTTAATTATATGTGTAATTCATTTTATACAACACATAAGCACTATTAATAGTAGATCCTTAATGTTTGTTTAGGGATGTTAAGCTATGTTAAGCTATGTTGTTAATAAATAATAATCAAGCGATAATGTTAACTGTTTCTGTAATATGAGTGAACTTTAAAGGTGCCCTGCCATACATCTACATGGTATTTCAAATTGTTCTCTGAGGACTCCTGGTGTGTAACTGTAGTTGGACTGAAAATGTCCAAGGAGACCTTAACAACGCTATATGCAACCTATTCAATAATCCCTAGAGTAAAGCACCTCGTTTTTCTGCCTGTGATAATGAGCTCTGCTCTGATTCACTGCTGTACTGTGGACAGGCTTGTCCACAAAGGACGACACACTAGCAAAAGAAATTTTTCAGGAGTTGCCACTGCTGCTGTTGCATGACAGTGTTGCAAGGCATGTTGAGTGAATATTTACATTAGTTAGCTAATGTCAGAATTGCAAAGGATGAAGAACTAAAAGTGTTGGAATATAAAATTTTAGAGGAAAAGAAAGACTATTATATGCACATCCACCAATTGCTTGGAGATTGTAAACAGACACTTTGCAAAGGTCAGCTTGTAATGTGTAGGGTTTCACACTAGCCAACATAACCAGATAACTGCTTTGTTATCGCAAGGTTACTGATACAACCACATGTTAAAACTTACAAAGCCAGTTGTACTCGCCAAAGTTGACAAGTCATTCTTTTCAAAATGTGCTGGACACAGAAATAATAAGGGACTATGTTTCGTGGGGCAGGTGCTAATCAAAACAAGAAGAGCATGTATTGGGCAGTAATGCAGTGCCATCTGCGATTGACTCAAGCTTGGTCGCTCCGACATAAAATTGAACTTTTTTGAATTGGCCTGATTTCTTAGTTTATTTCTTTGTATTAGCTATTGCAGACAGCAAAGACAGTATCACATTTCCACATACACCATATGACTCAAACTCGTTTAGACCTATCATATTTCAGAAACAACAGGTAAAACGGTTTTGTGTGGCAGGGCATCTTTAAAGGAGAATTAGTCCATAGCCCTGTTGTTTGAGGTCACCAAGTGCTATCTGTAGGATAATGAACGAAAAAACTTACTTTCACATTTCAGTTTCATTTAGTTAACGTTAGCTGCCAGTTTGCTATTGTTGTATCAAATCCTCTGGTTGTTTTTTCTACAGACAGCATTTGGTGACCTCGTGCAGCATGAAAACATGGAGTCTTGTTTATGATATGTAAGTGTCACATGTGTGTGAGTGTGTGTGTGTGTGTGTGTGTGTGTGTGTGTGTGTGTGTGTGTGTGTGTGTACATATGTATTCTCACCTGTGAGATGGTGCTAGCAGCTATTTTGTATCTGACGTAGTATCTGATGGGGATGACCAGGGTGTAGAGCACATGCAGGAAAGCCAGAGCTAAAGCCACCAATCCCAGCTGCTTCCTGCACAGCATCCAGCGGTCCAGCCAATCAGGGAAGCGTTTGTACTTTGTGCCGTTATGCAGCTGCAAGATGCCCGCCAGAACCCCAGGCAGGTAGCACAGAGCCAGCATTATCAACGATACAATGGGAAACACTTTGTTGGCCAGTGAAATCATGATCCGGAAGGAGATGTTTTTTCCATCCATGACATACGCATAGATGACGTCACGTATAAGCAAGTAGAAGAAGAAGAAGGCAATGAGCCCCACAGCGATCCAGAGAGGGAGTCTCCAGAGGGGGAAGAGCTGCAGGGGGATGTCCTCCAACTCCCCAGCAGCACGCAGAGAGCCCCTGTCCTGGGCAGTCAGCCCCAGACTGTGGGCGATGTCCACTACTGCCTGCTTAGCCTTGGGGTCATCTCCACACACCAGCACCTGGGAGAGAAAGAGAGCAAGAGAAGACAAATAAAGTGAGTATATGTGTGTGTGTGTGTGTGTGTGTGTGTGTGTGTGTGTGTGTGTGTGTGTGTGTGTGTGTGACAGAGAGAGAGAGAAAGACAGAGAAAGAGAATCCAGGCTTGGTTAGTGAGGCCATGTGGAAGCACAGTCTAAGTCACTGTAGGATTATCCAAAGCTGTCATTATACTCTGACATAACCCTGAAATCAGCAGAAAAACAACACAATTAAACATAAAAGGTGTGCTTTAGAAGTTGTTGGAAGTTGTTAACTTACAGCCTCTACTGGAGTTAGTGTAAGTAGGAGTGCTAGAATTCTCAGGGAGAAAGCAAAAGCGAAAAAACTCCTTTTTAGAATGTAAGATAAAGAGCCACAGAAACAGCAGTCCAGAGTAGTTTTTTTTGCTGTTATATTTCCAGTACATCTAAGCCACACATTCCATTTGGTTTCCAAGTCATGATGAACTGGCATGCTGAGATTTAGTTACTGAGTTATTTCTGGGTTTGGCTATGAGAACTAATATTTTTTAGTGTTGTGATTACACACAGAAAAATAAGTTCAAGATAATAAATCACATCAAGGCAGAGCACAGTGCTGGGTTAAATCTTAGTTAACCTTCACAGATAAAGTGTAAAAGATGATAAACGGTCCCACAAAAGAGTCCCACAAAGTAAGTAAATATAATTCAAAGAAAGCAGCTGTGGTTAGAACATTCAGAGGAAAATGCTCAGAACACAGAACAGAAAAACATGCGCTGAGAAAAATGCTTATAACTGTGACCAAAAAGGAATCTAAAACACACTGGATCAAAAATATACTGCAGTGGAAATTATACCAATATATAATATTATATATAATAAATCCAGCAGGCAAAAACAAGATCAGGACGCTTGGAGAAACACCTTGAGATGTTGAGATGTAGGTTGATGAAGGTGCAACCTGGAGACATCTTGTTTTAGGCCTTTGTTTAGGAAGCACTATGGAAACTCATCCTCCCGCATAATCACAAAGAAACATAACTTTACATGTGTTCTCGTCTAACATTTTATACATAATATATAGCTCTACAAGTGTTTCTCAGTATCTGGATCAGTTTGCCTAGTCAGTATTTGATGTGATGTCACTTCCTCTTACCTGTCGGCTGGCGTCCAGTGCCCCTGACTGCAGGGCCCAGGCTGACACAGTGTTGAAGCCTTTCACCACAGACGCTCCTGGCACCAGGTTGCTCAGGTACTGAGCATTGGATTGTGGGAACTGGCCTCTCTTCAGGTTGTTGCTGATGTCCACCAGCACCTTGCCCTCCAGAGCAGAGGTCAGCGAGGTCAGGAAGTCATAGTGATCTCGCTGCACAGCTATGAAGATCACCTGAGCCATCCGAGCTGCCTCTGCGTGGGTCATAACCTTTGAACCCTTGGGCACCAAGGTCGAGTTCTTAGGGTCACGTGAGCCAAAAATGACCTCATATCCTGCCTGGAGCAGACGAAGCCCCAGTGAGCGTCCAAAGTCTCCTGTACCAAAGATGCACACTGTCCTCTGTTTATTTTCTCCAGGAAGAGACGTCATGGCAATGGAATCGGGCTTCATTGCTGCAAGAACCAATGCAAGATATTGACAGGTGAAACGGAAAAAATACAAAAACACACTAGTCACATATCATGACTGAAACAGGTATACTAATTTAATGTAATCATTTAATACATTTAATTTAATGGATTGCTTTGCTTTTGTTGTAGGCTACCGTTCTTTCCTTCATTTACAGTTTTTCTTATTGCTAAAAAGCACTTCATGAAAGTGGGATCAACTTGATCTTCATCCTCACTTTCTTAGCACAGCAGAAACCAGCACTTCCAATTGTGTTAACCAGTTTTTAAGTGGTTTCACACATTTTTCACAGTTTTTCAAAACATTTCACACAGCTTTCATAGAAAGTTCCCAGACTCCACTGAATTTACAGCTTGAACTGGGAAGAATCTATTCACAACCAAAACGATATTGTCTGCAGACATATGAATTACTAATGCCACTGTGTAAATCGCCTCCTCCACAATTCTTCAACCCACAATCTTTCAACAATCTTTCAATTCAGTTCTGCTTTCCAAAGACAACTAAAAACAATCTGAAACATGTCTATAAAAAGCATATGTGGGAACAACATCAAATGTTACCAAAGTTCAGCCCAAACTAGTAAATCAATGATAAACAAACACTCCAGGTTTACGTTTCACTAACGGTACAAACTTCAGAGATTCAGTAAGCAGCTTTTGGCTCACATTAGTCTTCAGAAGAAATATGTCTTCAGATCCCAGATTCAGCACGTTTCTCTGCAGCTTGAGCTCCAGTATTTCCTGTTTCCTGTCTGCCCTTGTCCTTTTCACTGGACCTGTTTCATGAGCCTCTGTGTTTTTATGTTTTGTAGGATTGAGTGACAGAGGACAGGCCTTTTCCCGCTTTTGGGTGCAAATGGGGGGAGTCCTTAGACTACCTCCGTGCCCATAGGGGAGGGACCATCTGTGAGCAAACAGAGCTCTGACCTGTTTTAGGAAATCAGGACTAACAGGAAGTTAGTGTTTGTGTGTGGGTGTGCGTGTGCATGTGTCTGCATATGTCTGTGTGTGTTTTTTAGTGTGTGTGTGTGTGTGTGTGCATTTGTGTATTTGTGCCTGTGTGTGTCTGTGTGTGTGTGTGTGTGTGTGTGTGCATGTGCGCAAGGAGGGTGAGAAGTTGGTGACGGTTGCTCAAGAGTGGAATATCAGAAGAAGTTACATGGCAAGTCTCACAATGTAACAGAATTTTTGTGGTTAGGCGACTGCTCTGAGGTAAATGTTTTCAATGTGGACAACCATGAAATGTGTAATACAAAATAAAACATTCTCAGCAGTCTTTCAACTGTGTGCATTTTGTGCTTTGTAGGTTTTTTGTTACCGTTCATTATTGTGATAGGAGCAAAATACATTTCTGCTGTAATACTACACTATTACCTAACTAAATACAACTTGGCCTAATGATGTGGTAAAAACATGTTTAGTTTGGTTCTCCTCTATGACTCCTCTATGACTCAGTATATAAGCACCATTTACGCACATATCCCTTTTTTTTTTTTCTGAACGTGGCCTAATTCAACTGTAACCTGTCTGAAGCAGTATTTTGTGTAGTGCTCATGACTAAAATGTAGGCCTATGATTTAATGTCAGCAATGCAACATCATATCTTGTCTCAATGAAATCCATTGTAGCCTGTGTTGCTTGAAAATTTATCGCAGGATCAGTCATGCTGAGCGAATTGGCATGACATTCAGGTTCATCGGACTCGTACTGAAAAAAGGATTTAACTGTGTTCTGGTGGACAAGACAGAGCCAGAGGTATGGCAATGCATTTATAGCAATGTTTTGGTCACAGTTATAAACGAAATGTGCATGTCAAGTTGTTGACCTAGGATTTTGAATAACTAGGTAGTTCAGTCATTTTCTTAACATAACCAGCCATTAAGTTACATTGCGAAATAACTAGTCTCCCTTTTGCAAGTGCACCGACCTTTTCAGCACAATTTATTCACAGAGTACGAAATCAAGGCCGTAGCCAGGTAAGAGGTCACCGGTAACTTTTTTTAGGGCTAAAAATAATATTTGAGGCAAAATACATTCGTATTTTAAAAGAACGCCTCCGAGACAAGCACATGACAGTTTAAAGCAATGACTATACAAGCATTGGTTTAAACCTGTTGACGTATGATGTGTGAGCGAGAGTTTGGAGAAAGCGGCGTGAGAACAACTCTGAAACAGTTTCCTTTCCTCTATCAGCGAACACTCAAACTACGCACATTGGGAGCCGCATTCAAGCAAGTTAATTTTCAGACAGCAAGACAAACGGTGAGACAGAATGTTTAAAAGTGTAACATGGTAGCGTAGCGCTTGAAGTGAAGACATGAAAAATATTATTTGTCATAGGCTACATTCGTGCACCCACTGATTTAAATGTAGCGTTACAATTGCCCTTTTGAGCAGAGCATTATCATGCATTATACTTTAGGCTACAGCCCCACCTTTGATACTTTATTTGACTTTATAGGGACCTATTAAAATCTAAAAGGAATACATCTGTCTTATAGATAGTGAGAAACAATACAATTCAAAGGTTTGCCTTTTTGAGGTAGGTGTAACTTACCCTATGAAGTGTTTTATCTTTCAATTATTTTATCACCTGCAAGTAATTTTAGGTCTATATGATCATGTGAAGCACACATTGTCCATCCAGAATGCAAGTTCTGTGTTCAGGGCAGGCAAATCTCACTGTGCACACGGGCACATTGTACCTATCTGCCCAAATAGACCTCAGGGGGAGGGCCCCATTTGGTTTCCTGCAGGAGGGTCCAATGTAGTAGCATGTATGGCTGACATGCTACTACTCAAGTGGAGATCTTTTCAATTAGCAGCAAGCTCTTCACGTTCATGGGTAATAGGCCACATACACACATACATACAAACACACACTGCAAAAACGGCCTTTTCCAAAACAAGAAAAAACACTCTTTTCGGGAGGATTTACTTATTTCAAGCATAATTATGTGCCAGTGTATGGAATTACATTTGTGCCTCTTTTAAGAGCGAGCAGTTGAACAATATTGAGGACAGAAAAATCTTTTAAGCGAGCACGCAAATTATATTTTGAGGAAACATGAAACTCAAGCACAAAAACTTTGACCAGTTGACCAGTTAACTGGAGTCACCATGTATGTGCAATAACATCCCTCTTTCATTCAGTTTCACTCTATGCGCTCACATAAACTGTTCCGCTCGCTCCAGAGATCTCTCATTCTCGCTCAATTTCACCTGTGCGCTCACTCACAAACTATAAAAAGCGTTACATTTGTGCCACGAATGTCAACCAATCAGAAAATTCGCCAGAATTTCATTGACAGGCTATCTGTCTAATCAAAACGCTGATAATAGTGACTTCCAGAAAAACGTGACTTTTGGTCCGACACTATGAGCTGTCATTTGCAGTAAACGGCTTCTTCTACCATGGTGGACGGCTGGATAACTCTAGCCTTACCTAAGCTCTAAACCTAAACTAAACTGAAAACATGACTATTGGCAATGGATCTAACAGCATGTAATATCCCAGCAAAAGCGAATAAATGAATCCTAATAATTCTAGCTTGTTGCTGCAATTTTTGTTGCGCTAACACAACTGGTGGTGGCTCGTCTACGTTCAGTTAAAGGCTAATGATAAGTACCGTCCCTTAGCACCGTCACTTATGAATAACTGAGGGAATTACTGACAATAAATGTTGTCAATGTGTCACAAAACAATGTACCAAACCAAGGCAAACATATATGTGACATTTAACAACCTAAGTGCTCGCAAAGAAACTGTTATCTTACTTCTAATATTGTTAGCATTGTCGCTAGCTAACAGTTGTTAATGTCATGTCATAGGAGACACTAGCTTTTCAAGATAACTTTCAGGAACCAGCAAGTGGTGCACAGTGTTCATATCACACTAACCAACCGTAAATATTTGAACAGAAAATGACGTAAAGTAGGACAGAATTTAAATTTACAAGTCAGGTAATTTAACTTACAGCACTGTAATCTTTCTAGTGACTGTTATGTTACCATACACTGTATGTCTCTTGAAACTAACGTCACCTTCTTTTATCAAGAACTAATGTTGTTGACATTTAGCATGGCAAAAACTTTATTAATAACTTAAATGGTAGGCTTACATAATCTCCCTCAAAGTAGTTGCATTTGGATTTGTTTAAAACGTTTGGCTTTCTGCCCCAGCCAATGAGAATTTACCTCCCCAGAATTTTCTGATTGGTTGACAATTGTGAAACAAACGTAACCCTTTTTACAGTTTGTGAGCAAGCGCACAGGACAAGTTGAGTGAGAGCTAAAGAGATCTCAGGAGCGAGCGTTCCGCGCACGGAGGAACAGTTTATGTGAGTGAAACTGAATGAAAGGGGGCTGTTACTGCACATACATATTGATGTTAGCAAACATGCAAAGACATTTGTGCAGCACAGAATAGATTCCTGTTTGCTCAATTACAAATTTAATTCTTCCTCAAAGTATAATTTGTTTGCATGCTCAAAAAAATTCTGCACTCAAATTGTTCTACTGCTCGCTCATAAAAGAGGCACAAATGTAATTCCATTGCAGTGTAGCAAGAAAATTGCTCTTACTAAGATTTCTTGAAACAAGAAAAAGTACAGATAAAGGAAAGTCTTGCTTTAAGAAAATATTGCTTGTTTTAAGTATTCATGGTAAGACATATAAACAAGTAATAAGATTAATTTTCTTATTTTTGAAATACAGTGTCAAGAAACTAACCGAATTAGCTCAAAGTCTGAGGCAGTCACAAAACACCATGTGAGGTCATATCATGGAAAACCTGAGGCTGATTGCCACAAAACATAGTGTGAACATTTGTTACATTGGCATTGACCAAAAAAAAAAAAAATATATGTTTAATCAACACTGTCCTCTTATGATGCTTGGAACCCATACTGCTGCTTACAGACACATGTTAAAGTCATTTTCAATTGACACTGACTGTTACAGTGACAGATCATTTTGTTTTAAATCAGCAATAGTGATTATCTTAATGAGTTAGGTTTGATTTTAAATATAGGCTGTCTTGACAAGATCAAAATATTTGAAACAAGTGAAATTACCTCCAATGTCTGCCTGACAACTGGTCAAAATACTTTTCCCTCTTAAAAATGAGCAAAATAATTCCTCAACAAGTAAATGAATCACAGTTTATCCTGCAAGTCCACAGGAGGAATGTGAATGAGTTATGGTTTGCCCCATCTGATCCAACTGTTTTAACCTGTGTGTGTGTGTGTCTTTCTAAAGCCAATTTGTTTTTGGGTTTTTTTCCATCACTATACACATTACCATTCCAATATCTATCTATAAATGGAAGGAACGTATGTCTGAACTTATGTGTGTTTGTGTGTATGTCTGTCTGTGTGTGTGTTCCACGTATAACTCTCAAACCATTAGTTTGACTGACCTCAAATTTGGCACGTGTCTTGCTAATGGCACAAATAAATGTTAAAAATGTTAATGTTATTTGGGCTAAAAATACTATAGATAAGATATTCATAAATGAAACACAGTAGCCTTCTATGTAGCAGTAGCTTCCCTCTCACATATTCCTGGTGCAGTGCTTATCGGATGGAGAAAAAAGCCTCATGTTGTGGTGTCACATATCCCTCTTACTATTTAAAGGAATTAGGATGAAACACCTTAACGATATACACTATATACTAATGCCACTGTGTAAATCGCCTCCTCCATAATTCTTCAACCCACAATCTTTCAACAATCTTTCAATTCAGTTCTGCTTTCCAAAGACAACTAAAAAAAATCTGAAACATGTCTATAAAAAGCATATGTGGGAACAACATCAAATGTTACCAAAGTTCAGCCCAAACTAGTAAATCAATGATAAACAAACACTCCAGGTTTACGTTTCACTAACGGTACAAACTTCAGAGATTTAGTAAGCAGCTTTTGGCTCACATTAGTCTTCAGAAGAAATATGTCTTCAGATCCCAGAATCAGCACGTTTCTCTGCAGCTTGAGCTCCAGTGTTTCCAGTTTCCTGTCTGCGCTAGTCCTTTTCACTGGACCTGTTCCATGAGCCTCTGTGTTTTTATGTTTTGTAGGATTGAGTGACAGAGGACAGGCCTCTTCCCGCTTTTGGGTGCAAATGGGGGGAGTCCTTAGACTACCTCCGTGCCCATAGGGGAGGGACCATCTGTGTTCCTGTTTTAGGAAATCAGGGCTAACTGGAAGTTAGTGTTTGTGTGTGCGTGTGTGTGTGTCTGCATATGTCTGTGTGTGTTTTTTAGTGTGTGTGTGTGTGTGTATGCATTTGTGTATTTGTGCCTGTGTGTGTCTGTGTGTGTGTGTGTGTGCATGTGCGCAAGGGGGGTGAGAAGTTGGTGACGGTTGCTCAAGAGTGGAATATCAGAAGAAGTTACATGGCAAGTCTCACAATGTAACAGAATTTTTGTGGTTAGGCGACTGCTCTGAGGTCAGTGTTTTCAATGTGGACAACCATGAAATGTGTAATACAAAATAAAACATGTTTGTATATTTGTCTGTGTGTGTGTTCCACGTATAACTCTCAAACCATTAGTCCGACTGACGTCAAATTTGGCACGCGTCTTGCTAATGGCACGAATAAATGTTAAAAATTTTAATGTTATTTGGGCTAAAAATACTATAGATAAGATATTCCTAAATGAAACACAGTAGCCTTCTATGTAGCAGTAGCTTCCCTCTCACATATTCCTGGTGCAGTGCTTATCGGATGGAGAAAAAAGCCTCATGTTTTGGTGTCACATATCCCTCTTACTATTTAAAGGAATTAGGATGTAACACCTTAACAATATACACATTTCTTAAAGTTCAGTGTTGATTTTGCAACAACATACCAACACACGCAGACCCATGTTGGCCTATTGTAGCCATAAGTGTATCTAATTTTTAGTGTAGCTAATTTTTGATATAAGATGGTGGGTTACTGAGCAAAGACAGCTAGGAGTGGGTGGGTGGGTCACATGCTGCTTATATGTGACAGAGACATATTGATCTAAGGGAGATGGATTTCCTAAATCTGAGCGCTTATTAAAACAATGCCACTCAGTCAGATATTTATTACTGGCTGGGCATTGAGGAATGTTGTTATTAAGCAGGCCAAGTAAATCATTGCTGACTGACTGCCATGCACACACACGCACACACCAACATAACATCTCTCCTTTCTTTTCGCCTCGTCTGGGGAAATTACACATCCGTCACAAAGTCTGATCGCCACCACATTCACTGCGCGGTTGTTCCACACACTGCAGGGGAAAAAAGGCACCGGGTCCAAATTCCAAATCAAAGAGAAAGTAAGACACAGACACAAACATGCATGCACACACATAAACTCACACATACACATTCACGCAAGTGCACACAAACAGACACAAAATAGCTAGCCACAAAATGCCACACATGCACACACACACACACACACACACACTCACATCAACATAAAATCTCCTGTCCTTTCTTTTGCCACGTCTGGGGAAATTATGCATTCATCACAAAGTCTGATCGCCACCATGCTCACTGCTGGGTAGTTGCAGGGGGAAAAGGCACAGTGTACAAATTCCAAATCAAAGGGAAATTAGGACAGACATGCACACACACAAACTTGCACATATACAAGTGCACACACACACACACACACACACACACAAAGCCTTCACATGCACACGTGGACACACATACACACACACTCACACTCACACACACAGACACATAAACATACACCAACATAACTTTACACTGTAAGACAAGTTCACCTACAGCTGAGTGTAAATCTTCGAGTTAAATGAAAAAAAACATTATAAGAAAATAAATACAGTTACTGCTTCTACTGGTGCTCTCTCTCTTCCTCTCTCTCTCTCTCTCTCTCTCTTTCTCTCGCTCTTTCTCTCGCTCTCTCTTTCTCTTTCTCTTTCTGTCTCTCTCTCCGGCAGTTATAACTGACACATTCACTTTCAGGACTTTCCTTGGCTGCAGTGTGTGTTGATCTTCATTCCCCATGGAGGTTAACAGGAATTCACAGACGGGATTTCACAGACTGACTCACTCAGTCATTACATAATGTCCTGTGCTGCAGTCTTTTACTTGTGAAAATAAGCAACATTGTCCCTTTCAGTAACAGAGCAGAAATACCCATAAGTTGCTATTTAATGAGGATATGATTTCATTAGATTCTTCTGGTATGTGTGTGTGTGTGTGTATGTGTGAAATAAAGACAAATGCAAACAGATACGGAGACAAATTCAAGAAAACACAAAATGCAAGAAAATATGGAGACAGACCAAGTTAAGAAAAGACGAAAGGAGGACAGTGGGCCACAAATACAAGGGAATTAAACTATAATATTTATCAAGTAGGCAACATTCCTGGCGGAGACTTCACTGCTTGTTTGCCATGCCAGACATCTGCTCCTCTTTCCGTAATTGGGTGGAATCCACAACAAAACCCAAGCTTGCTCACATAGAGACAGACAGACAGAGAGACAAACACACACACCCACACACGGACATGCACACACACACACACACACACACACACATGCGCGCGCTTGCACACACACACACACATTTTGGAAATGTGGAAGAGCCAGGATCGACGGGGGCTGGTTTTGATCCGAGAACATATTGTGACATTTCTTTCCCCATTTTAAGGATTGCATTTTAAAGGTCATCTGAAGACAACAGATTAGCCATCTTTCCTTTAAAAATGGCACACAGGGGTTTTTGACCCATCTTAAGTACGTTTGCATATCATTAGACACGTCTTTATTAGGGCAATGCCTAAGCAAGGCCAATGTTCACTGTGTGGCATTTCTTGAACAAGCAATAGGGAAGTAAAAATAGAACAGAAACACTAAAGATTGGGTGTGTGATAGCCATATATATTTATATTATCAGATTTTTCTGTCTTACTGTATGGTTTGGTGTAACATTGTCAAACTGATGACACTTTCTATGAACCCAGTATTCATAAAACATTAAAACACATTCATAAAGTACTACTGGTGATGTCATTAGTCTTCATAACTGCTCATACATTCTCATGACTGAACACCTAAGGCATTATAATGTTATTCTATAAAACCTTTACAACTTGAAGCATCACAAATCATTATAAATCACATTCATTTGCATAAGTCGGCATTATATGTTCAGGCGTAGACAGAGGTTTGTTTAAATGGATATTGACATTCATGCAAACATCCTTTAGCAATGAACATCAGGTTCTCCTATTCTGATACTCCCTAAGAGAATGTTGACTTTGAGGCACAGAATTGCATATCCTCCAGGTATCTCTTTCCAGAGCTTCTAGTTCCCTGTAGTATGATCCCTCTGGGGAATTCGTAAAGGTTGGGCCTTGCTTGAAATGCTGGCCTGTGAATCGTCTGCAGTGTGTGTACTGACAGCATCGTTCCTTTTTGTTTTTGGTGCATGAAGCCGTGCCAGGTAAAGTAGCTCATCTAAGCCTTTGGCATGCGTGCCGCAGCACAGGGTGGTACAGCACCGCACCACACCACACGGCACACGGCACACCTCAGCCAATGCTGGCAGTGTACAGCCAGTCACACTAGCTTTGAGACCAACACAGAACTTGTCTGTCTCAGGACTGTCTCATAACTGGAACAAAAAAAGAAAAGAAAAGAACCCCCCCACACACAAAACCTGGCTACACTTGGGTCGCACTGCGTTATTAAACATTGAACAAAGGGGTTCAAAAAATCTAGCAAAATAAGTTTATTTAAAGTAAGAAAAGTAGCAAAGAGATGAGGGAGTAGGACCGTCTGCACGGTGGTGTGTGCTCAACAGGGTGTCAATCAAAAATGAGAGAGGAGTGGAAGCACTGATGGAATGAGAATGGGGGGTGCTTATATACTCAGGTGTGAATGATCTCCCTAATTTGCCTTCCCCAATGCAGACTGGGAACCTGAGCTCCCTATGTGACCATCATATGGAACCTATGTAGCCTGCAGGGGCAGCAGAGGGGTGTCACAGACTCCATCTATTATTTGTGGATGCAGGAGGTAAACGACTTACTCTGCAACCGGACTCCATTTGACCCCATCAAAGTGTCCTTGAGCAAGGCACCGAACCTCAAACTGATCACGGTGAATGGACTGCCTTGCATGACAGCCTCTGCCACCAGTGTGTGGGAATAGGTAAAGGTAAGGCATGAAATTACCAAGCACTTTGGGTGCTTGAAGGAGTACAAAAGCACTACATAAATGCAGTCCATAAACCATGTTTACCATTCAGTGTAGAGCATGTTGTGAACTGTTTTCTATATACTCTGCCCTACAGTGGTAAATGGAATGGTGTGTTCCTTCAACAAGAATAAATGAGTTTTTGTACCCTTCATGTAACACCTTTTCTCTTTTCCTTGATTGCGCAAGGATGTATTTGGGGTGACTAAATGTACTTGAACGGTGTGTGTTTCTTATACTCTTGTAGAAACTCCAAGCCTTTTTTTAATACACAACAAATAAAAGTAAATTTACTTTAGTAGTAAATAAAGCCAGTAACACTATACCTCACCTTGTTGTTGGGTGTACTACACAGCAGTCTGGCGTCTTTATCATGGATACATATGGATTTATGAATGTGTTTATGTTGTTGCCTTGCCCCTTTGGAGGAGAATGAAGTAGGCATGCTGGATGTACTCTTAGTTTTAGTAAAAAAAGATTATGGCTTTACATGACCTTGAAAAAAACTTTTTTTTGAGAAGATTAGACACTTTTTAAATTTAATCCACGTTTGTAAATTAAATTCCAGTTTTCCAATGGCAAAGCATACATGCATTTATGCTTTAACCCAATGCATTTATGTATGTGAGAACTGTTTAGTGCTATATTCATAATTGATGTTACAACTGAATCACTCATGCAATTAAGTGCAACAAACTCAAACATGCATCCAGGTGAGAAAAAGGATTGAAGGCTGAAAAGGAAAGTTTTCAGTGGCCAACTAAAAAAAAAAAAACATAGACAAGAGCTGTATTCCATTTATCTTTCATATTCTTTCACACTATGTTTACTGAATCAAAAAGATATAAAAAAATAGTATGAAAAAGTAGAAAACTGGACTGTGGCACACAGAGAAAACAGCTCTCCTCTCATTCAAGGCTTTTGTCTTGTCCTCTCCTCTAGGCTTTCTGTTCATTTCCTCGTTTATTTTGATGCGTGAGGTGTATGCTTGTAGCTGAGCAACTTTGATGGGAACATTTCTTCAAAAGAGTGATTCACTCTCAGCTTGAAATTAATTTCTGGAATCCACCTGAAAAGAGATTTCCTGGCATGGCCACAGATAACACGCTGATCACAGCTCTTCACAACCTGCATGCCCAGTCTCATATGCACAGACACACACACAAACACACACACACACACACACACACAGAGAGAGAGAAAACAATACACACAAATTAAGTGCTTACACTCAGTCAAAGACACCAGCATTCCACCAGCAATTCCAACCACAGAAATATATGGGACAGTAAATGTGCATATGTTGGATGTATGTGTGGGCATAGTAAGTGTATGTGTGTGTGTCTCCCCATCCCCTGTTTGCTGTTGTGTGTGGAGTAGGTTATGGGTATTTTGATATTACATCTAATGCAATACTCCTTACCACCACTGTCCCCATTAACATGGTTCCCTCTGGTAATAAACAAGCACAAAAATAAACAAACAAATATATCACAGAGGTAGACACACTGTTCCCTCACAAACCTGGTCTACCCCTGTGAAATCCTTGTGTGCTGACTTTGTAAAAATATGTCTCTGTGTATGCGTGAGTGTATTATTATTGTGTGTGTGCGAGTGGCATGTTAATCTATGTGTGTCTTTCAAATAACAATGAATACATTGTGATGCAATGCACTCTCCATGATGGAGACACATACGTACAGAAGGAAAATACAAAATAAAGTGCTGTGAACAATAAACAAGTAAACACAATAGACACTAAAACAAAAACTGGTGACATGCAGCAAATGTGAACATTTACAGTAAAAACACATTTTATTCCAGTGCATTCATGGTTATCGCTTGAAGTAGCTACAGGAAATGATCGCGTAGAAGGAGTCACAATGTATTTAGGGTGATTTATCCACTCTGTGGTATGACCTTATAATGAGCCTGCCAAAGGGACTGTGTGTGTGTGTGTGTGTTTGTGTGTGTGTGGGGGGGGTGGGAGTGTTGTGTGTACACGGGTGCAGGGGAGCATTGTTTGTCTCTAGACAAACCAGGCTAGACCCTACTAGGCTATAACCTTCTGTTGTCTTGTCCTGTAGAAGTACACTGTAAAAATGCTATTGATACAAATTTAAAGGCACAATATAATTTGTGTGGCAAGCCACTGGAGCTGCAGCTGAAATCCTACACATGGTTTTTACTGCCACAGTCCTGCAGAGCAAACCAACTGCAGTAATTCTAATTTTAAAAGCTCAGAGCCATGGGTATATGTTAAACCCTGGACCTCTTTTGCCACTCATATATACACACACACACACACACACATACACACACAAACACACACACACACACACATACATGCATAAACATGTACAGCCCTGACCAACACACTGGGAAAATGCAACATCAGCATAATGTTCCATTTTCTTCTTTTGTAAAAGGATGTAACAATAGATAAGGAATCCATGTCTCCTATCAGTATTATATTGTAATTACATATTTACCTGCATTTCAGCATAACTAATGGAAAACAACATTGTATAGTCCTTACATATACTTGGGATAGCCTTGAAAGGTCTGGGGATAGAGTATGCAATTATAGAGTTTGCGATTTAGATAGCCAATCAGTAAACATTCTGCTTGTACTGTGCCGTGATATGATACACGGTAACACAAAACAACAAGGACACCAACACAATAACGACACCCAAAGTCCCACTTTCCCTGTTGTTGTTTCAGTGTCTTCACGGTAGCACATCATCTTTGCAATAGATAGGGCGAAAAATGAAAAGTCTCCAACCAACTAGCACAGATAGGCAGGTAATAAACAGGTGACATGGCCAGCCATCTCAGCAAGTAAAGGCATTAACGCCCAGCATGGATGCTGCTAATTTAGACCTCTAAAAGCCAGGCTACACTATCCATTAGCTGGCCTCATGCGGCACCTCATTCACAAAGTAGTCATGTAGGGATTGGCTCAGGGCATTCATTGCCTGGTGCAAAGAAAGTTTCTCTGAGAAGACCAAAAAAATCAATCAGTGATGAGGCTGCCCTTACCAGCAGGCCATATTTCACATAAAGGTGCATTTTGCAGAAAGGGATGGCTTATGAGGAAGTCAGGTGGCCCATTATGGAGATTTGTATGCACACAAAAAAAGGCTCAAACGCAAACACAGAGACGAAGGCAAACAGTACAGATGGTGGCAGAATGATCTATAGAAGACAGGTGGCTCCCTGCCTCTCTGTTTTCTGGTAGTATTACATCAAAAAGGGTGTATTCACTGGGTTTAATAGAGGCTAGCGGGCACAGAGCCATGCCGAGTTTGTAAACCTCACTCCAAGACACCTTCAGGGTCATGCAAGAAGTGACGGAAAGCAGCAGTCTTGCAGCTACAGCATCTGGCTTTTGCCTGCCTTTGCCTCAGTATGAGGCAGACCTGAAAAAGGCTGTTGGCCAAAACGCAGCGCTTCTCATTTAATACTTATGCTTTCTAATACACAGGGTGTGGACAAAGGGGCTTTGTTAAAGTCTGAACTTTCCT
This sequence comes from Tenualosa ilisha, assembly GCA_015244755.2. Lineage (NCBI taxonomy): Eukaryota > Metazoa > Chordata > Actinopteri > Clupeiformes > Clupeidae > Tenualosa > Tenualosa ilisha. The sequence continues at coordinate 2,191,454 of PYXC01001172.1, read as the reverse complement.
TGATCCAACGCCTGTGGCTGTGGTCTGCGCACTCGCTCAATTACAGTGCTCTCCCTTCAGCTTTCTGCTGCCTGAGATTCAGGCATAGTTCAGAAGCTTGAAATGATAGACACATGGTAGGGTTGTGAAAATCAGTATTAAATAAACAGTAGAAAAGCTTCATCACAGCAAGAAAACACTCTTCAAATTTACTGAGTACCTGTAATCAAAATAGCAGTAAATACAGTATGAACACATGACATGTGGTCAAGGCCACAGGACAAGAATCAGGAGTCAAGTTGTAATCACTCAAGGGCTGTGTGTAAGATCCACATAGAACATGCTCTTACTTTTTAATGTCAGGATAACTGAGGCCTATCATCAGGCTTTTTGTTTGCTTTGACAGCTGCTTAAAATGTGTGTAAGTCCCACAATGCATTGTGCCTGTGTACTTTTCATCCCTCAATTGATGACTGTTTCTACTTAAATGTTTCAAACACATAGTATTCATTGGGTTGTATTTGAATAGACTGTATTAAACCATAAATCAAATGTGCATGAAGTGTGGAGTCCACTTCAGCACTGCATTATTGATTCATTCTCTGGGACCACAAATCAGTATCATTGTGCGACCTTGAATTGTGAATTCCATTTCTGTTCTGCATTTACATTCAAATTATGCCTTGCTATTTGCTACTGTTTAAAAATACCCGCATTCCCCTTTGGAAAGGAACAAATGATGAAACCCCAAGTCTCTTTCTCTCTAAAGACTATGAATAAAAATATGAAGTGTATAATGCAATCACATAGACGATGCATGAGCAAAATAATAAAGTACACACTTATGCGCACAAGCACATGTAGTCACGCAGACAGGCACATACAGATGCACAAACACACATTCTCTAGCATTTACACACACAGACACACACACACACACTCCATCATCTATTCCCACAGGACTCTGAGGTCAGGGCTGTGAGGCTAGTCATTAATACATGAAAGCTCTTCAGAGACTCTCCAGTAATTACTGGAAGAGTGTAAACTTTGAGCTCATTAGTTTGTGTGTGTGTGTGTGTGTGTGTGTGTGCGTGTTTGTGTGTGTGTGTGAGAGAGAGAGAAACAGAGAGATGGTACATTTATCTGAAGCAGGATAGTCCTGATCTGATGCTGATTCAGGGTGTAAGTTAATGCTAAGTCAGGATGTTAACTGTCACATGTATTTGACTACATCATTTGTTTTGTTCTCATATACTTCTCTGTCCACAGTACCCACATATGCTTCTGCTCAGATTATCTGTGCATGTATAAGTATGCGTCATGTTCCAGGAGAGTGACTAGATTGTTATCGCTTGCCTGCATCTATCACTGTTTGACTGTAAGCAGCTATGTCTTTAGTTCCAAACCTGCTGCAAGAATTTGGATGAAGACTGTTTCCACCTTGTGGTTCTCAATGCAGCATAAAATTGAGCCTGACAACAGAGACAGAATTTTTATATCAGTGAGCAATCAATGAATCAAATTGTTGGGACAAAACTGAGGAATGACTACTCTCTATCACTAATACATAGCCCGAACATAGAGTTGCACAGCATGGTCTGAATATACTTCAGAGGACACAACCAGCAATTTTTCCTACATGTTTATATGCATTTTAATTCTCAATTCTCAATGTTAGCACTGTTGCTGGGAGCCTAGCTTGGCCATGCCTTCCTAGCACTTCTACTTCATTATCATCTCCCTACAGTGCTAGTCTGGATCTGATCCCATTGAGCTTGTTGTCTCAGGAGACATTTTAGCCCGTCCAATCAGCAAGGGCATTTTAACCCCTCCAACAGAGGGAGGCGTTGTGAATGCTAGCTTTCAGTCAGGGACTGATCCAATCTTGTGAAACACCTCAAGCAAGCAATCGAATCTCACTACCGAATGTCCGGACCCTCTGTATGAAACGAAAGTGTAGAATGAGGGTCTGGTTTTAATACCAGGCTTCTGGGAGCCCTGTTGATGAAAAATAAGGGATAATGCCTGCCAATCCATAGCTATCAGGAAATAAATAATATGATAAAGGCCTTACTTCCTTCAGGAGAGACTATTTTTTCCAATACTGACTTGTGGATAATACATTATGACATAAAAACAGAATAGAATTCTACAAATTCTACAAATAGAATAAATATAACTTGCTTCTGTTTTGTGGCTTCCACTAATAAACAATTTAAAACAAAGCTCTTCTCTAGCTTACTTCAACTTTCAGTGATGCCGATTGCAATAAGTGAATGGACTGTTACTATCAAAGTACTATTGGAGATGTAGATCAGCAGCACAAACCAATGCCATTGACAGTGGTCTGGTCTGATAGAAGAAGAATCTGATCTCAGAACATTGGGAAGGCCCATTCAAAGTCAGTAGAATGTACTGCAGCGTTCTGACTAGTACTACTGTATAATAAACAGGGATATTATGGCAAAACCATAATATCAAAAGAAAAGTCAAAACATTCAGACAACATATTTTCTACATTTTTGCTCACTGTTTATCTGTCCAGCAACCAGCTTTTGACCACATATTCTCTGACTGCTAGAAACATGAACATGCCCTTACACTTCAAAGAAATTATGTCAAAATTGATCAGCCATGATGGTGAGGGAACATGGCTCTGCCCTTTCACTTATCCTTGCTCCCATCCCTCTCCTTTCACTCTGTCTTTCTTGTACTCCTCCATTAGCTCACCTCCCCTCTCATCACTCCTCCTCCTCCCCCGCCCACTCCCCTTCCCTTCCCTGCAGAGCACGTGGGTCAATTGCTCATTCTAAATGTTTTGATCTTGAGCCCTCCGACCCTTGGCCTAACCTTGTCTGGTGATGACCTTTTGAGTGGAGTGGCGGCATAATTAGCCTGCAGGTAACCTTGGCGACTCAGCAAAAGTGGCACAGCCAGGAGTGGGTCAGGGCAAGGCTAACCAAATTAGAAAGCAACACACGTTGTGTGTTTGTGTCTGTGCGCGTGTGTGTGTGTGTATGTGTATGTGTATGTGTATGTGTATGTGTGTGTGTGTCTGTATTTGTGGATATGCACAGGTTCTTCATTCCTCCACTATCTGTAAAGAATTGAAGATTTTCTTCTCACTTTTTCACTTTAACTTCACATAACTGCATCTCTAGCCTCTAATTACCAGTTTGACTGCCACCTGTGTATGTACAAAGAAAGAATGGCATGGCACTATAACTATGTACAGCACACCCAGCACATTACAAACACAGGATCAAAAATTGCTGAGTCATTTGTAACACTTTATTTCACATCTCTAAAAACATAACGGTGGTTGAGATTAAAATGTGTGAGTGTGGGTGTATGTGTGTATGCAAGAGTGTGTGTGGTTATGTGTGTGTTTGTATTTGTAGATATGCACAGATTCTTCATGCCTCCACTATCAGTAAAGGATGAAAGATTTTTTTTCCCACTTTTCACTTTAATTTCACAGAACTGCATCTCTTTGTGTAATTATGTATAGCACATCCAGCACATCACAAACACAGAAGCAAAAATAGCTGAGTCATTTGTAGCACTTTATTTCACATCTCTAAAAACACAACAGTAGCTGAGATTAACATTTCCTCATCGTGTTGGTATCAACGCATTGCCTTAACATGTTGCGTCAAACAAATTAGATCCCAGTCTTTGTTCCCATGCGGTTGTCCACTCTGGCCCTTTCCAGCTAGTCTCCTCCCCAGTCACTAGACACAATTACAGTATACCTCTACTCTCTAAAGTCTCTCTAAAGTCGGCTTGCTCTAAAGGAAGACCACAGAAACATAGCATGTCTGAATGACACATAGTTTTCAAGGGAATAACCATTAAAATATTTTTTGCAAGCTCTGTCAACACCATGCCAAAATTTTTAATTGAATTTAAATTTAAAATTAATTAGGAATGTGACAACCTTGGAGGCATGTCTATTCTGCCTGTGTGCTCATCTCTTGCATCGTCTGTGCTTGGAGACAACCTTGAAGAACTTTTTCTGTGATATCTTAATCACATTGCACAAGAACTTTAAGTAATTGTTTAGGATGAAAGATTGAAAGCAGCATTAATGTTCTTGATCTCCATTTATTTTTTTTCCAATTTGAAATGTGGGAAAGATTTCATCGAACTCCAAAAAACAGCTACAGGCAAGTACTCCAGCACAAATACATGATAATCTGACTAAATCCTATGCCTCCTCCTGAGTGTAGGAAGGCTCTGGTTTGGGTTATTGGTGCTCATTAATGCTTCATTAATGGGACTTAAAGATGCATATTTGCTCTATAAAATCTACCATTAGCTCAGGACTATGTGAACTACATGTGAGTTTTCAGCTATGCTAAGCTTGACTAGAGTGGCCCGTGCCAATACTTCATCACAGGACTATGTCATGGTGATGGTGGTGGTAGCGTAGTGGTTAAGGAACCTGGCTAGCATGTAAGTAGCCTGAAAAGTTGTGGGTTCGAATCCTGGCTGCCACCGTTGTGCCCTTGAGCAAGGCACTTAACCCTAAGTTGCTCTAGGGGAGACTGGCCCTGAACAATTGATAGTTGATGAGTTGTAAGTCGCTTTGGATAAAAGCGTCTGCTAAATGCATAAATGTAAATGTAAATCTACGTCCTCAGATCAGCTGCGGTAATTTTTGGAGGTGTTTTTCTCAATGCTCTCTCCAACACTGTGCATTCACCACATCACCACGCCACCCTCTCAGACTGACAGCTGCTGCATTCCCACTGCTTCCCAGCTCACTGCTGGAGGGCCCATCCATATTAATAAAACTATCTTTGGAAATCTGCCCGGCGTACTGCACACCCCCACCCACACCCACACCGCATTCCCCCTTCCCCCCAACCATCTCTCAACCACTTCCTCATCCATTGGCATTTTGGCCCAGCATCTGATGATAGAGTGGAGTGAAATTTGTAACTGTGCAAAACCTCTCCCACCCAAGGTTAATTGAAACAAAACTTTAATGGAGTTTTTTATTTTTTATTTTTCCTCTCCCCCTCTTTTTGGCGGGACAGGCCAGGAGAGAGCAGACATGTGCTTACATGCAATCTCTGGTGGCAGCAGAACAATCGTATGGTACGGTGGAGACAGGCGGCGCGGTCCCAGAGGATGTTCGGAGAATTCACACTCCACTCTCAGTGGAGCCGCATTATTCCCAGGGTGCACCTGGAGATAATTATATGAGTTTGGATCAGTTGGGAATGTAGTTCATACACACATACAGACACACACACACACACACACACACACACAATGAAATTTTTGCTCTCTCTCTCACTCTGTCTCTTTCTTTCTTTCTTTCTCACTCTCTACTTACACACACACACACACACACACACACACACACACACACAGAAAAACACTGCATCTAGAGGATGCAAATACATTTTGTTTGGCCTCTAATTTTGGTCTGGGACATGGAGTGTAAAATTGTGAATCTGATGCTTGGCTGCAGTCACAGAAAATGGAGGGAGGCGGCTTTCCTGAGCTAATGACATCATTGCAGAGCATTTGCACCAGTGCCTCTCAATACAGATTTAAGGGGAACAGTCAGTCAGCCATGCTCTCTCTCTTTCTCTCTTTCTCTCCCTCTCTCTCTCTCTTTCTTCTACCCATTTGAATCTCTTACACCCTCTCTGTGTATCCTCTCACTCTCTAACCTTCTTTTCTTCTCTTACTCTTTCTCTTCCTCTTTCTCTCTATCTCGCGTGCTCACATACAAGAGACACACGCAAACTGGACACACACAAACAAGTGAATTCAGAGCTTCAGAGCTGATTTTCTTTCAGTGGATGAATCTTTAATCCTCATCTGAATGACAGCTTTATGTCCTTAAGATAGTGTTGTCCCACTGGAGTGGTGTTCTGTCATCTAAATGGTGTTCGCCCTTGAGGTTCTCTCCTGTCACTAGTTGGAACGCTCCTCTCACGCTGGTGCTCTTTCATGGCTCCTGTTAGAGCACAGTGCTGTCACTACTGTAGTGTTCCCAGTAGCTAGCATGGTGCTTGGATATATCAAGAGAGAGGGCTGTAATTAGATCATGTGAACATAAGGTGGCTGCTCTGTGGGAGACTCACCTTAGGCTGGCGTTTCATCTTTACAGTAACAAGTTGCTTTTAGTGCTTTCATTGTCCTCTCTCACACGAGAGATGCTTTGAAATAATAGATAGTGTTCTACTCCCGGTTTGATAGCATTGTTGTGAATTTTGCTCTCATTTTTGGGGTAATACCACTCTAAATCTTTTTTTCAGTGATTGTAAAGATAGATGGATCAGATGGACTGTGGCAGTGTTTTTCAGCCGGTGGTAGCGTAGCAGTTAAGAAGCCTTTCTAGCTTGCAAGTAGCCTGAAAAGTTGTGGGTTCGAATCCCAGCTGCCACTGTTGTGCCCCTGAGCAAGGCACTTAACCCTAAGTTGCTCTAGGGGAGACTGGCCCTGAACAATTGATAGCTGACAAAAAAGAAAAATGTAAGTTGCTTTGGATAAAAGCATCTGCTAAATACGTAAATGTAATATAAGAAAAGCACTGATTACAGATATGAAACCAACCATTTGCTCTATATTACTGTGGAATTAATGCTATGCATGTGTCACCCCTCATTTCCACAGAGTTGTTCGTGAGTTTGTGTCAAGCTAGGCACAGATCTTCTGAGTTTTAACCCCGATATTAATACAATGGAACATCCGGACCAGTCATAAGTAATCAACAGCAGGAGTCGTAATGCGTGTTTGGGTGACAGATTTAAAACACGATTGAATCAGACTGAATCAAACATGTTTGATGTTATCTTAACTGTTCAATTTTATGGCTGCTATGGTACCAATTATGACATTAAAAAGTCAACAACTCAGTTGTTATGTTTGTGCTCATAACAGAAATCGCAATCGTAGCAGATTCAGTCTGTGGGTTTGGCCTGCTCAAATTTGGCCTGCTGAAAAAGTTGGGAGGTCTGGTCCCAGCTTTGCTGTTTAGTAGCACACCTATTCATTCTGTGAGCTCTCCAGTGTTCCTGCAGAGGTCCTCTTTCTGTTCACACTTTTTCTGCATAAACCTAAGTTGACTCCCCTCTTGTAACATTACTGTTAGGATGATTTCATGGTCCCACACACTGTAATGTCTTTCTCTTTTTGGAGAGCTTGTTCTCCAGGGTTCCCACTGTTAAGTCAAACTTAAAATTCAAAGACTTTTCCAAGACTTTCCCTGACTAAAACCCAAACTTTCCATGACCTTCACTATAATTTAGCAATAAGCCCCAAGAGGCCGTTCTATGCCATGAATATATGAGGGGTGTTTTTAGGCACAAAACAAGCATAGCGAAGTGTTTTGGTCAACAATTCCTGGCACACCAAAACACCAGGCCAAGTGAAACTCAATGGGTATGTAAATCCACTTGAGGTGTAGTAGATGGGGGAGGTAACTACCTCCCCCCATCCCCGCTAGGCAGTACATCTGGATTCGAAAACCACAACATCTCAAGCAAGGCATGAGAGAAGTTAGTACTCGACAAAGACCAAGAAAAAGCATGGAAATAAATAGATTACCTTTTTTTTGAAGACAAATAGATGCTACTACCAAAATTCCCCTATATTCTCTGACTTTGTCCACAAAAAATATAAAATTCCCTGATTTTCCATGTCTGCAACAGGAAATTCCATTGAAATTCCATGGTAACCCTGTTTCGCCATCTTAGCAAAACGTAGACATGAACTAGGATGGAAAATGTGTTGTAGGACTCCTATACCAGGCCACATACATTCAATAGCTTTTACAGCCATGGTAGATTTCTGTGCTCATGTTGTGTGCACCCAGTGTGCACCGAGTATGTGACGACAACTGCATCATCATTGCGGCATGCGCAAGTGCGCGCGTACCTCACAGATTTTGTTACTGCGCGCATAAAGTGCATTGGAGGTGCATGGACAGCACATGTGCGAAACTATACTCCCGTAGGTTCGCCCCATCAGTAGGACACAGGAACCTGATGCGTACCCAGACAACTAGGAAAAAAGTGGGCGTAATCGTTGCGGTGCAAAATGCACATGCTCAGCCATTAAGGCCAAGTTCAGAGCTGCCAAGTTATGGAACCGTTGTCACTTTGTTTCACAAAGCACGAAGAGCCTGTTCACACAAGTCATTAGAATGTGTCCTGGGTAAATCTGATTATATTGGCTCGTTCTAAATACTGGTGTGAACAATGACCAAAACAGTTTGGAATCTGATTGCTCAAAACACTTGTGGAGGTGGTTTAAGACACTTGTTTCCACATGTGTCCTGTAATGTGAATGCTCAATGTGTTCTGATGTGTCTTTGACCATGATGTAGTTAAAGCAACAAGGTAAACATTCTAAATTCTTCAAGGTGCATTCTAAAGGTAAATCTGATTGCAAGTGATCATCTGTGAGAGACAGATGTTAGAACACCGGTGTGAACAAAATTATCTTGGCTGTCCACTTGCAATCAGATTTACCCAAAACACATTCTAAAGACTAGTGTGGACAGGTTCATAGTCTTTGTAAAGCAAGGCATTTTGATTCAGGACAGTGGTTTTCAGGCCGAGAGAGAGAAGAAAATGAAACAGTCCTCTTCACCAAAATAGATGTATTTTTAACAAACGGATGACAATACTTTGTAATACTGCTTGAATTCAAGAGCTGTCTCTAAACTTTTTGTAGCCTTGGTTAGAAAAAAAGGGGGAGCTCTTACACACACAAATACAAACGCACACACACTTTTGTCTCTCTCTTGCAAACTCAAAGATTGTGTTCCAGAAAGACAGAGCGATAGAGAGAGAGAGAGAGAGAGAGAGAGAGAGAGAGAGAGAGAGAGAAAGAAAGAAAGAGATAGAGAGCAAGAGAGAGAGAAAGAAAGAAATAGAGAGAGAAAAAGAGTGATAGAGAGAGAAATAAAGAGAGGGAGAGAGAGAGAGAACGAAAGAGAGAGAGAA